>JASEVX010000011.1:21840002-22442502 GCA_031761405.1 Serripes groenlandicus
GACTTGTTAACTCGCGTCACGAGAGTAACTGGAGTTGAAAGTCGAACATATCGAGTAAGCGAACTGCGCATGCGCTTAATCTCTAATCTACTGGACTCGAACTACCCCCACTATTTGACGGGTAACACGAAATCCAAGATGGCGACGGCTGATGCACAGAATGTCGCCATTTTGTAAACAACTGGGGTTAGGCGTTCGTGAATGGTTACTCGTGTCTAGTCTGGTTCCCGACTTCCTATGATAGTAAGTCTGGCACAACCGAATGAATGGCGGCCTGCTATGATATACACCTCCGATGTACAATTTGAATGTAATTATCTTAATAAGATGACCATCTGGATAACATCGTTTTATACCTTTAGTCATTAATAATAGACTTATAATAAATATTTACGGGTGATGATTGCTCTTTGTAAGAAGATGTGACATTGGTTTTTGACAAACTAGAAAACGAGTGGTGTTCGGACAGTTGAATTATTTCGGATACTTTATAAAACAAAGTTTGTTTGCATTAAATTATAATGTCCTGTGTGGTTTACTTTGACATTTCATCTTTATGATGAATTATTAATATGTTGTGACACCAGACCACAGTTATGTAAAGGAACCTCCGAAAAATCCGGAGAAAAAGCTTCTTTTGTCACTATGTTTAAAAAAGAGCCGTCTGCTGCAGAGGCACCAGAAAGCGTCTATATAAGGGAAAGGGTTAAGAAACACAAACAAGAAATTTACAGCAGACTAATTTGGAAAAAAATCTGGACAAAATTAATTTTGAAAATATTATTACTGGTATCATTGAAGGAGTTTCAAATTTAGAAATTAAGTAGCCGTCTTATTATTATTATGATAGTATTTTTCAATCAGTTTATTTTATAACAATTTCACTACTTTTGATGTTGGATCTCATGTGTGTTTTAAAAAATACTCAACATTGCTATGACTGGTCCAATTGTTTAATGACATAAAGATGATGATGGTGTCGCATTATTTTCAAGAATTTAAGCATGAGAATAGATTTTTTTTTTATTTCAGTGAAAGATTGAATGTGTTCAATCATGATCAAATACACTTAGGCTATTTTTTCACTAGTAGCCACTTGAAGGTGAACATATAGTCTAGGTTTCTGAGATCACTGGTTGAAATTGAATTCAATCTTACACCAAAATCAACACAGTTTCTGTTTAAATAAGCTTAAAATACTAAATAAGCAAATATTCTCTTTAACCCTTCCCCTTCTACAATTAGTTTTGTTTAATTGCTGAAAGCTAAAACATTGTGGCAAAAGGAGAAATAACTCATAATGAACAGTTTCATCTTTTGTTACAATGTTTTCAAAAGTTGGCAGGGAGTGTCTAAATGAGGGAAAGGTTTAAATGTTTTCTAACTATGTGAAGTGAGACATTCTACTTCATAGCCAAATTATTGAAATCCCATTCAATTAAAAAGTGTTGTGTGTACAGCAGTTATGAGGTGTTTTAACGGTTTCATAATCAAGGTAACTATTTATTGTTCTCCGCCGACATGTAACATTATTAGGACAATATTCCTTCATATCTTTGTTCATACTAGGAAGCCCAACGTCAGCTTTGTTGTAGTATAAAATGGCATCAGCTTCACCACTTGATCTGCCGGTCCTCCCTACCTCTTGGATTGATTGATTGGGGTTTAACGCCGTTTTCAACAATTGTTCAGTCATATCAGGGCGACCAGTTCCCCTACTCATGCGTTTCCTGGTTTTCCCACACCAGTACACCACACAACATACTTTCCAAGCAACTGGCTAATTTTCCACATAGACTGTTAAACAGCCCATTGGTGAAAGACGAATGACGCAGGTCACAGTGACTTTTGTCAAACGTCGGAAAGAATGTTGGCCGAGCTGGGATTCGAAATCACAACCCCTGGATTGACAGCCCGCGTCACTTCCGACTGAGCTACCGGGGCTCGGTCCCTCCCTATCTTGGACATATGCTGTGAACGAAAAGAAACAACTTAAATAACGTTCTGCATGGACATAACTAAATATGCAATCTGCTCAGTATCTGAACTTTTGGCTTAAAAATGTCTCATATTATTTCTGTTCACAAGGTGAACAATGTAGATCATGAGCATACTATGTATGTCATACACAAGTGTGTATAGGCTCATCTGGCTCTGAATTATTGCAACTAGTCCGTTCATCCGAATAAGGATCTTTATTGTTCAATTGAAAATATATATATATATATATTAGCAACCAATACAGATCATGATCAGAATACACATATGTGATCTGGATCTAAACTTATTTCACATGTCCTATAAAACATGCTATAACTCTAGTTTAGTACACAGTCAGAAATTATTAATACATATTATCAGGATACATGTAAATGCTTAAACCATTAACTCCATGCTTCCTCACTTTCTATTTGTGTTCAGTTTAGGCAGGTTGAAATTCCATAATCTATTCATTAACTTTTAAAAAATATATGATGTTTCTGAGTGCCACACATTTTATTGTAAATGTTTTATACATGATATGAGCCTGTGCATGACAAAATGTACAAGTTGGCTTTTGAGAACAGTATTAAAGATTTAGATTAGACTGTGCATCTACACAGTCTGATCAAGATGTACACTGTTCACATATTACTTACACTAGCTTGTTAGCATATTAATTATGTTAGTGTCATACGGTATTAATTGCAGTACTCTGATAGGGCATAGGAGACTTTGTCACCCTGTAAGCAGCCAAATTGAACCAACTGTTTAATTGCTATTTATAGAATGCTTTCCTTTTAATCCTTTCCTACGTGTAGACACATTCTGATAGATATGCAGCCGTCAACTTTTAAAAACAATGTAATAAATGGAGAAATTACTTATAATTCTCCTTTTGTCACAATGTTGTCAGCTCTATTTAATTATAAAATTTTCATTTACAGAGATATTTGCCAAACTGTTTTTAAAGTCGTCAACTGCATATTTGCAGTATGTGGGAAAGTGTTAAGTTAACTATATTTTAACCCTTTCCCATGCAGAATAAACCTTCACTTAATGAATACATGTTTGACCTTTACTTAATGAATACACGTTTGTCTTTGATTATAATTGCAAATCAAATTGCACATCTGTGTTTACTCTGCAGCAGATGACTTTTGAAAAGCAATGTCTCCTTTTGTCACAATGTTTTCAACTTTTTACAGTAATTATACTGTCATTTCTAGAGATCTTCAAGATGTTTTCAGTCGTCTTCTGCATATTTGTTTTATGCTGGAATGTGTGAAGTGAACAATCTAGATCTAGATCAGCATTATCTTTGCAGGCTGATCTGGATCTAATTGACAATAGAAACTCAGAAATCATTTGACTTGAGAAATAAAATAAACAGTTTTAAAACATTTAAATCTTTTATAGTAAATTGTTCAAAATAGAGCCTATATTGCCTAAATCGGGGACTACTAAAACTTATGATAAAGGAAAAATTTGAACATTTAAATGATATACACGTATCCCATAAAGATAAAACCATTTATTTCTAATGAGATCCTGTGTATCTGAATTTTAAATACATTTTCATCTATCCGAAAACTGTACTACTCGATAACAAATAATTTTCTTCCAAACAGAACAAAGCATCATACAATAAAAACATGGAATCAATTTATTACCTTATTTTAATAAGATAAATGAATTATTATCCCGGTGGTCGACAAAATAAGAAATTTAGATATTACCTGATAGTCCTTAGGCGTCCGCCATTATTTGGTTTGTGCCTGACCCTTTACAGGTCAAATTACGCTAAATACATCCGCGGGCCCCTTAGCCAAGTAGTGCGTAAACAAAACTTTGTTTGCCTAGAAATGGTTGTACATCTGGCCCAGACTGCATTGGATATGTGACAATGGGTGTAAATTCTTTGTAAATATGTAGAGGATGAACTGGAACTGTTTGATTTGATCATTTTAGGTATGTTGACCTTGTGTGGAAGTGAAAGTAGAGTATGGGTAAACCCATTTTCAGCCTAGCTGGATTGTGGTAAAAAGGACGGTCCCCATCTTCACAGAGCGAGTTCTTTCTTGCATAATACATGACCCCACATTTTCTATGGATTATTTTAAAGGTAAGAAGTATCTCTTTTCAATGATATATGGTGTTCTACATGGGAAACGCTTAGAAAATGTGACAAACGAGAGTTGAAGCTGGTTGATTTACATGTAAACAAAGAAGGAATTTATTTGGTGTATTGTGACCTAAAGCACTTCCGGGTCAAATTATGGAAGGTCACTTTTTTATCGTCTGTAATAATTTGACACCTACTGGAATACAGTACGAGACCGACTACACTCAAAATGCATAGTAAATGTAGAAACTGGTTGCCTGGAGTGGACAGGGGGCTCATGTGGGCATCAGCTATTAGGTACGGCAGAATGCGTGTTAAATTTCCACATTTCCAAATTTCCACCCTGACTCTGTCATCCTGACCTAGATGAAAGGTAATCAAAGCTGAAGTTTTCTTATGTATGGCACTATCTTTTGACCTGTTGATAAATAAATATGACCAAATATGGTTATTAAACAGTCATATACTACAAATATAGCTGGAAAATGTGGAAAATGTGGGATTGGTTGGTAAATGTTTGTTCAATATTTTCACATACACAATATCCTATCAGTGAATTAATACAGTCAATCAATCAATCAATCAATCAGTGCATTATTTATATATGACTATGGTCACTGAGATGGGCTAAGCCATTGTAATACATATGTGCAGATCTCAGCTCACCCAAACACCTTGCTTTTGCTGAAAGTGCAAACCTATTTTTCAAGTTTGACTTGTTACATGGAAACATTGTCTTAGTGAATGGGGTTATATAAACCTGTCTCTTCATATAATTAGCAAGATGTCTCAAGTCTTTTAAGCTAATAACAGTGTTCTCCTGACATTTATTTACACCTTTATGACCTTTACTGTCACCGTCACCAGTAAAATGTGTTAAATTTAGATCCTGAGATATTTGGCGCGCAGCCGTTTCATTCCATTGGTCTTCCTGCCCATTCGGTGTTTCGCCCGTTATGTTTGCCGAGCATGATTAGGGCAGGAAACTTTTCCCCCTTTGTTTCGCAACTGTGATGCATGATTTACTTGCTATGTGAACCCCAATTTCAGCTTCTTCATATAAATTATAGTATATACCAATATATGTACATTTTTCACATTTAAGCCGTTCGGGCCAGATTAGACCCCACTTTAGGGAATTAGCACTGTCAAAATCCAGAATACCATTACAATGTATGCTCAACTGTGCATGTATCTTTATTTCAGAGTTAAACATCAGTTGCACCTTAGCTGGACAGTACAGTTTATTTGTGTATGAGTTGGGGTGATATGTATTGTTGCGGGCAACACGAAACTCATCGATAATACCAGCCACTTTCCCAAATGGCCGCAAGGGATGTACATTTGTTTCCGAACCATCAACATCAAGAAAGGTGAATATACCCAAATGTCTATTTGTTTAACATACTTTGTTTGTACTTTTTCTATACTAAAACCATGTTGTTGACCCCTATCTAAACCTGGCACACCTTTCTGAAAGCCAATTGACTTGCACTGCCTTTTACGGGCCATCTTTACCTCAATTTCCCCGTCAATTACAATACAAAAGCAACAGAATACAGCTAATATAATAAAAATGTGTTAGGAAGTTATTTTATTGGAACCTACTTCCTAATACAACCCCAGCTAGTCCCTTAATGAGTAAACATTTATGACATATACAGGCCACAAATGTGTGCAATAAGACTGTTAAATTTCACTCATCAATGCAGTCACCGGTAAAGGTGTCAAAAAGCCTTAATTATGTACCTGGCTGGCCAGTATTGGTATTAAATTGTTTGAAATATATAAATGCTTGTTTCCTAACAAAAAGTTTATTGAAAAACATCAAAAAGCATTTAGAACATGATTTTGCTGGAAAAAAATCCTAGCAAATTTTACATTTTTCTAACTAAAAATTGATGTTTTCAAGCTATTTAGACTTCTCTGTTAGTGTTGCATGGTCCAAATCATGCATAAATATGAAGTTTGTTCATGTCTATAAACAATGGACACAGTTTAAACTTAATATATAACAGGTTTCTTATTTTTTTCATCTAAGATCTATATGATGCGCGATATCCCAAATTTGGTCAGACTCAAGCCGCAAAACCGAGGTTTCGGCCGGTATAGGAAAATTGAAATTTCTTTGAAAATAAATGCCTTACTGTCCTAACTTTGGCATTTTTGCTCTCAATAAATATAACACTTTGAGAATAATGGCAAGAAACTCCTCCTTGGAGGCAAATATTTTGTCTTCAACACGCTTTTTAAAGAGCATTTTCGGCTTTTGCAATCGAGTAACTCGAGTAGAAAATCTGGACATAAGCAGTTCATGACACGAGTAACCATTCACGAACGCCTAACTGAGGCCAGAGACATATAAACACAGAGATAAGCGACACGCGATTGAAATGCCTTACAAAGAACAAAATTCTTCAAACGGCGAGAGGGTCAAGCAACGTGATCAAACCACGTGATCATTACAGTGGATTCTGAAAATGACCGCGATATTTATTTTGTTGTGAAAGGAAGCGAGCGGTGGAAAATTATTTTTACACATCTAGTAAACTAAATAAGGTAGATTGTTTGATAATAATTGATGTTTATGATATTTATTAATTCATATGTATAGTAGAAGTATATGGAAAACTTGTTTTAAAAAACTTCTTTGCAAATATTGTGAAGCTCCATATTATGACACCCATTTGTTTATGTATATTCACAGCGAAGAAATAATATGTTCGGGTTCCTATTTTAGGTCTTACATAGGACACTTTTGAAGGTTGATTTTGTTAACATTGTTTATCATTTATTTGAAAGCTTTATCAAATTGATGTTGAAAGTGAAAGTACAGATTATACTGATTTGGAATATTGTCTTGCCACCGTCTACCACTAGAATAAGCAAACAGACGTGTTAATAAATGACAATGTTCAATTATTCTACGTCAATTTAAACCATTTCGTATTGTCGGGAAGACTTATATATCTTTAAACGGTGTGCAACTTTTTTTCAAATTGATAATGAATGCAAAACAAAGGTGTTTTGACTAAGATTTCTCTTATTTTACCTATCAACTGCACTGATTTTTTTTAATTGGTCAAAGCAGGGACACTATATTACAGTAATATAGTGTCCCTGGTCAAAGTGAGTGATTTCAATTTGTTTGTTGTCAATTTGAATAAATCCATCTTGTCAGGAAGACATATCTTTGAAACGGTGTATAAATTTTCTAAATTGATAATGCGAAACAAAGGTGTTATGACTAAGATTTCTCTAATTTTACTTATCAACTGCACTGATTTTGAGAACGCCTCCTTGGTAACATCCCATTTCGTCTAATCCCATTTCGTCTACAGATTTTTGTCCCATTTCGTCTACACCCTTGTTCCTATGTCGTCTATATTATCTTGTATTAAGCATAAAATATGAAATGATTATTACAATTTGTTATGAACTTTGTGTTTTTGTTTTGTTTTACAGCCTTCGGACTTTGTACATACTATAGACTAAGACTGGCTGCCATGAGTCCCTTAAAGTAATTGCGACATTCCAATATAATCAGACAAAAATTATCAAAAATAGAACGATAAAATAACACAATTTCCAATGAAAAGATGCTCTGGTATGGGTCCACAATGTATGTATAACCCAAATATTTTAAACAAAATATGTCCGTCTTATTGAATTAGACTGTCTGTCTCATTATTTTAAGTGTAGACGAAATGGCACCGGGTGTAAATTGGTTGTAGACGAAATGGGACAAATTGCAAAAAGTGTAGACGAAATGGGATTAGACGAATTGGGATTAGATGAAATGGGCTTAAACCGCCTCCTTTTTTTAAATTGGTCAAAATGAGTGATTTCAATATATTTTTGTCAATTTGAATTAATCCATCTTGTGAGGAAGACTTATATCTTTGAAACGGTGTACAATTTTTTTAAATTGATAATCCGAAACATAGGTGTTATGACTAAGATTTCTCTGATTTTACTTACAAACTGCACTGATTTTGAGAACGCCTCCTTTTTTTAAATTGGTCAAAATGAGTGATTTCATTTTTGTTTGTCAATTTGAATTAATCCATCTTGTCAAGAAGACTTATTCTTCGAAACGGTGTACAATTTTTTAAAATTGATAATTCAAAACAAAGGTGTTATGAGTAAGATTTCTCTGATTTAACTTATCAACTGCACTGATTTTGAGAGCGCCTCCTTTTTTTAAATTGGTCAAAATGAGTGATTTCATTTTTTTTTTGTCAATTTGAATTAATCCATCTTGTCAGGAAGACTTATATCTTTGAAATGGTGGTGTACACCTTTTTTAAATTGATAATGCGAAACATAGGTGTTATGACTAAGATTTCTCTGATTTTACTTATCAACAGCACTGTTTTTGAGAGCGCCTCCCTTTTTTAAATTGGTCAACAGGAGCGATTTCAAATATATTTTGTCAATTAAAACATTTCATCTTGTCAGAAGACTTATATCTTTGAAACAGTGTATATTTATTTTATAAAAAATAATGCGAAACATAGGTTTCTGCTTAAATGAAAGTATAATAATTCAAAAAAATATTGTGGCTACAGCACAATTTAAATAATTGACATAACTTGGTTTCCAGATGGTTACCAGATGTGACATGTATGCAACTTATTTACAGGACGTGATGTTTGATTTGACATGTATACATTATTTTACCAGATCTGAAGTAACTTTCAACTAAATCTCAGTTCAGAGGAGTCCAAGTTTATCGCATTTGATGTATACTTAAAACTGTTTTTTAAAAAACCCACTCATTGGTGTTTTATAGTAATATATCAACTCACTGTTATTAAAGATATTTTGCAAATTTCTCTTTTTGAAGTAATTTAGTATTACATATATATGATTGAATTTTTTTTTTAATTCAAATTAACCCTTTCCTACATATAGACGCGTCCTCTGCAGCTCTCCAGAGCGTTTGACAGAGTAGCAACTATTGAAAACAAGTGACAAATGAAGAAATTGTTGAAAACAAGCAAATTTCTCCTATGCCACAATGTGTTCAACTCTTTGCAGTCATCATACTATCAATTTTCTATGCTTTTGTTATAATGTTTTCAAAGTCATTTGCTGTATGTGAGAAAGGGTTAAGATGATACAATAAATGATCATAGACCAATTTATAAAAGAAAATTCCAACTTAAAACATGTTTTCAGAATTGTATCCCCTACCCCTTAAGTGAAAAGAGGAAATTATCCCTTATCATTTAACAAAATTGTTATTATTTAAAGAAATTATCACTTCAAGCAGTATAGACTCAGATCGGAGGGCTCAATTAACACATATATATACTACGCAAACAGAATAGACTCGGATCAGAGGGCTCATCTATCACATGTATATCATTATTACGATGAGGACACTGATACACACACACAGTGTCTTTTCCGTCAGAATTATTCTCTAATTCGTCACATGTATAATCTCCCAGTAACATATCTAAGTCTAAGTCATCATCCCCGGAGAAAAGGTCTCCTTGCTTGTACCTGGCCATCATTAACGATCTTAAGTATTCTTTAAATGAGAGGTAGTTACAATTCCTCAGATGGAAGAAATGTATAGTTGTTTGATTTACTAATTAGGTAATAACTGAAAAAAGTTTGACAATCAATGGGCCCTTTATAAAGGAAATGTGTGAAAACATTTACTCTCTGTCACCTACTAATAAAACAATTTATGTCAAACAATCATGTAAATGTGTGAAAACACCTACTCGGTGACAACTTCTAGTTAACAAAATTATGTCAAACAGGAAATGTAATTAAAGAAATACGTCCTGTGGATTGAATACATCGTCATGTAAACCATACAATACTGGTTGTTTATCTATTAAACAAATCATAAAGCAACTTACCTTGATGAGCTACATTGCTGCTTGCAATATCGCTGTATTGCCGAGTATAAGAGTAATCAAACACAGAAGTTGCTCTGGTATGCCTGCACACCATATCTTCTTCATCTATTATCATCTTACACAAGTAAGCAGGACTAAATAGTCGCAGGTGGGAAGTTGGCTTTTTTTTATCAGAGACATATAATACTGGTAAACAAATCGACGGCGAAGCCGGCGATGTATCCCGTCAATAGATAATGTGTATGAACTTTGCAAAATTTTGCTATACCGTCTTTCCAAAAATTGTGTCCAGATTGTTTTTTTCGATGCAATCACGATTCTGCTACAGTGCTACGTTTTGATTGGATGAAAAGAAAATATCGAAACAAAAAAAACATCTAGAGAAAATAATTAAATATGATAATACGTACTCGATAAAGGTACGAGCACAAGTAATTTTATGTGTGATAATTTCCGTTTGATAACACTCGTCGTCTATTTCTAAAACGAGGTCAAATATTACTCGTAAGGGTTTTTTGACCTTTGACTTTCCCGAAGTTATAAATCCAAATTCCTGTAATCTGACGTCATAACATGACGTCATTCTATTAGTGGTGCAGAGGTAGAGCGTCGGCCTCTTGTATCAAAGGTCCCTGGTTCGAGTCCAGTGATGAGCGGGTCCTGACTTTGGGATTTTTTCACACAAACGGCGTGAGTTAAGTCTCCAGGAAGCAGACATCGAGCGTGATTAATATAAACTGAAAGCTTGTTTTTGTTTCACAATCATTGTAAAATAAATAAGTTTAAACTACATGAACCAAAAGGAAAACGACAGAAATTATAGGAAACGTTAATTTGACTTGTCACAAATGTAGTTCCGTGAATTATGGAATCGTTTTATTTGAAGTACTTTATGAAGGGCAAGTTGATTATTTGTTGTACCTGTCATCATAATTTCATGGATGTAAAAACATAGCTATATTTTAAAGTTAAATATAAGCTTAACCTGATGATGATTTTTTTATTTTATTTGCTTAGGTCGGTAGGACTTGTAATTGACGTAAATAACTGATCGTGCTGCAAGCAAGGGGCTAACCGCAGTTCGCGGGGAATTATTCACCAGTCACAACATATAATAAATGTTTACCCGAAATAGGTAGCACCTATACTCATATTAATAATATGCTTTATTTCGGAAATAAAACATACATACATGTTTAAAGCAACATACAGTTTAACACATATAAGCACACACATATATGTGTGCTCGTCTTCCATCATTAATTATATTATTTGATAACGGTCCCTAAACATAAACGTGAACATTAGATCTTACTATGTTTACGAGTAATGGTGTAATTGTTCTCGTATTCCATTATTAAACTACCAAAGATAAATATTGACGGGACAACAGGCATATAACTAGTATTTTATATGGGGGACAAATAAGACTTCGCTTAGAACTGTATACAACCTACGAAGTAAAACAAGGTATTCCGAGTGAAAAATCGGGATCGTCAGACGCTTTTCATTTTACATAAAGCGCTTTCAATACACGGATCATATTACGCATTATTATCGTATTTTTTTTTTGGCTATACCCGTTCACTGAATCGTGATTTCGCTTGAAAATCCAGTGTCGCTTATCTCTGTGTTTATATGTCTCTGCTGAGGCCGAGTAACTGACGAAAATCGGAAAGACAAATAACATTGACTAAAATTAATAACAACTTATAAATAAATAAAAAAGAATCAAAGTTATCAGTTTAGATTCTTATTTAAGAAATATACATATCCAATCATTGCACAATTTTGCAACAAAACTAGTTTATATCATTTCTTACCGCGGATTACTCGTGTTACCCGCCAAATAGTGGGGGTCGTTCTAGTCGAGTAGATTAGAGATTAAGCGCATGCGCAGTTCGCTTACTCGATACGTTCGACTTTCAACTCCAGTTACCTGCGTTACGCGAGTAAACAAGTCGAAAACGCTCCATGATCATCGTGCACAATCCCGCTAAAGAACTAAGAAGGGAGGTAATCCTTACCGAAACAACGTATTTGTCCTCTTTCTATCTGTATTTATGTCTTTATGTTTATATTTACATGCATGTTCGTCTATCTCTCCGTTTATCTGTTGGTGTAACTATCAATCTGCCTGTTTGCCTTTATGTATGTACATCCATGTGAAGTTAAATGTAAATGTGTATCTGTCTATGCGCTTGTAAGTATATCTGTCTATGAATTTGTATGTCTATCTGTCTATGTATGTGTATGTCTATCTGTTTATGTATGCATATCATGATGTATGACTATCATCGAGTCTCTATCCTTTTGTATGTCTATCACTATGCATGTGTATTTTCATTTATTCATGTGTCTCTGAATTTATTTATTTATGAGTGTATGTCTATCTGTATTTATGTCATTATGTTTATGTGTATATGTATGTCCGTCTATTTCTACGTGTATCTGTTGGTGTAACTGTCAATCTGCATGTTTGTCTGTATGCATGTAGATCCATGTGAAGGTAAATATGTATGTTTATCTGTCTATGCGTTTGTAAGTCTATATGTCTATGTATGTGTATGTCTATCTGTTTATGTATGCATATCATCATGTATGTCTATCATCGTTTGTGTGCGTCATTCATGACCGGTCAACCATGAATGCTACACGTAGGCTGAGACTTCTGTTTGCCAGTTATTATTTGAACAGAAAAGCACTGCAACCCGGTAGAAAAAGAAGATACTGGGTCAAGCCCTGGATATCTAGAAGGTAGCTGCTCGGCAAGTACGACACATTGATGAGAGAGCTGAGAGAAGAAGATCCAGAAGCTTTCATCAACTACATGAGGATGCCCATGGAACTGTACGATGAAGTCCTTTCTCGGATCACACCCCGCGTAACCAAACAAGATTACTGGTGGAGGCAAGCCATTGATCCAGGACTGAAGTTTGCCTGTACCATGAGGCATATGGCATCTGGCATCCAGCGACAGTTACAGCAGCATAAAGTGGAACTACAGGGTTCCCAGTAACACGATGTCAATGTTTGTCCATGAAGTCTGCCAAGCCATCATTGATGAGTACGCTCAGAGGTTATCGCCTGCCCCACTACACCAGCAGCTCACCACTACCACCAGACTCTTCCGCAGATGAATGCATAGGAGAAATATAAATAGGCTTCCTTTTCCTTAGTTGTCTTGCAGTTCTTTTCGTGGCAGACACAGGCTTCTTCTTAGCAGGCATAGTGAGGTAACTTAATCCTTATAAAGATAAAATTATATAATTTAAATGGAGACAATCTGCCAATAACTGACGGCTCATTGTATAACTGCTGTGGATGGAGTTAGAATCCGACGTCGCACGATTTTTTTAGGGCGGGACTATCACGTGAAACAGTTTTGTAACGATGTCTTCCGCAAGGCTGTATAAGTGATATTTATACCTATACCCCGTTCCCGTTACATTTCTCCTTCTTTTTTCTTGACTTCGACCCGAAGTCACACAACTGAACACAAGCAGTACACTAGAGCTATGTAAACTCACTGGGAACCGCGATGAACGTTGCTTAACTTTAAGAAAAGGTCAACCACTCTACCAACGTCGCTATAAAAAGGCTGTAAAAGTGATGATTATACCTATACCCCGTTCCCGCTACAACAGGATCTTAATCAGGCTTTTTTTTTGTTTAATCGGGAATGGTCCTATCAAGGACGGCAGTAAACATCCTGAATGTGTGACTGAGGCTTAAGGTCGCAGAGCTGTGTGAACGGTGAACGGGGTATAAGTGTAAGCCGATCCCCGTTTTTCGGTCGGCAGCGACGCGTGCTGAATATCCAGGGCTGTAAGTTCAAACCCCATCTTGTCTAGTTGGAAAGACTGTTGAATGGAGTACTGGTGAGATAAAGCCAGGAAACACATGGGTATGTGAACTGGTCGTCGTAATATGACTGAAACATGGTTGAAAACGGCGTTACACCCCAATAAATCAGTTCATGATAGTGTGAGTGTGTTTACGTTTGGGTAACATTGAGCCGTGTCAAGTAAAAGGCAGTCGTGTTGTCTCTGCGGCAAAGTGAAACAGATATATAGGTTCGCCAGCGCCTTCAGTTTCCGCGTAGACGATGTAGATTTTGAATGTAAATGCTGACGAAAACTAGGATTGTAGCCCCTTAAGTCACTTGCATACATCTTCATGTGAGGCTTAGCAAAACGTGCATACAATAAGGCCGCATATTGTCTGCCTTGGCTAGGTTGTTTACACAATGTGTCTTTAGGAACCTGGGAAAAGGCATGCGCGCACGCGATAAAGGCTTGCTAGCACTTTATACCCGACCGACTTTATCAAGGGCTTGTAAAGATTTAACCAAAATTGGAATTTCTAAGAAAAGCACTTGTACACATGTAGTATGGTTAACGTTTTAAAAACGTTATCTTTGAAATAAGATTGAGAAAGGGGATCACTTTAAACAAATGTTTTCAAAAGTTGTCTGTTGCAGAGCCGTCAGAAAGCTTCAGCACGTGGGAAAATGTTACGAAACAACAACTTTGTTGGATTTCCTACAACCGCACGAAAATATGCAATATTTGTTCAGCTACTAAAACAGGATACTGTATGCCCGGTTCAACGGATTTGAATAATTTGAACAAACTTGGAAGCATATATGTGCCAAACTATTTTTAAATTATGCCAGTTCTTTGAACAGGACCATTTCCCATTCCGTGGAAAACGTTGCCACAAGGCAAGAGCTTCGCATGTAATTTTATTGTTCTATCTCATCTATTAGAATATCACCTTAGGAACATTCCTATTAAGCATGGTCAAAACTGGCTCCGTGGTTTAGGAAGAGGTATTTAAATATAAATTAACCTTAACAAAAATCCGTATCTACATAAACAAAAAGAAATACAAACAGATATACATACACAGACAGACAGACAGACAGACAGACAGACAGACAGACAGACAGACAGACAGACAGACAGACAGACAGACAGACAGACAGACAGACAGACAGACAGACAGACAGACAGACAGACAGACAGACAGACAGACAGACAGACAGACAGACAGACAGACAGACAGAAAGAAAGAAAGAAAGACAGACAGACAGACAGACAGACAGACAGAAAAAGACAGAGACAGAGATATACAGAGAGAGACAGAGAAGAACAGACGGACAGAGAGACAGAGAAAGAGACAGAGACAGAGTTAGACAGAGAAGAACAGACGGACAGGGAGACAAAGAAAGAGACAGAGTTAGACAGACATATATAGAGACTGAGATTCTGTTCTGTTCTGTTCACTTCTGTTCTTTTCCATATCACAGAAGCCCAGACAGAGGTGTAGCATTAAACCAATTATCATCGTCATGTGCGTATTCCACTTTCGTTCCGTCTTGCAAACGTTCAAAAGTAGCCCGATCCTAAGTTGTTTTGGCATTTTAAACAAACACATACGCACGCACGCCATAACGCACGCACGCACGCACGCACACACGCACAAACACACACACGCTAGCATGCACGCACGCACAAACATATAGACAGGCAGGCAGGCAGGCAGGCAGGCAGGCAGGCAGGACATACATATATACACAAACATAAAGACAAACATACAGATAGACATAGAGTCATATAGGCATACATTCAGAGACACATGAGTAAATGCAGATATAGGTCAAATTACGCTAAATACATCCGCGGGCCTCTTTGATCTCTACAGCACAGTAGTGCGTAAACAAAACTTTGTTTGCCTAGAAATGGTTGTACATCTGGCCCTGACTGCATTGGATGTGTCAATGGGTGTAAATTCTGTGTAAATATGTAGAGGATGAACTGGAACTGTTTGATTTGATCATTTTATGTATTTTGACCTTGTGTGAAAGTGAAAGTAGAGTATGTGGAAACCCAGTTACAGCCTAGCTGGATTGTGGTAAAAAGGACGGTCCCCATCTTCACAGAGCGAGTTCTTTCTTGCATAATGCATGACCCCACATTTTCTATGGATTATTTTAAAGGTAAGAAGTATCTCTTTTCAATGATATATGTTGTTCTACATGGGAAACGCTTAGAAAATGTGACAAACGAGGGTTGAAGCTGGTTGATTTACATGTAAACAAAAAAGGAATTTATTTGGTGTATTGTGACCTATACATACATAGGGATAGACACACGTACTGATAGAGACACGATGATAGACATTTATGATGATAGGCATACATAGACAGATAGACATACAAATGCATAGACATATAGACTTACAAATGCGTAGACAGATAATCATACGGATTGAACCTCAAACATGGATGTACATGCACATTGACACACAGGCAGATTGAAAGTTACGCCAACAGATACACGGAGAGATAGACGGACATGCATGTAAACATAAACATAGAGACATAAATACAGATAGACATACACTTAGATAGACATAATTTCAGAAAGGCATAAATTCATTGGCAATATCTGGACGCAATCCATTGTTACAATTTTGATACGGTACAGCAGAATCTGTCAGGACATATTCACGATTACAATCCGACTAGACAACATCGGGTGAATATTTCGAATGTACGGGACGAACCTTACTGTCGGGACTTCCTGGCCGACCTCTCCCGACCATTCCCGATCCGTAGGACTCGGTTAAGAACGTATAGGACTGCGTTCAGACAATGATAGGACATTCTAAATCATTAAGGATAGTAATCCGAGTATTTCACTTTTAGTGTCGTAGCGCTGTCTTATCTCAAACGGGAGCAATATTCGGCACTGTGTGAATGCCGCATTACGAAGACTATGTCGATCACCCCGATAAAAAGGTTATCAGATCGGGGCAGTATCGCCAGTAAATCCAGCAACTTGGCCAATTAAAGACCACATCACAACTGTAATGCGATGCTTAGAACTACGCCAAAGGCGTTGCTGATTCGCTGCCACTACAATTACACCCATACCAATGCCTGGAAGACTGTAGGATGATGTCTCTACGCTGGTGCTGACCATATTGCACTTCTAGTACGCTTCTAGTAAGATTGTTTGGAATGCCTATATAAATTGGGGGTGTTCATGCACTTAATGTCAGTTCTTTCCCAACTTCGAAGATGAACGGGCCTGATGCTGATTTGATTCAACTGGCTCTTCTCCAACAAGACAAGATGCTGGTTGAAATCCAGATGGAAGAGGTAATAGTTTCCAGACAAATAGTTGCGTGTTTAATACGACAACAGATATATCAGCACGATGCTACTACGCTGCAAAAACGATAATGGCCTTCCCACTCAAAATGGGACAAGAATGAAAGCTACATGTACATCATGATCGCCGAGTTTTGCCAGGTTATGCCTTCACATTCTTTCTTATATACATAGCCTGGGTGGTGTAGTAGTACTAAGAGCGTTCGTACCGTGTGCAGGCGGTCGCAGTTTCGCTTCCCGGCCGGGTCATGCAAAATTCTTTTAAAATTATTTACTTCCTTTCATTGGTGCTCAGGATTTTCGGGTTAGCATTACGACTGACTAGTAGTGCTGGTAGTTTATCCCGGAAGCGCCATGATATAACTGAAAGGTGTAAACTACGAAACAAACTAACGCATATTTTAGAGTATTTCTCTCATTTTCTCTTTGTTCCTGTGTCTATAAAAAATAAACAGGAATAACTTCTTTGAAAATAAACCAGAATAACTTAAGGCCCTGACACAATGTCATGATATATTAGAGAGTCTGAGTAAGTTATCACTTCTGCAATGAACCAACAATGGCGTCGAGATTGGTCACATCCCCTTATATATCGCTATCGTATATAATGTAAATTAGTAAATATTCAATGTTTATACAATTCGTAAACTCTCCAGCGGTCCAATACATCTTGATGTTAGGAATCAATACGTAGAAAACGAAGCAAACTTCCTTCAGAATTGAAAAGTTAAACCGGTTGGTCACACACAAAATGTTGTCTCTTAACCCTTTTGCTTGCTACACCATGTCCATAGGACGCCGACATTATAAGTGTTTGCCTGTTCCTATATATAATGTAATGGTAGGGGCAGGTAACTCCAGACTATATTTTTGGTGCATCTCTTCAACGAACTAAATTGGCGAAACGGGATGAGATTATGTTCCAATTTTCTTTGAACGTAGAATTCGTACACTGAACGCGTGGATATTAGAGGCCATGAAGGTCAAAAATACGTTACAGGGGGGGAAAACGCGCCATTTAATGATGTATTAAGATATTTGCAGGATAATAGTTTGTTAAGTTTTGAACAATAGTTCATAATACGAACATTATGTAAAGTTTATTGTGTCGCTTCCGAGAAACTTCCTCCTTTCGCGATATTCTTGACACCCCAACCGTCGCCCTGCCCCCGCATCTGCGTACAATGAAAACTGGGGATGCACCGAATCACCCGAAGCTCTACCGTCGGAATATATGTTATGCTTACATAAATGCATATTTTGAAAAACACTGAAAGTTTTATTTCTTGGTGATGTATTTTGTATGTTAATTAACCTTGCAACATGTATATGTTAGTAACGATAATCTGACTAAATTATCCCGAGATCTTCAGTTCTAGTTTAACCCCGTGTCCGGTTGTACATGAAATATGCCTTAAAACATATAGGCACATATATGGAGAATTTCTAGAAATGAAAGTTAAATCAAAAATCAAATAGAGTGTGATGAATTGTTGCCATATGAGAAATTGCTCATCGTCTGCTTAAAAATGCCTCTGCAAGACGAACGGATTTAAGAGTCAATGCCATAGGGTTATTAACATTCAGGGTGGACACACTCACCATTCGACTTTTCTCCAATCCACGAGTTAATCTGTTTCGACGAATTGCAGTTTTGACTTTTTCAACATCATCCCCTCTATCATTTTTTGTCTTCGATTTTTGATTGTTTGACTTGAAATTACTACGATCAAATGACATATATCTTTTAATATATCATGAAATTGTCAGCACTATCAGACAAATATTGAACAAAACACTGCCAAATGTATACCTGCACAGTTATAAGTTTTGTCAAGTGTATAATGGTTGTCTTATTTCCACATACCGTTTTCAAATATAAAGGTGAATAACTCATTTCATGCGACTTCATGTGTTAATATTATGTTTATATTGATGGTGCCTTATATACCAAGCGGATCGGTTGTGGTAACTTTGCATACAACTTGTTATTCATGTATTTAAAATTTACGCAGGTCACGATACTAAACGAGTGGTCTTACATTCTTTATCTTTCAGACAAGAATGAACGCGTCTGTAGTAAAAGGCGATTGACACATTGTGGCAAAATGATTTCAACGCTACTGAATATATTTGCCAAGATGTTTTAAAGTCTTCTGCTCGAGATGTGTTGTTTGTGGGAAAGAGTCAAGCGCATTAAGAAAAAAGCTTATAAAGAAGTAGAAGGTAAATTGTATTTTATAAACACTGTCGCCTACAACGTCTATTTAAAGTCAGATTGTTCAAATGAGACCGTTATAGGTATATGTACCACGGCATGCGATTAGGGGTCTAACTGCATCTGTTTACAGTGAAGTCTCGGGGGATCCTCGGGTGAGCCTGTGTATACTGTATTCACCGTCTGCCTATATGATATATACATGTATAGGGAATATTATGTTGCATTTGTGACACCGGTTTTAGTATACAACGAGGGTTGTGGACTATGGAAATCTCGCAAGACCGAAGGAGATATCAATTTGACTACACCGAGTAGACAATACAATGTCTCGAAACTGCAACGAAATTTTCCTTTTATTATATATATACCTGGTATATCTCTCAAGACAGAAAATAAGCAGTTTTCAATAATTCTCCGTCATGTCACGGCTGCCAGTTGACCTATGCGTTTTCTAGTTTCTCTCACACCAGTATTCCACACAACAGTTGTCAAGCAACTGGCTGCATTTCCACATATACCGTTAGCCCATTGCTAGAAGATGAATGACGCTTGTCGCATTAACTTTTGTCGGAATGAATATTTGCCGAATTAGGGATCGTACTCGCAAGCCCCGAATTAATAGCCGGCGTCGCTATCGGGGCCCGGTTCAACGGATTTGAATAATTTGAACAAATAGAAAGCATATATGTGCCAAACTATTTTTAAATTATGCCAGTTCTTTGGACAGGACCATTTCGCATTCCGTTGGAAGCGTGCCAGCAAGGCAAGAGCTTCGCATGGAATTTTATTGTTCTATCTCATCTAATAGAATATCACCTTAGGAACCTGGTAACCAGGGTCTTCCATGTTAATTAATTTATCAATTTAACGAGCTTCACATTTGAATAAGTAATCAATAAAGGACAATGAATACGTAATCGCAAATGCGTTTCATAGTTGTATCATTCGCCGTTTTGGTTTGGTCAGAAGTTATTCCTACGGCTGTTAAAAAATAAAATAGTGTACGCTTTGATGAGGATATGCACATTGTATACAGCTTTCTTTTGCCTTACTATGCACATTATTCGATTTAAACGATTTGTGTTTGGTCGCGTAATGAACGTCGACGATAATTAGTTTAACGGTCGTAGTAAACTTTAGTCTGAAGAACACCAGTTGTGGTTAACGAAATGGAAAGCGATTATCGATATAATTAGGTCCAGACATGGAGGGAGAACTTGGTATACAGCTCTTTTCATAACAATATATCCTTTATTATCCAACCAAATCCTATGATGTGGGTACTCAAAAAGAAGTCTCTTTCCGACGATTTGTTTGAGAACTCACAAAAATTGGTAGGAGGGTCAAATAATGATGTAGAACGTATAAAACGCCCAATATGTCGAGCTCTGGTCCATCCCTGATATACATGACGCATTTGCTAATGAAAGTTTAGTGTATTGATACAAATATATGAAATGCTTTTCTAGTGAATTGTTGAGAAATGGACTCATCTTGGTCAATTTACTGCTTCAACGATTGGTTTAACTAGTCTTACTTTGCAATAAATCAAGACATGAAATGAACAAATAAACACAACAATTGCAAGTTTAGATGTAACAACGAGATGTGTTGCCCTTTCTGAACATCTAACGTGAAAAGTTAATTTTTATTCTAGACATAACACTCATGATAATCACTTTGTGTTCAGAGATGACGGTGTCGATATCTTCTTAAGGATCTCTTTAAGCAACGAATGCCATTACACTTTATTCTGTTTTAAATACCATTTTAAATTATATTTGCCTGGGATATAGTAAATTGCCATTTTTATTTTTCAAGATGAACAGAGTAGTCGTTAATACTTTTTCTTTGTGCGTTTGCCTTTAGTCAACGTTCAAGGACCAGCAGGCAATTAATTCTCTTATTCAACTATATACCACAAATATGCAGACGACATTAATAAAACGTTGCAAAAATTGATTAAAAATCTAAATTAACACGATACATATTGAATCAACTCGATTTAATGAGAAATTTCGATTATAATGCAATGAGGTCGTGAATTCATGATGGGAAAGACAAGGTACAATCGACCGTCAACAATAATCAGACTGACAAGGCAGGAGAAACAAAACGTTTGGTTTCGAGGTAAGAGAGCGAGGCTCGGTAGCGGGATGTCGTGTGTTAGATCTCATGCCGAGGCATAACAAAATCCTTTTAATGGCATTTCTTGGCACTGTGCTTGTTAGATATGGACTAAAGGTGTAATTTGCTCAGGACGCGTCGTTATATAACTTAGAGACTAGGGTAGTTATATGAAAGTTAAAACAGATTGGTTGCACTTTTTTAAGTATTAGATTATTACAGAATATTTCAAATATTTCAATCAATAATAAAGATGCTATCGGTCAGTCTTCAAGCCGTCATGATCACAAACAGCATGGCCAATGTCAAACTAACAGATCCTGAAATTATAAAGGGCCGTTATAAAGATAAGTTTGGTATAATCCGGACAAACAGTATTGACCGCGTCAAATAAGTGTACGGCCTTGCGTTCAATTGGCACAACAACGGAACATGTTTCGCTCAAACCCAGTAAGTGTCAGTAATTTTCCCCTATAAAACAAGACTTCGTCGAAACGGGTGTACGTATAACTGGTACAGTTCAGAGTGAATTGTATGCAAGGTTAACTACATTTACAAAACGGAAATAAGTACTTTGTTAACAATAGATTAGCCCCATGTTAAACATTGTCATTTAATACGTGCCCGTTAAAACATTTTCACACCCTACCCGGTAAGTCTACGATGAAGGGATGCTATTAGGTATGTATTCAATAGACGTATATGGAAGGTTTTGATGACTGATAGACTTACAGACTCACACGAGTCTCCCATTGTTGACAAATGCAAAGACCCGTTAACTGTTCAAGTACCCTTGCCTTATTGACAAAAACAAAGACCATTACCTTTACAGGTATTAGTCTTACCATTAGCGCGAGTAGATCCTCCGAGAACAACATCTTTGATTATCAATCTTTTGCTGAAAGATGCAATTTCGGCACTATCGTCATCTGCATCGTTGCTAGAGAGTGCACGCCTCCTTCGTGAACCACAAGACTGAAGTAAATATCGAGTTGTTAAAGAGACATCGTTTCGACAAATGTGTAACCATTATTTGTAAGAAATATGACAAGCGTCATCCCATTTCAAAAAATAAAAGGAATATGGAACTTGGAATTCAAATACAACTGAAATTAATGTTTGTAAATGCAACCGAAATTTAGAATGGATTCAATCCATCTAACTTGTATTCCAGCTACTTGGATCATTTAACCCTTCTGATAAGCGATATATTTTAAATATAGAGTGAGACTCATTATTCGAAGTATCCTAGGGAAACAATTAAAATATTTACCAGTGACATGTCAAAACGCTAAAGTGTAATAAGACTTACAATAACACAGTCACTGCTGGAGATACAAATTTTGACAGTACACTCTAAAGGCACAACATCAGTGTCGAAGAACTTGAATGCATGAAATGTCATGTGGTAATCAACCTCGTGGGTTGCGACTGTCTTAGCAAAATCAGACACCAGATTGGCATCATCGGAACAGCTGAAAAAGACAAGAAAATAAGCAAAACACCATGGACATGGATTGTTTGTAAGTCTATAGAAACAGACATTGCTCGAATGAGCAGTTAAGTGCCTTGCCAGTCAAAAAGAATTATTTCCTACGATACATTGATTGATGTTTAACGCCATTTTTAACAATTTCTCAGTTATATCACGGCGGCCAGTTCACCTACTCATGCATTTCCTGGTACTCCACACAACAATCTTCCCAAGCAACTGGCTGCTTTTCCATATAGACATGGCCCATTGGTGGAAGACGAATGACGCATGTCGCATCGACTTGTCAATCGTCGGAAAGAAAGTTGGCCGAGCCGGGATTCGAACTCACAACCCCCGGATTGACAGCCCGCGTCGCTATCGACTGAAATCCCGGGGCTCGGCTCCTACGATACAAGATGATATGATTCGATCAGGGAAGATCAGTTGAACGAAAGAGAATAAAATAAGTGCATGAATTTCGTGAACATACCCGTCTGTGATGAGAATCTTAGAATTGCTTCCGCCTTTTGCAACACAGGTTAAAGGCTTCATGGTATAATCAACTGAATTGAGTATATAACTTGGATAACAATAATCGTATCAATTACAATGACAATATTTCTCTATTTAACTGTGTTTGACGCTAATAAGTCTACATTATTAGATGGATGTTCTGGAAACAGACATCGAGAGAGTGTTGTAGAATTTACTTCAAATCGTAGAAAAATATTGAAACTTATCACTTTCTTTAGAAGTTCTGTATAATAAGAATTGTATGGAATAGTAAATTAAGATGTTTTCAATTATCTTGGTTGCTAAATAACGGATGACTGCATGGAATATAATGCTATGAGTTGGCTTTGAAAGCTCACCAAAATATGAACACATGTATAATGAAATGTCACTATCTTACTTGGTCCATTGATCTTGAAAGTCAGGTCCAGTCCTACTGTCGCCGTATTAACAACAACTCCACCAAGAAAGAAGTCAGCGGTGATATCATAGAATGGATCCGATGATTCAACAGTGTGGTTAACGCTGGAAACCAAGTACGAGACGATTACGTGAATTCAACAGAATAAGTACATCATAACTATGGTAATATTGAAATTAGCTTAATCCACACTAACTATAGTCTAGTAGAATGATTGAAGCAGTTTAAGTCGTAACAGAGTTTACAGTAGATTAAACCAACTAAATCGCCCCGGCTGGTAAGAGAGTGTTATCTTATATCTCACTATAAATCAATCCAGGACATTTCAGACCACGACTTGGAATAATAATGTTGTGCAGAAAACGTTGACGAATCAAAGCAATGTTTCAACGTTCGTTGATAGATACTAATGACTTCAAGTAATATGTATAGGTGAACCATGTGTTATCAAGACATGCACTAGTTATTTCGAACTTTATATGCAAAAAGTTGTTCTGTATGAAACAAAGCTTTAACGAATGAAATAAGTGAAATGTAAATACCTCACTTCAGTCAGGTTTCCAAACAAGGTTACGTTATAGTCACTCAAAGGGGCACACTGGAATGTATACTTGACACCTGCTCCTCCAATAATATCGTCATCACTCAAAGTTCGGTCAGAGAAATAGGCAGTGATATTGTTAGACTGTATGAAAGTGAGAGATATTAGCTTAACGGATTAAAGAATCATTTACATTAACACAAAACAAGAATCGCGTAGGCGCTTGTGATTGATAAATGTATTGCTCCATAAAAATACCTTGAATGTTAGTGTCTATATATGGAAATATAACAACTTAACCGTCTTGACAGCGATATTATAAATAACTAGATTGGTTTTCATAGCTAGACTGGATTATAACAAACCATATCTACTTCCATGTTCAACTACAGTGGTTGAATAATGTAATCATATGCATAAGTTTTAGCAAAGTATTCATGTATATGCATAAGTTTTGACACTAACTGAAACGAAGTCTTTAAGCCTTCATCCATTTTCATTGACGACATGATCAATAGTTTTAAAAATATTCCAAGAGAAGACCGCGTGTGTTTGAGGAGGTAGTAAAGCTAACAACTAAGGAATATTCTAAAACATTTCGTAACAGGTGCCAAAAGACCTTAAACCCAAAGAACGAAAATACCCAACACCCAGGTATGGCTGCGTGCACGTTGTGCTCAGAAAGCAAACAGATATATAGCATTCCTATTAAGATGCATGTAGCTTAGAGACCTAATGTTCCCGTTTTATCGGAAGGTGATCATTATGTAATAATCTTCTTCCTATGGGATTGCACACTGACCCAAATGGAATATGCCCTATAACATTTAATTCTACAGGAACTTTTTTATACATACGCTAATCAATATAGTGCGATGAATTCAAAGTAAAATCTACCTAATAGTCTTTTCATTTACAATCAGTTGAATGAAGAATATAGAGTTTATACTTTATTTCCAAACAGAAAATGTATTTGCGTCTTTTAAAGTGAATTTTATTTTAGGAAATACAAATATTTCTGCAGTAAACATTACTATGTATATTCTTACGCTTCAAGCTTTTGTGAACAACACCGATACACCGGATCAGATATACATTACACGAACTAGGTCAATTCGAGGACATACCGTGTCGTAGGGTAGTTTCCCCAAAATATGCTAATATATCCTTAATTACGATTTTCAGTTATATTCTTTATATTTCCTCTATTATATTCATTTATAGGTTTTTACATCATTTATATATATTATATATGTATATATATATATTTACTAATTGAAACGTTGTGGGGGAAAAAGGAAAAAATCCCTCTCAGATATTTTCAAAATCGTCTGCTGCATTTGGAGTCCTCGGATAAATTTCTTGTGTTTTTTCACAATGTTGTCAATAGTTGTGTGCTAGGGAGAAGTGTTAGTTATCTGGTAATTCACGAATGGTGTGTTCTCCCGAACGACTACTCGACTAAATATGTATAAGGGGATTAGGGGGGCATTATAAATGGTAAATTACAGAATGATTATATAAAAAGGATTTATTGATTAGGCTTTAACGCCGTTTTCAACAACTGTTCAGTCATATCACTGCGGCCAGTTCACCTATGTGTTGTCTGGCTTTCTCACACAAGTAATCCACACAACATTCTTTCCAAGCAACTGGCTTCTTTTCCAAATAGAATGATGGCTGAGCTTCGATTCGAACTTACAACTGCTGGATTGACAGCCCGCGTCGCTACCGACTGATTTACCGGGGGAAAGCTGAAAGATGTGGGAATCACTTTTCCTGAATTGGTATGGTAAAATCGAACTCATGCATACTAGATAAGCACCCTAACATGTTGCCTCTTTAGATATTGTAGCTCTTGAAAAAAAATGTTGTGGGAAAAGAAGCCTTTGGTTTTAATATGCATCGGGTGTTGTTTTTTTAACAATTCGTTTCAATCAATCAGATTTTATCCGAATATCTATAAATTTTAAATTGTAAAATATTTTGAAGTGTTTGAATCCACGCTTGACTCGTAATACACATCAAATAAAATTATTTCTATAAAAATCTGATCATCGTGATACTTTCTTAATGTTCTTGTTATGTGAGAATTGATTTAAATTGAGGGCACACCTATACTTAATTAAGCTTTCATGCAAGGAGAAAACATTACGTTCTACGTTGTATCCTCATTCAGACACAGTTTATCGAACATTGTTGCAAATGTAAAAATAATTCATGTTTTCATATTTTCATTCATAGCACTTGTGTACGTTCATTCATAGCATTTGTTCGCTTGTGAAAAGCAAATTTGAAAGACAGTGGCTATCATAGATTTGTTATGACGAGCAAGTTCTCCTATTGTTACAATGTTTTAACTATATATTTATGTTCTCACTTTTGTAATGTTTAATATGAAATGTACTTGCTCTTCAAATTTGGAAGAAATAAAGAATATCTATCTATATATCTGTGTCCTTATACAGATGCATAGAAAGATAGCATTAGCTATTGACGGATATGACTGAATTTTATTCTTTCCTGTACATTTCTGTCTAAATATGAAAAAATGCTTTCTACATTTTTTACAAAAATTTCTTTCTATATTTTTTACCAAAAATATATTTTGTTTCAATGCAATTTCTAAATGAATTGTATGTATGCAATACTCCTCTCTTCTTGACAGTGTTTGCTAACTATTGTGAATATATTATAATGTTCAGCTGTCAACAATTTTAAAGTTTTTATTCTTTCTTTATTATTGTATTCTAATGATGAAGGCGTTCTTCCGAAATTATATAGTATAACCGTATAAACTAAACAACAAGTGTTTGTTTTTTTATTATATTTGTTTGATTTATTCTTTTTATACAATTTTACCTATTCCGAAACTGCAGCAAAATAAATAAGTTTTAAAGACTTAAATTCTTTCATTCATTTATTTTCCAACATATTTGCTCTCGTTTGATCCTATCCATATATCCTAGCCATGATCTGTTCATACCTTGCATAAAATTCATTATCCCATCTGCACCTGGCTGACATCACTCTAAAATCACATTCCATCAGTACTTTCAGTACTTTGATTATTTACCATGTTACACAAATTAGACTAGTCTGATTAAGTATGCTTAATATACTCCAGAAATATATATATATTGGAAAAAGAATTTGGCCACAGACCCACACAAATTAAACACATTTATATTTTAGGGGATATTACCCAATACAATTAACAACTTTCAAATACACAATTATGTGTTATCAAAACACGCACATACCAAGTGTTGCTTAAGTTCTATATATCAAACATGCATGTTATACTAATCATACTAAAATGTTAGCAGACGTGCCTCAGTAGGTCAAGTCTGTAGCATCCTAAAAGTTTCTGGAGATCACAAATGAAAGTCCGATGGAGTTTTGAGTTTCATTATGGTTTTAAAAAAGACACTTTCATAAAAATTGAACTCACTGAAATCATCGTCACCCATAATGTCACAAGCCATTACGGCCAACATAACGAATACTGCAACTCTCAACATCTGTAAAACAAGAGAAAGTTGATGCAACGCATCAATGTCGCCGGATATCCATAGTGCAGTTATGCATAACACTAACATTATAGTAGTTGAATAAACAGTTATCAACTGAGGGGCATATTGGAACATCAGGGGTGGGGTCAAGTGAAAATGTATCATAACTTGCATTGTTTTGTCAACGAAGTGAATGATAATTGAAGCCTTTCATTGTTTATGATCAATCTCCATTCCAAAGTAGGTTGACCATACACACAACCAACTAATTATTGATCATAAACTGAAATGGAAATGAGTAATCTTGCCAATCATTAGTCTTAGTATGTATACAGTGCTTTCCTTAAGGAATAATTATAAGATTTGTGAATTCCACATACACTTTTCAAGATGTTTGTCAGAATATTTGAATTTTATTATTTTTCAATAAAAAACCACAAAACAGACAATTTAGAATTTGCATGCAATAGCACGTCATTTTACCCTTCCTCTTTAAAGTCAAAAGTGGACACCTTTGAAGCAATCTACTTTTAAAACAATGAGATAAGGGTTAAATCGCTGAAGACATGAGTTTTCTCTTTTTCTCAAAATGATATTAGCTTGGCATCCTAATTATATCATACTTTAACAAATGTTGAAATGTAGTCCAATATTTATAAATTAGACCACCTTCGAAATATAATATCAACTAAACATTTAAATCTCATTGAAATTGTAGTAAAATTTAAACTTAATTTCGAACTTAAACTTAGCCCTACAACATGTTAATTTATTTTAATTCTTTCCTTCTTTTTTTATAATGAAAAAAACAAACTACTCATGTTTTAAAATTATAGTATGATGAGCGCCCTTGTGTCAATGATGCATAACAATATGCAGATCGGAAGCAATATGCCTTTAGGGAATTAAATGACACATTTAAAATTGTCAAGGACGTAATAATTTTGTACGAAAGACCCGATTCTTTCTTATTCGCAGAGGTGTCGTTCTTGAAACTCTCTTTATAGGCAGTAAGTGTTCGTTCAAAGTCATTTTTCCATTAAAACCAGTTTTATCTCGGTGTGTTCTTTTCTTCATTTGTTTCGAACCAAATAAACATTTTAAATCACCTATAATTTACTATTTGTAAGTGAGTGTAAAGAGCGGCTCTCTGCAAAGGAGATTGATCTACGCAGTTGGTATTCGCGAGTCAGGCAGGTGCGCGTAAGTAAACAAATTAGACTGCGACGTAAAGGTTTGTAGTTATCGACTTTTGATTACATGTAGTATATAGTGTAAAATAAACCTTACCAGTCTAGCTAATAGGGACTGTTTTGTCTTCGTAAATAAAACAAAAAAACATAAATGCGAGTCAAAATAAAGAAACTGAAAATACCTAAAACATCGGAATATTTATTTCATTTTAGATGTGTCATTACTTAGTGTTTTTAAACAAACACAATTGTAATATATTCAAGACATCTAAATGTGTTTCTTTCTAATAATAATCCCCCCTCCCATGTGATTTCAGAAAACCTATTAAAAATAGAAGTCGCGGGCTTCTGCCCGGCGACTAATAAAACGAGTCCATTTAGGAATCAACTTGTCAATCCTGCGCAACCAATGTAGTTCACTTTTCGCGAAATACATTGGACTCGCGATATCTTGAACAGGGGACAAGTCGAATACATCGTTTTAACTCGAACCATATCAATAAACGGATATCTTCATCAACGCAGGGTATATATATAGTAGCAGTTACCGATTGCTCATACTAGCAAACAGAACTGCATCCGTTTTCTTTTCAGGTTTTAAAATTGCGACTCTTAAAATGTATCAGTTAAATTGTCCATAGTTGAGATACTTCCAAATTACAGACGGTTTTTGAAAATGTGGGAAAAGGAGAAACAGTCTCAACTCTAATTTACACTTTCATGTTATTTCATTCTTCAGCGTTATTATCAACTCAGAATTCTCTAGAAATGAAATGTGCACGGGTTAAATCGGTTTTACAATAAATGCGAAATGTGAGACTTGGAAAACATTAGTTGGAAAAGTAAAACTACAATTGTCCAGTTACACACCTTTTCCTCGGATGCGTTTTTTTAAAAGCACAAAAGACATAATAATAGGGTATCCAAAAATACACATAGATCTTTTGGACCTTCTCGGTTAAATAAAACCCTGTGGCCTGCTGTCTCTTGGCCCACTAGTGATATAGCCGTAGATATATCTAATCGGAAAAAAAATCTGGAGAATCCGGGTATCGATCCCGGTACCTCTCACATGCTAAGCGAGCGCTCTACCACTTGAGCTAATTCCCCTTCTTACAGACATCGCGTGCGCTAGCAGTATTTATTTCTATATTCTCAAATTATGTTTTCCCTACAATTGGATAACTCGGATATGTACGACTTAAACCATTTCACATGAGACGGCAATTTGAAGGTGAACAAACATTTCATTATTTTTTAAGAGATTTGACACACTTTTTCCAAACATATACACAATTTTACCTTAAATTTAATTGTCAATTGCTTAACTATCCAATTTATCTGGATTTAGAACATGATTTATTCAAGTAAACAATATCACCAAATTAAGTAGAAGTTCGGACAAGCAAATTTTCGGACAAAACTATTAAACACAAGTAACAGTTCGGAATAAAATTTGGTTTATTCAGTTCTCAGTTTCATACTATAACTTTTACCTGATAAACATCAGAGTAAATGCACCGTAAAACGGAAGACCTATACAATATTATTTATACATAACATATTTTAATGTAACCCTAACTTTGAAACACAGGGGCTCGTAGTTATAGTTATTTTTTTATTGTGTAGGATATATTAAAAAGGAGCCTTTTTTACATATACATGACAATAAAAAAATAAATAACTACGAGCCCCTGTGCTTTTAAAGGAAGTCCTAGTCTTGTAGTAGAACAACTGTTCTAACAGTAGCACTAGCTACTGGCTGCGCTTTACCACATCGACTGTTAACCCATTAATAAAAGAAGTACTTTTCCCATTAGAAATCATCTCTTTAAACTGTTTTTAAACGTCTGATATAACATAAAGTAACATATAACAACAAATCAATTTGTTTATGAAAATTATAATCGGTCAATAAGGTGGAGTTATCATTTCTTTTCAAGACATTATATCTCTTAATCCTTTCCCAAAAACTGTAATTTTCACATACCAAACTCAGACGATAGCGTTGCAGGCTGTCTATTCAAGGGTCGGAAGTTTGAACCCCAGCTAGGCCATACCTACGTAATTATATCAGATTTTTAGAAAAAGTCAATGTGATACATGTCATTCTTAATCCATTAACCCTTTCCCTCATATAGACGCTTTCTGACGCCTCTGCAGCAGACGGCTTTTTGAAAACATAGTGACAAAAGAAGAAATTGCACAAAACATGCAATTTCTCCTTTTGCCACAATGTTTTCCACTTTTTGACAAAATATGTTCAAAGTCGTCTGCTGCAGAATTGTTGTATGAGGGAAAGGATTAATAAAATATTTGTTAAAAAAGGTTTTGGACACAAATCAACTGACAATCAATAAATTTTTCTAGTCTATACACTTTCCCACATTTAGACGCTCTCTGAGACTCTGACGCCTTTGAAGCAGAGGACTTTTCAACTTTTTTCAATAATTGTTCTTTTATTTTTTTCAATTTTTGGGGCTAAATGCAGAATATAGCGTTTTTCAAAGATGTCTTCCAGACAGATTTTGCAACAGATGACTCTTGCAAGTTAGTATTGTGGCAAAAGGAGCCTTTCACATTTTGTCGCAATGTTTTAAGCTTTAATATTGTTAAACAGACTGACATTTCCAAATATTTACCAAGATGATTTCAATGTAGTCTGCAGCAGATTCCTTGTATGTTGGATAATCCTTGATATTAATTAACCCTTTCCCTCATACGACAATTCTGCAGCAGACGACTTTGGCCATAATTTGTCAAAAATAGAAAATCTCTATAATTGAATGGATAACCTATGACTAAAAGTGGAAAACATTGTGGCGAAAGGAGAAATTGCACGTTTTGAGTAATTTCTTCTTTTGTCACTATGTTTTCAAAAAGCCGTCTGCTGCAGAGGCGTCAGAAAGCGTCTATAATAGGGAAAGGGTTAAACCAGGTATACTTAGTGCTCATAAAAATTATGTCACTCTGTGGGATGATTTTGGGAGTTGCAGAATAGTATGGCATAGTGTGGTATAGGGTTTTTAGGTCACCTGGGCATGAAGTATTATGATCACTCACCATCCAGCTTCTGTTTTTCTGTCCTTCCATTCACATTTTAACACAAACAACTTCTCAAAAGCCAATGGACCAGTATCTAAATGATTTTACAGAAATGTTCCATAGATTGTCCTATTTCAAATTTGATCAAAGAATTTAACTCAATGTAGAACTTAAGCTGCTGCTGCCTCAGAAAGACGGAAAAATGCCAAAACTTTAAAAAGAACTTTTGTTTAATTTGTAAATAATTAAGCACAAAAGATCCCGCAGTGACTCCCTGTACCAGGATTGTTGAAATGATTGCACTTGGATGAAAAACATGGCCACCAGGAGAAGGGGCTTGTTTACCCTTTCCCTCATACGACAATTCTGCAGCAGACGACTTTGAACATGTTTTGTCAAAAAACAGACAATCTCTATAATTGAATGGATAACCTATGATTAAAAGTGGGAAACATTGTGGCAAAAGGGGAAATTGCTCATTTTGAGCAATTTCTTCTTTTGTCACTATGTTTTCAGAAAGCCGTCTGCTGCAGAGGCGTCAGAAAGCGTCTATATCAGGGAACGGTTAACTTATCTATACATTTATAGTGAAAACTTTAAATAAAATCTTCTTGACTAAAAGTAACGGCCAGGTTTATAAATAATTTTACACAAACCTTCCTTGGGTGAGCCTCTACCACGAGTGTTGAAATTATTTAGATCCATTGAAAAAAATGTCCACCAGGGACAGGATATGTTTAGAGTGAAAACTATTAACCCTTTCCTTCATATAGAAGCTTTCTGACGCCTCTGCAGCAGACGGCTTTTTGAAAACATAGTGACAAAAGAAGAAATTGCACAAAACGTGCAATTTCTCCTTTTGCCACAATGTTTTCCACTTTTTGTCATAGATGCCAACTATGGAGATTTTCTATGTTTTGACAAAATATGTTCAAAATCGTCTGCTGCAGAGTTGTCGTATGAGGGAAAGGGTTAAATGAGGTAAGCGATACAGGACCATGATCAGGGTAATTTTGTTATGGATTTCAAATTGACTCAATGGTAGTATTTCAAGGGCTTGGCGTGAAACGGTTGTAACTAAAATTGGTATTTTTTTACCAAGGTTAATCACCTCGCCATAAAGTGTTTATAAGCGTTAAATCATTTTTCTTGGTAAACAATGGAAATTTAGGTGCCATTGCTCCATTGCTCATCTAAATTTGCATTGTTTACAAAGCGGTCAAAATTGCCCCTAAACCAGGGTTTTCAAAATATGTTTTTAGTTACAACCGTTTCACGCCAAGCCCTCGATTTGCTTTCCCTCTTTTGCGCACAGGATTGTGGAGTTAGAATAACGATTGACTTGCTGGTGTCATGAATTTGATACATATAAAGCAGCAAAAAAATCCTTCAGGGAAATATGTCAGGATAAAAAACTTAAAATGCAATCCTTAAATAGACATTATCTTGTAAATGCCAGAAATAACCCTAGAAAATTTTGGTCTATGGTGAGAAGTAGTTAGATATTAACCCTTTCCCTCATATAGACGCTTTCTGACGCCTCTGCAGCAGACGGCTTTTTGAAAACATAGTGACAAAAGAAGAAATTGCACAGAACGTGCAATTTCTCCTTTTGCCACAATGTTTTCCACTTTTAGTCATAGGTTATCCATTCAATTATAGAGATTTTCCATTATTTGATAAAATATGTTCAAAGTCGTCTGCTGCAGAATTGTCGTATGAGGGAAAGGGTTAAGGCGAGTGCCTGGTTACAATATTTTGAACAATTGCTGCACAAAGATAATCAAATACCATTATCCGATTTAGACATGAATTTGTTTGCGTTAGACGAAAATGTGGACCAAATCCTAAATTCTCCTTTTACAAATGAAGAAGTACAAGCAAATCAATTTCAAAATTAAAACATAATAAATCCCAGGGTAAGGATGGTATTGGGGCCGAGTTTTATAAACATACTTGTCATTGTATCATGAGTCCTATCTTAACTATCTTGTTTAACAAAATTTTGACAACGGGAGAGTTCCCCGATGCATGGAGCCAAACTATAATCGTTCCTTTACATAAATCAGGTGACAGAAGCGACCCATCTAATTACCGAGGTATTTCACTTATCGATGTCATTTACAAAATATTCTCTAACATGGTAACAGAACGGTTAAATAAGTGGGCATATGAGTATAATATTATTGATGAAGCTCAGACGGGATTTAGAACTGGTTATTCGGTTATTGATAATATGTTTACACTCCAAGGTATGATTCAAAAATATATCACTTGACCTCATGGTAGATTTTATGTTCTATATGTTGACTTTCAGAAAGCTTTTGATTGTCTAGTACACCACAAAATAATAACGGTAATTTAATTAGAGTGCTTAAGTCAATGTATGAAAAAATTGAAAACTATGTCAAACTACCAAAATTTAATGGTACGTCATGTAACACAATCTCAGGTCCATTCAGGTGTAATATCGGAACGAGACAGGGGGACATAAGTTCGCCAATAATTTTTAGTCTATATATCAATGAATTAGTTTCGCATTTACGACAAAGGTGTAGAGGTATTTTTTTAACAAATGATATACTTGATATTGTATGTCTGTTGTTCGCCGACGACGTGGCCTGTGGTGCAGATACAGTAAACAACCTTCAGTTACAACTTTAGGCTATTTCAGATTTTTGCTTACAGTCAGAAATGACAGTTAACTTAAAAAAGACGGAAATAATAGTATTTAGAAACGGTGGACCGCTTCGAAATACCGAAATATGGAAACTTAACGGTGAAAATGTAAAAGTTACATCATTTTATAAATACATGGATCTTCTATTTACACCAAAGTTATCTTGGACTGCAGCTAAATTAAAACTGGCATCTCAAGCAAGAAAAGTTATAAATAGCATCAAACGATATCAACTTCCTTTTGGTAAATTCTCTCATGAAGACTTGTTCAAATTATTCAACTCGATGGTTATCCCTATTCTCACATACGGCGCGGAGATATGGGGGCACACTTATTCCTCAGATATTGAAAAGGTTCAAATTGAATTCTGTCGTTATTATCTCGGTGTAAATTCGTCTGTTAACAATTGTGTGGTATTGGGAGAATGTGGGAGTCTTCCCTTAAGTCAAATATATTTTACAAAGTGCATTAAGTACTGGTGTAAATTATTGCAAATGTCAGACACACGTTATCCTAAAAATTGCTATAAGATGTTAATGTCACATGACAATATTGGTCGAACAAACTGGGTCACAAATATCAAGGAGTTATTATATAGATACGGCTATGGGTACGTTTGGTTAAACCAAGATGTTGGTGACAAGAAAATGTTTATTTTTTCATTTAAACAGCGTCTTACGGATTGCATGACTCAAAACTGGTGTGATGAATTATCAAGTTCCTCAAGATGTGATACTTACTGCACTTTTAAATCCCTGTTAAACGTTGAAAAATACTTATGTATAGACATATCTTTTTTACATTAGGAAATCTTTTGCGCGTTTTCGATGCTCTAGTCACAAACTAAATATTGAACTTGGAAGACATTATGGAATAGAAAGAGCCGACAGAACTTGTTTTTATTGTTTGTTAAATGTAGGGGTGACTATTGAGCCCAAAAATCACTATTGCGATAGTATTGATTTTCAGAAAGTATCATTGCAATAGTTAAACTATTGCACTACTAATATTGTGATGCATTGCAATACTATTGCTTTTATTGAACTTTAAAAAAATAACTATTCTGAAGTATAATTACAAGGAATAAAAGTATCAAAAAGAGCATTTTATTGTTTATCTTTTATTTAAAAACTTAAAAAGAAACCCTTTGCTCTCAAAAAGAACTTAATTTTTCAGCTTACACATAAATAAGAACATTTATCACTTTTCAGGCAACAACATTTGTTCACAGACAAGTAACATGGTCTTTTCTCTAAGAAATAAAAGCATATCTGCATATTTAGATTCAATGTACTACATGAACCAATACTATCGATAGTTCCAACCACTATTGCGATAGTTATTGATCTTCAGTTTTACAATCGATGCATTACTATTGCCCTTGTCACTATTGCAATATATCGATAGTTTGAACTATCACTACAGCCCTAGTTAAATGGTAACCATCTTATTTTAGAAGACGAGTATCATGCATTTTTCATTTGCCCCAAATATTATATTGTAAGGGAAAACTATTTATTTAATTGGTATTGTGGAAGAACTGAAACAGTTGATTTTATTAACTTAATGAAAATTAATAATTGTAAAAAATTAAAACTTTTAATGATATTTATTACAAAACTTATGAGGGAAATTGATGATTTGTAGGAACATTTATTTCATAAGATATAAATTTTGTGTTTTCTGTAATGTATTGCTTGTTTTGCATATAGCATATTTATATTTAACACATAGAAATTGACATAACCTATTTTTCACATGATGTATTATTATTTGTAACATTTGATTATGTATTTTGGGCCGGTGGCCTTTGATTACGTAAATAAATAAATTGAAATTGAATTGAAAATTGAAATTGAAATTGTCAGAATAAATTGGCCATAAGTACTGTTTACTTACCCAGGAAACACTGTGATATAACATTGTGATAAAAATTGTTGAATGTATAGTGTAAAACATAAACATGCACTAACAAATTGTTCATAAAAACATTTTCTGATCAACAGATTGACAAGATTAAACATGTTGTCACTATGTCACAGAGGTTTGACATACTGTCGCCAAATAAGCCTTAGGATGACCCAAGCATTGACATCATCAAATCAATCAAAGGTAATTTTTATCACTTTTTATTTCACCTTCAGTAGCAGAAGTCTCATGGTGATGTATTCAGAACACTTTCTGTCCTTTGTTAACTTTGAGCTTCAAACAACTTCTCCTAAACCAGTGGACCAATTTCAGCAGAACATCACAGCAATGTTTCTTTGATTATCCTCTTCTATTCAATTTTTTTTCAAAGATTTTAATCGATGTTTTAATGTAGAATGGGTAACCAGTTGTTGTGGCATCTAAAAAGCTGGGAAATTAACAATCTTTAAAATACTTCTCCTCTGAATTAGCTTGTCAGATTCCTAGATGATTTGGTAGTATTATAAGTAAGGTTTCTTCAGTGACCCTCTGCAAAAATTGTTCAAGCCATATTAATTGGATTAAAAGTGCAAAATGTCAAAAACTTTCAAAATTTCATTCTTATGAAAGTGCTTGTCTGATTTCAAGATAATTTAGTAGAAATCTTCCTTCATTGACTGTCGCCGAGTCCCAGTAGCTCAGTCAGTAGCAACTAGAGCTGTTTGACAAAAGTCACCGTGAAAAGCGTTTTCAACCAATGGGCTAACAATCTATGTGGAAAAGCAGCCAGTTTCTTGGAAAGAATGTTGTTTGGAGAACTGGTGTGAGAAAGCCAGGAAACACATGAGTAGGTGAACTGGCCGCCGTGATATGACTGAAAACTTGTTGAAAACAGTGTTAAACCCCAATCAATCAACCTCCATTGACTCTCTGTGGTAGTACAGGGATCAAGATAAGAATAAGTAAACTGGTGGTTTCCCCTGTATATCTTTCTTACTTACCAAACCCTATATTGTGGGTATCAACAACATAGGGTAAAATGATCAAATAATTATTTTTGACATGGAATACTCCACTTTCCCTTTCCCATATATATAGACGCTTTCTGAAGCCTCTGCAGCAGACAACTTTTGAAAACATTATGACGAAAGTAGAAATTGCTCAAAACAGGCAATTTCTCCTTTTGCCACAATGTATTCAACTCTTCAGTAATTAGAACAACATTTATAGAGCTTTTCCGTGTGTCTGCCTATATACAACTTTCAAAGTTGTCTGCTGCAAATTTGTTGTATGTGGGAAAGGGTTCAGAGGTCCAGATAAGAAAGAGTATTCAGCTCTTTTCCCTACAATATCTCTCTTATTATCCGACCAAACCCTATGCTGTAGGTACTAAAAAGAATCGTCTCAATGAGACGATTCTTTTGAGTACCCACAACATAGGGTTAGAGGGTCAAATAAGGATTTTAAAACATGCGAAACGCCCCTTATCTAGAGCCCTGGGGTTAATATGAGCTCTGATAATAATCTCCCTCCTTCGCATTCAGAGGTAGCATTATATTACAGTCAATGAAAGTAACTTATAAAATTAACTGGTACAAAAATCTTTTGTTATAAATGATAGAATTAAACTTGATCAAAGGAAAACTTGACTGGTGTGGAACCATAGGACCACTGCTAATGTCATATAACATAATGCATGTTCTACAAACTTACCTAGATCTAAGCGGACAAGAAGAATCATTACTTTCTGGTGAGATGGGAGATTATCAGTTGGCAGGACGATGAAAATGACATCATTACGTCATTAGCTAGGTCCCAGTACTTATTTGTGTTATGAAAAGCTGAGCTCTATAACAGAGCTCTAGAATAAGGGGCATTTTGAAGAAAAGGTTAGCTATACTACTCACCTCGTCGTAGGCGCTGGTGTCACACCTTGGTTAAGGTTTTTGTATCAATTCCCTTTTTTGTCAAAACCATTACAGATATTGCTTTGAAACTTACAACACTTATACACAATCCTTACCTCCATCAACATACAAGAGTACATAACTCTGTCAAGTTTTGCTTAAGAATCATGGCCCTTTTTCGATTTAAAATTTTGGTTAAGTATTTCATCCCAAATAAAAAAAATTGAAAACAATTAGAGATATAGCTTAAACACTTACAAAACTCTTTTTACCATCATTACCTCTACCAACAGCCAAGAGTGCATAATTCAGTAAAGGTTTTTGTAAGTCTTAGTTATGTTTCTCTATCACCCAAAAAAGTTTTGTTTTATTGGCAAACACAAAAAAGTCGAGCACGCTGTTCTCCGACAGCTCTTGTTCATACATGTTCTAAAATCCTTATTTAACACTCAAACCAAACCCTATGTTGTGGGTACTTTAAAGAATCATCTCAGTGAGACGATTATTTTGAGTACCCACAACATAGGGTTTGGTGAACTAATAAGAGAGTAATTTATCTAGTCCTTGGGCTATAAGTTCAACTAACAAAATTTAGCTTAGCATTCCAACTCATTTGCAGCAGACGAATCTTGAAAACATTGCGGCAAAAAGAAAATTACTCATCATCCCCTTTTGCCACAATGTTTTCAACTGTATTTAATGATTAAACTCTCATTTATGGAGATATCACATTTTTGCCAATATTTTTTCAAAGTCATCTCGAGGGCTTGGCGTGAAACAGTTGTAACTTAAAACCTATTTTGAAAACAATGCAAATTTAGCTGCCATTGCTTAGAACGAGCTTATAAAGACTTTATGGCGAGGTGATTAACCTTGGTAAAAACTTACCAATTTTAGTTAAAACCATTTCACGCCAAGCCCTCGAATTCTGTTGCAGTAATGCTGTATGTGGGAAAGGGCTATGAGAAATGACATCAAGCCTATATTCAGAGCACTAGATTTATAAGGGGGAGAAAAATGGTCTTCTTCCCACAATATCTTTCTTATTACTCAACCAAACCCTTTGTTGTGGATACTCGAAAGAATTGCAATGGCACCTAAATTTGCATTGTTTACAAAGGTGACAAAATTGCTCCTCCTAAACCAGGGTTTTCAAAATAGGTTTTTAGTTACAATGTTTCACGCCAAGCCCTCGAGTTGCAGAGAGATAAGTCAAACAGGAAAACCAATGCAAGTTTGGGTTAGATAGAATTTGCTGATAATACATTCTATAAAAAATAAACCGTCAGTAAAAGCTGAATGTAAACAATGCACCCTTAACTTATCACTGAAGAGATTTTTCACTGCGATCTTTGGGGTTAAATTGGAATTTTGCCACATACAATTTTCTATGAGCCACTTTGTGCCAACAATAACTCAGATGGCAAATCACAGTGTGAGCCCTGATAGTTGTTACATGTAAAATCTGATTAACCATTTCCCTTATGCGAAAAAAACCTGTAGAAGACGACTTTGAGATAATCTTTTCGAAAAATAAAGGAAATCACTATAAATGAAAGTTTGATTATTGAATAGAGTTGAAAACATGTCAAAGTTTGACATTTTATGTTTTGAGCAATTTCTCCTTTTGTTTTCAATGTTGTATATATGCGTCTGTTAGTTGGAAAGGATTAAGAAACCAAGCCCTTGGGTCCTTCATAAACTCTTTAAGACGATAAATGTGAAAATTCGCCAAAACTGAAAATAATTCACCAAAAATGTGGGAACCAGCAGATGGCATCAAAGGTTCTCCAGCATGGTGGAAAAGGGGTAGAAGCTTTGCTTTGGTGCAGGAGATGCCCGGTTTTATCCCTGGCCGGATCATACCAAACGCTTGAACAAAATTAGGATTGGCTTTCTCTCCTTTGCGTTCAGAATTGTGAGTTTAATAACATTACAACTGAATCGCTTATGTCAGGATAAATGGACCGGTTGTACTGGTAACTTACCCAGGAAATGCTGTGATGTAATTGAAATACTGTTAACCCTTTCTCTCATATAGATGCTTTCTGACGTCTCTGCAGCAGACAGCTTTTTGAAAACATAGTGACAAAAGAAGAAATTGCACAAAACGTGCACTTTCTCCTTTTGCCAGAATGTTTTCCACTTTTTGTCATAGGTTAATTATCTATTCAATTATGGAGATTTTCTATGTTTTGACAAAATATGTTCAAAGTCGTCTGCTGCAGAATTGTCGTATGAGGGAAAGGGTTAAAAGCAGCACAGAACAAACACCAAGGGTTTATTATATGAGATAAAGGGTAAACTATATGATACAATTATACAGAGCTCTACATAAGGGACATGTTTCATGTTTTGAATTCCTTATTTGAGATTCAAACCCTATGTTGTGGGTACTTAAAAGAATCATGTCAAGGAGATGATTCTTTTGATTACCCACAACATATAATTTGGTTGAGTAATAAGAGAAATATTGTGGGGAAAAGACCAGTTTACATCCCCATATCTAGTCCTCTGATTATAGATTAAATTCACTTTTGCAGTATCAAAAACGTGAAACATGACGTGTCAACTTTTATCTTAACCTTTTCCTTCATACGAAAATTCTGCAGCAGACGACTTTATCATGTTTTTCAAATAGAAAATCTCTATAATTGAATTGATAACCTATGACTAAAAGTGGGAAACATTGTGGCAAAAGGAGAAACTGCTTGTTTTGAGCAATTTCTTCTTTTGTCGCTATGTTTTCAAAAAGCTGTCCGCTGCAGAGGCATCAGAAAGCGTCTATAAGGGAAACGGTTAACTAAGTGGCAAGAGGGGCATAAGCGCTCAATACCATCTAGTAAAAAACCTTTATTTCAAAATGTCCACGTGCATCCTGGGTTCGATCCCCAGTCGCGGCGCTGTGGTCATGGTGGAGTGCCCTTGGGCAAGGCACCTTTCCTAGCCTAGTACTGGTTTGTTTACCCAGGGATCATGAATAAGTAAACTGTCACCTTGATATAACTGAAATAATGTCGAAAACGGCGTTAAACCCCAACAAAACAAAGCAAAATGTCCTGTGTTTTGTACTGAAAATAATGCTTTTGACCAGCATTGAATTTTATTAATACAAAATGATTTGCATTTATTAAGGTTTTGTTTTACCGAGCCGTGGAAGTGAAGTGGGCTGTCAATCAATGGGCCGACATTCTTTTTCAATGTTTGGCAAACATGTGTCATTCATCTGACACCAATGGGATTACAGTCTATGTAGAAAAGCAAGTCAGTTACAGCTAGAGCTCTAGATAAGCAGTGTTTTGTATGCTATTTGACCCTTAAACCCTATGGTGTGGGTACTCAAAAGAATCGTCTCAGTGAGTTATCATAGGGATAAGTTGATTAATAAGATATATATTGTGGGTAAAAGAGCTGTTCTGCTGTTGTAAGAAAGCCAGGAAGCACATTGGTAGGTGAACTGGCCTCCATGATATGACTGAAATCTTGTTGAAAACAGTGTTAATCCTTTCCCTCATATAGCAATTCTGTTCTGCAGCAGACGACTTTGAACGTATTTTGTCAACAAATAGAAAATCTCTATAATTGAATGGATAACCTATGACGAAAAGTGGAAAACATTGTGGCAAAAGGAGAAATTGCACGTTTTGTGCAATTTCTTCTTTTGTCACTATGTTTTCAAAAAGCCGTCTGCTGCAGAGGCGTCAGAAAGCGTCCATACGAGGGAAAGGGATAAACTCCCAATGTTTCAATCAATAAATGTTTTCGTTTAACAGATAGCTTGCAATATAGATGATATAAAGACCGAACAAACGCGCCATCTCTCCACAACCTTAAGGTTACATGATGATGCTGCAGGCCACCGGTATAAATTTACTACACCGTCACCTTATAAAAACCCAGGCGCAAGACGCCATGGTTACAGACAAACTATATTTGACGGAGGTAAGTTTTGCTTTTCTTTCAGGCTTTACAATTGCTTCACACATGCATGGTACGCCAAGTATCATAACGCTTTCACATGTGTATTTCAAAAAATCTGCAGCAGACAACAAAGAGTTTGCTTTGACAATTTAGGAAAAAAAGCAAAAACATCTGGAAACTTGGTGCCAGTATTTTGACACAGCTGAAAGCATTGTAAATGATTTGGAAATTGTTCTCTATGGGTATTTATTTTCTCCTTTTATTTCCTCACAATATTTTCAAAAGTTAGCTGGTGAAGAGTCAAAAGTTTCTGGTATCTAGAATTGGATTGTTTGATGGATAAGACTGCAAATGTATACAAATTAATTGGGGATTACTGTAACCCTTTCCCATATATAGACATTTTCTGACGCCTCTGCAGCAGACGACTTTTGAAATCATTGTGGCAAAAGGATATATATTGCTCATGATGAGCTAATTCTCCATATCCACAATAATTTCAACTCTTTTCAATAATCAGACATTTTATATTTTGTACATGATAATTTCAAAGTCGTCAGCTGCAGCTTTGTTGTATGTGGGAAAGGGTTAAACCAGCTGCTCTACTGGGCTTGAATTTGGCTTAATTATACCCCCAAAAAACAAAGTTTTGGGTGGGTATATAGGAGTCACTGTGTCGGTCGGTTGGAAGCCATACTGTGTCGTTAGGTCGGTCAGTTGGAAGCCTTATTTTGTCCGGCCTATTTCTTACAAACCACTCGGTGGAATTCAATTTTTTTTTACATGAAGCTTCTATACCAAGAGGAGATGTGCATATCCTTAAGGTCTTACAATTGCATGTTATTTTACAGAGTTATGGCCCTTTTACTTATTAAGTTATGGTGTAGGTCAAGGTGCTGTTTGGGGGTATTTGTCATCTTCAGTGATAGTTCTAGTTTTCTACTTGTTTTTTTTCGCCAGTGCAATAGTATTTCAACAATATTTCAATTGTAGAAGGATTAAATGAAACACCTTTTTTTACATTTGAATATAATCAACTTTGACTATCCACTGGCAAAACATAGGTTGTTCACAAATTCTTAAATTGCAATTCAATTTTAATTAAGAGACACACTTTTATTTCTTACAAACCACTCGGTGGAATTCAATTTTTTTTTACATGAGGCTTCTATACCAAGAGGAGATGTGCATATCCTAAAGGTCTTAAAATTGCATGTTATTTTACAGAGTTATGGCCCTTTTACTTATTAAGTTATGGTGTAGGTCAAGGTGCTGTTTGGGGGTATTTGTCATCTTCAGTGATAGTTCTAGTTTTCTACTTGGTTTTTTTCGCCAGTGCAATAGTATTTCAACAATATTTCAATTGTAAAAGGATTAAATGAAACACCTTTTTTATACGCCGCCGGAGGCGGTCGTATATTGGCATCATCTTCTCCGTCTGTCCGTCCGTACGTCCATTTCTTGTGAACGCAACTCCTCCTACGTTTCTGACCGAATCTTTTTAAAACTTGGTCAATGTCATATCTATAATGGGTAGATGTGCATGAAGCGGCGATTTTCCGGTTCATTGATGTAACTTAGCCTCTGTAGCTGATTGATATTGCGGCTTGTGAACGCAACTCTTCCTACGTTTCTGACTGAATCTTTTCAAAACTTGGTCAATATCATTACTATAATGGGTAGATGTGCATGAAGCGGGGATTTTCGGGTTCAGCGATTTTTGCAATAGTTATGCCTTTCGAAACTTGGTCTCTATAGCATATTCACTTGAGAACGCAACTCAAGTTTCCAAACAGGTAGAAGTGCATAAAGCAGGGATTATCCGGATGAGTGAGTTTTGCAAGAGTTATGCTCAGAAGGAAAAAAGGATACATATCGACACTGCCATTTGACCTACTTTCATATCGGAAGCCTCTATAGGGTTCTATCTCTGTTTATATGTATCCTATTTTCTTCCTGACTGAAATAATTTGTTGAATGGGACATTAAGCTCCAACAATCCAATCCAATACTTTGTTTGCTGTTTCTTTTCCATTAAATGATTGTTTTACCATAATGGTAGTTTTGTGATTTTTGTGGCGATTGGTTTGACAATCGCCACAATGCTAACAGAAACAACAACAACGAAAAATATTTACATAGTCGGTTTTGAACAATCGGTTGATATTTTTTTTCCTTACTGCAAACTAATTTACTCACATCCGTTATAGTTCCATCATTGATGCAGAGACGTAATTAATAATAATTATGTCAGTGCTACTTTGGTACCGGATTGTTACTAATATTTGAGTTTTATCAAGACATTATCTACATAGAGTTAAACTATGTAAATATTATCTTCATCATGATTGGGCAGATAATGAATATCATTGCGCGTTCTATCTGCCTTGCAAATACCGGTAACTCTGATGATACTCAAATCTGGAAATTCCAAAAGGTTCTATAAATAGCTCGCGAGACTGCATGGTTATCTCAATATTATAAACGCTTTATTGTGTAGTTGTTTAAATATATGAAAGCGTCTAGATGATAAGACTGGTTTACAAAGGTTTAAAGGTGTGTACACACGTTATGTATACAAGTCTGCACGTTCTAGAGTCAATTAGCAATCAATGCTGAAAGTGTAGCCTAATTTAGTTTGGAGATTGAGCATTATAATATATGCCTATATTTTTATAAATTGAACAGTTTGGCAAATAGTGAAATTGTGCTTTTTGAGCATGTTTTGTGTTTGTTTTTGCACTCACAGTTTAACAACCTCAGAGACATATAAATACACTGTGTTTATATGTCTCTGACAACCCTCAATCATGCAATGTGAAGGGACTAAATTGAACAGACCTGTTTAATATCGGACATCATTGAAACAAACACCAAACTAATGGATACTGTTTTCTCTCTTTTCTTGATAATTTAGTCATTTCTAAAGTGTAAAAAATATTTTATCTTAATATGGCCTAGCGACCTGGTGATGAACATGTGATTACCTGAACAGTTTAGTTTACAAATAGCCATTCTAATGAGCTAAAACGGTAGTCTATCAAATACCAACTAGATTTTTCATAACTTTGGAATGGCCTAATTTTGAACACATCATGACCAATTTTAGAACGTAACTAAAAAATCACCAAGACAACATTCTGGCAAACTAACATTATTCTACTGTCAAAAGATGCAGGGTTGATACATTTTCAAATTTACCCGCACCAGAGTCATCGCAAGCCCTACACCGATATACTGCTTGTTACTTTGCAGGATTTTCCATACGATCGCCACTACAGTGCCATTGGCACTTTGATTTTTCATGAAATTACCATTTTTCGGTTCGGCCATTTTGATAGAGATTCCAATGGTAGTTTTGTGATACATGCTAAAAGCAATAATTAAAAGGACCAATCTTGATCTTTATATTTTGTGGCGGCACTGGCACTCTTGTTTACATTTGAATAGAATCAACTTTGACTATCCACTGGCAAAACATAGATTGTTCACAAATTCTTAAATTGGAATTCAATATTAAGAGACACACTTTGAAAAATGTGGCAAAAGGAGAAATTGCTCAATGTGAGCAATTTCTTATTCTGCAACAATGTTTTCAACTCTTTTCACTAATGACTCTTTCTTGTTTGCAGACATTCTATCTCAGAGTCGTCGGCTGAAAATTTGTTGTATGGTGTAAAGGCTTAACTTTGAAGCTATTGTTGGAAATGCGCATATAGCAAATCATGATATACTATTTCATCATTATGTCTTCTCCCATATAATGGGAAAACATATTATTTTTGCTCTGTCTGTCTGTCTGTCACAAATCGTATCAGTTCGATAACTTTTGAAATGCTTGAAGGATTTTGAAATAAATTGCCACAAATGTTAACCATACTGAGAAGATGTGCAGAGCGCATGTAACAACGACTTTGATTCAAGGTCAAGGTCGCAATTAGAGGTCAAAGGTCATATGACTATTTTGTGTTGGTTCAATAACTTTTTAACTGTTTGGATTTGAAATAATTCACCATAAATGTTCACCGTACTTAGACGAAGTGCAGAGTGCATGATCCAACCACTTGTTTCAAGTCAAAAGGTCATATATGACTATATTTCGTGTCAATTCAATAACTTTTGAAACATTAACTTGTTTAATTACTGGACCAGTGGTCTAGTTAGTTTTGTAATGCACTAGACCTGAGCTTATCTCAACTGGACTTTTCACCAGAAAATGAAACTATGCAATATGCTAAGAAAAATTTTATTTTGTACTTCTCACAATTGTAGTGAATATTCGGATCGATATTTAAATAAAAAGTAAAGACACAAATCTACCGTATTGTGATCACATTTTGTCCGGCGTCTGTGCGTCATGCATCGCCCATCGTCAACATTTGCGCTTGTTAACACTAAAGGCTACATTTATCAGAACACTCATCTCCATCAAATCTTGGACAAGTTTGAAACTGGGCCATATGAGGTCAAAAACTAGGTCACTAGGTCAAATTGAAGGGAAATCTTAACATTGTTGATGCCACATTTTCAACTTGAGCATGTTGAAACTTTATCAGAACGTTTGTCTTGGTGATATGTAAGTCAAGTTCGAACATGGGTTATGTTTGGTCAAAAAGTAGGTCACTGGGTCAAATTGAAGGGCAATCTATTTAACTCTGTAGAAGCTGCTTTTTTGGCTACAGCAAAATTTGGTCAGAATGTTTGTCTTGATGATATCTAGGTCAAGTTAAAATATGGGTCATATTGGGTCAGAATCTAGGTCACTAGGCCAAATTGAAGGGAAATCTTGTTAACACTGGATACTGCATTTTTTAACTTGAGCATGTTGAAACTTTATCAGAACGTTTGCCTTGATGATATGTAAGTCATGTTTGGTCAAAAAGTAGGTCACTAGGCCAAATTGAAGGAAAATCTTGTTAACTCTGCAGAAGACGCATTTTTTGCTACAGCAGCTTGACATTTAATGAGAATGTTTATCTTAATGATATCCAAGTCAAGTTCGAATATGGGTCATGTAGGGCCAAAATCTAGGTCACTAGGCCAAATTGAAGGATAATCTTGTTAACACTTTGGATGCCGCATTTTTTGCTTCAGCAGCTTGACATTTTGGGCAGAATATTTTTGTCTGAATTATATCTAGGTCAAGTTCGAATATGGGTCATATTGGGTCAGAAACAAGGTCAATAAAGACAAATATTGTTCAAACTCCGGAGCCGCATTTTCACTTTGAGCAAGTTGAAACTTTGTCAGAATATCTAGTCCATGTTGGAATATGGGTCATATCAGGTAAAGAAATATAGATCACTAGGCCAAATGAAGGAAAATCTTGTTAACACTGTGGAGGTTGCATTCAGAATAATTGTCTTGATGTGTTTTGCATTGCAGTACATTGTATAATTAAGGTGAGCGAACTAGGGCCATCATGGCCCTCTAAAGTCTTGTTTCTGATTATTATAATTTTTCTGGAAGTTAAAATCAAAACTAAGAATTAAAATATGTCTCTGTCAGTGTATGCCACAAATAACACACATGCACATGTCTTTCATTTCAAACACAGTCTGTGTTAAGTAAGTTATCAAAGTCTGGTCGCCTGGCTCTCTGTCCCCAATACCACCAGAGTTCCAGAGCTCGCTGGGCAATTTCTGGACTCTTCCTACCCTTTCCTTTTATTTTTACTACCACTAGCATCCTTTTTATCGGTAGAAAATCCAAATTGAAACCGGTTTTGTTGTTATCGACTGCTACGGTAAACAATGTAAACATACCGAAATTTGTTCACAATAATTATCATAAGTTTTGAGATCCTAAAGCAATCAGCTTTAAAAGCTCACATTTGTGTAGGTTTTTTCTTGAATAAGACACTCTATTTTACTACAAATCTGACTATGGTTGTGTAAACATGCACAGAAAAAACAAGATTTCAAATTGAAAATTCGCAAATTTTCTGCATTTTAATATCGGTTAAAACAAAGTAAACAAGCTGGAAATTCTTCTCAACTATTGTCGTAAATTTTAGGATCCCAAACCATGAGGGAATTCGCAACTTTTTGAACGTATTAATTATATTTAGACAATTTGCTCCTAAAGACTATGAGCCTCACAATTTGGTTCCACTGGCCAATTGGTGAATGTATCTCAAGGTGGTTTTTAAAATTGGTGAACACAAATTTTCCAATAAACAGTCGAGAATCGAATCAGCAGTCAATATTTTCACCTGTAAATCTGTCCCTTTGAGTTGTTTGACAACCAATTTAGGCAGATATTGACAGAATTAGAACACGACCAGTCGGTCCTGCCAGATGCGAACGTTACGAGACCAAACCAAGGAACAACTAGTGAATGTCGTTCGGTCCTGCCTTTATGTTAAACCCTGAAATGTTAACCTTACTGAGACGATCTGCACATGTTACAACCACTTTGGTTCAAGGTCAAGGTCGCAATTAGAGATACTTTTACTATATTTCGTGTCCATTCTATAATTTTTTAACCATTTGAAGGATTTTGAAATAGGTCACCACAGATGTTTACCATACTGAGATGATGTGCAGAGCTCATGTTACAACCACTTTGGTTCAAAAGGTCAATGTCGCAATTACAGGTCAATGGTCATATGGCTATATTTTGTGTCCGTTAAATAACTTTTGAACCATTTGAAGGATTTTAAAATACTTTACCACAATTGTTCACCACATTGAGAAGATGTGCAGAGTGCATCTTTCAACCTTTTTGGTTCAAGGTCACAAATAGAGTAAAAGATCATATGACTATATTTCCTGTTCGCTCGATAACTTTTGAACCATGGTTAAAGGAGATACAAAGCGGGGACTATATGATTTTCATAAAAACTATCACTGCATGAAGATTCAGTGTACCAGTTTCAATCACTCTATTCAGATAATCCTACAGCATGTTCATCTTTGTGTATGTATTTTTCCGCAGAAAACTTTCCTAAAAAACTTGCAGTAGGCCTGTGGTGGCATGAAAAAACACCCCTCTCTTGAGTACATTTAGTTCTCATTTTGTTAACATATTTCACACTTAACAATAAAATTTGATTATTTCTATTAAATTGTTCCCCATGCTAGTTTTATTTTAACACTTTCCCCTCATACGACAATTCTGCAGCAGACGGCTTTGAACATATTTTGTCAAAAAATGGAAAATCTCTATAATTGAATGGATAACCTATGACTAAAAGTTGAAAACATTGTGTCAAAAGGAGAAATTGCTCGTTTTGAGCAATTTCTTCTTTTATCACTATGTTTTCAAAAAGCCGTCTGCTGCAGAGGCGTCAGAATGCGTCTATATGAGGGAAAGGGTTAAAGTTATGTTTTAGTTTTACAATCATTGACAAATTACAATGGCGGAGACATATGTTTTTGTGACAAAAACAACCATCTAGTTTTAGTTTAGTTTAAACTTACTTATTATACATTGGGAAACAAATTTTCAGCTTATATTAATCAGGCTCCATGTCTGATTTGTTATAAAATCGATTAATATGCTGTTTTAAATTTCCCAATATTTATACATGTTATTGTATTATGGGCAAGTAATTAAATGTTGAAGTTGAAATCGCTTTCTTGAGACAAAACCATATCTCGCAACTTTTGTGTTGAAAAATCTCAAATGCAGAACACGCTCATCACAGGATTCTAATCCTTGACCTTTGATACGAGAGAATGACACTCTTCTGCTGCACCATTGTCTTCCACACAAGTTGTTGCTTTCAAAACATTTGAGAAAAAGATTGTATCATCCAAGAAAATTAACATAAAATGTTGAGGCAATGAAGAAGTCATTACATTGAGAGAAAGGGAAGAAAGGCTTATTTTAACCCTTTCCCTCATACGACAATTCTGCAGCAGACGACTTTGAACATAATTTGTCAAAATATGGAAAATCTCTATAATTGAATGGATAACCTATGACTAAAAGTGGAAAACATTGTGGCAAAAGGAGAAATTGCTTGTTTTGAGCAATTTCTTCTTTTGTCACTATGTTTTCAAAAAGCCATCTGCTGCAGAGGCGTCAGAAAGCGTCTATATGAGGGAAAGGGTTACATAAAGTTATACAATCATGTTGACCCTTGCAAAGGGATCAACATGTGTCACTTATTATCAGGGAAAGGGTTAAGCCTTTTCCACATACAACAAATCTGCAGCAGACGACTTTCAATAAATAAAACAAAACAAAATAAAAATCTCTATTAATGAAAGTAAATTTTGATCATATAGTTGAACATTGTAGCAATAGGAGAAATTGTTCATTATGAGCAATTTCTGCTTTTGTCACAACATTTCAAAAGTCATCTGCTGCAGAGGCGTCAGAAAGCGTCAGTATATGGGAAAGGGTTCAACAAAATCTGTTCTTTCATAGGTCCTTTACCAAGAGGAGAAATTGCTCATTAGGAGTCGTCAGAAAGTGTCTATTTATCATTATGGGAAAGGGTTTAACAAAATCTATTCTTTTCATAGGTCCGTTACCAAGAGGAGAAAGTCAACTTAAGAGTAAAAGTTATCACCCCAAAGATTCCTGGAGCAAAAAGAGAGCATTATTCGGTCAGAATGATTACATAGGTTAGTGAGAATTGTTTGACTTCTGCCTTAACCCTTTCCCTTATACAACAAATCTGTAGCAAATGACTTTGAAACCATCTTGGCAAAAACACAGAAAATCACTAAAAATGTATGTATTATACCTGGAAAAGGTTGAAAACAGTGTGGCAAAAGTAGAAATTGCGTCAGAAAGCGTCTGTATGTAGGAAAGGATTACCCACCTCAGTGGTGTAGTGGTAGAGCATCCGCCTCGGGTTTGAGAGGTCATGGGTTCAATACCCGATCGGATCATTCCAATGACTTTAAAAGTGGTTGTAATGGCTGCCCTCCTTGGCCTTTAGGGTTGCGGGGTTAGCATTTCGACAAACAGGCTGTTGTCAGGATAGTTCACTAATGGTAACTAACTTGCCCAGGAAACACAGTGATTTAATTGGAAAAATGTTAAAAGAGGCGTAAAACCTGAAACGTTCAATCAATTGACTTCTGCCTTGCTTTAATATGCAGAGGTCTTCATTAGGAGGAGAAATCTTGATTTTTTTTTTCCCCCCAACTTTATCGTGATAATTATATTTTAAAAAAAAAAGTACTCAAAAGAATTGTCTCATTGAGTGGCTACTTTTGAATACCTACAACATATAGTTTAAGGTTTAAATTGGGCTTTTAGAACATGAATAAAACACCTTTTCTCTGACTGCGTGAAAGTAATTTGCTTGATGGTCTCGTAATATGCTGCCATTATGTCTTGATATACGGCAAGTACAGTACATGGTAACAGCATCAGCAATGTAGGATTTTATAAATGGCAGTTATGACTTCCCTTCTTTTTGATCTTGACTGTGTGGATAGTTGAACGACTGACTCATCCGATGTCAGGATGGATAATACAGGAAGAATGGGTAATTTAACCAGGAGACTCCTTGATATATGACTATAATATGGGTAGAATGGGTCATTTAACCAGGAAATTCCTTGATATATGACTATAATACAGGTAGAATGGGTAATTTAACCAGGATGTATAATAAAGGTAATTTAACCAGGAAACTCTGTGATATATGACTACCATACTGGTAGAACAGGTTATTATACCCCCAAAAAACAAAGTTTTGGGGGGGTATATAGGAGTCACTGTGTCGGTCGGTCGGTCGGTATGTCGGTCGGTCGGTCGGTCGGTCGGTCGGTCGGAAGCCATATTTTGTCCGGACCATATCTTAACAATGCAACCTAGGATTTGAACGAAACTTCATAGGATGATACAACACATTGAGAGGAAGTGCGGTGTACAGGAACCATAACTCTATTTTATCTAAATACAAAGTTATTGCCCTTTGTTACTTTTTCTTATTTGTAGAGTCTTGTCCGGAGCATAACTTTAAAACTAATTGTTGGAATTTAATAAAACTTCATAGGATGATACAACACATTGAGAGGAAGTGCAGTGTATAGGAACAATAACTCTATTTAATCTAAATAAAGAGTTATTGCCCTTTGTTACTTTTTCTTGTCCGGAGAATTACTTAATAACTAACAGATGGAATCTAATAAAACTGCATACAATGGTAGAGCATAATCAGAGGAAGTGCAGTGTACAAGAACCATAACTCTAATTTACATAATTACAGAGTTATTGCCCTTTGTTACTTTTTCTTATTCGTAGAGTCTTGTCCAGAGCATAACTTTAAAACTGATTCTTGGAATTTATTAAAACTTCATAGGATGATACCACACATTGAGAGGAAGTGCAGTGTACAGGAACCATAACTCTATTTAATCTAAATACCGAGTTATTGCCCTTTGTTACTTTTTCTTGTCCGGAGAATTACTTAATAACTAACAGATGGAATCTAATAAAACTGCATACAATGGTAGAGCATAATCAGAGGAAGTGCAGTGTACAAGAACCATAACTCTAATTTACATAATTACAGAGTTATTGCCCTTTGTTACTTTTTCTTATTCGTAGAGTCTTGTCCAGAGCATAACTTTAAAACAAATTGTTGGAATTTAATTAAACTTTATAGGATGATACAACACATTGAGAGGAAGTGCGGTGTACAGGAACCATAACTCTATTTTATCTAAATACAGAGTTATTGCCCTTTGTTACTTTTTCTTGTCCGTAGAATTACTTAATAACTAATAGATGGAATCTAATAAAACTACATATAATGGTAGAGCATAATCAGAGGAAGTGCAGTGTACAAGAAACATAACTCTACTTTACATAATGACAGAGTTATTGCCGTTTGTTACTTTTTCATATTCGTAGAGTCTTGTCCGGAGCATAACTTTAAAACTAATTGTTGGAATTTAATAAAACTTCATAGGATGATACAACACATTGAGAGAAAGTGCAGTGTACAGAAACCATAACTCTATTTAATCTAAATACAGAGTTATTGCCCTTTGTTACTTTTTCTTGTTTACAGAGTTATGGCCCTTTTGTTGGTCGGTCGTAAACCATATTTTGAGTCAAGGTGCTGTTTTGGGGGTATTTATCATCTTCAGTGATATTTCTAGTTTAACTAGGAAAATCGGTGGTCAGGATGTATTATACAGGTAAAACAGCTCATTTAACCAGGAAACTCTGTGATATCTGATTGTAATACAGGTAGAACAGGTCATTTAACCAGGAAACTGAATGACTGAAATTCTGTTGAAAGTAACCAAAAATACCATTTATACAAAACAAACTACATATCATCAATGGCTCCTTTAACCCTTTCTCACACCTGGTCCTTTATGACAGTTTTCATCTAAATGCATAATTTCGTCTTTTGCAAAAATGTTTATAAAATTGCTTCCTGCAGAAGCATCACAAACTGCCTGTATGTGGGAAAGGGTTATATTTTAGTGAGATAAGCAATAAAGCAATTTCACCTTTAATTGCATTTTTTTATGCAGTTTTCCAGATTTTTCAACTTGTTCACTTGTTGATTGTAAAGTAGACAACATTTGAAATATCTAGTGAAGTTATGGGTTAAGATGTAGAAATGTTGCCAATGTCCTCCAGTATCCTACATTTTGATTTTGTTCCAGATATCCTTGGAGATGGGACTATTCACCCAGTAGACCTCATCAATGCACCTACGTGGATAATAGGTTTCAGGGGTAATGAACTACAGCGACTATTGCGGAGGTTAGCAATCGAGGGACACAAGATACAGCAGCTGTATCCCCTGCATTACTTTCACATGAGGAAACGTGTTCGCTACCTGTACAAGAAGTATAATATGAAAAGAGAATAGGCCATACTATATAATTATATGTTTATCAAGGGGGCTTTGCTTTACAACAGTTTAACGCCAAGCCCACGAATTTCGATATTAAATCCGTATCCATAGTTACATGTAAACATATTTTGACACATCGATCTCACTGCAGACAACAATAATAACGAACAATATACCGTTTTGCCACACTGTTTTCAAACTTTGAAAATCTTCTTGTCAGAAAAAGGTATGTAGTGTATCTAGTGGTCCTTTTCCAAGATTATTCGAATTGTGCACGGGTTAAAATTGGCCCTGCTCCTTGGATATACAAAAAAAAAATGACAAAAGATTGGTTGGGTTATTTTGCCTTGTGGAGCTATACTTGACATTTGGCCTCTTGTATAAGCTTACCTCATTGCATAACAAATCATATTGCATAAGTCAAGTGTGTTCTCCAGGGCCATTATGACCCTCTTGTTTACCAAGATATTTTCAAAGTTGTCTTCTGCCAGTAACAGGTTTGTTGTATGTGGGAAAGGGTTTAGAACCAATTGTATGCTCAGAAATTCTTTGGGAAAAAAGTAACAAAACCTGGAGAATTGAGAGTATAATGAGATACAAGGTTGAAAACATTTTTGAATTAGGAGAAATTGTCCATTTTCTCTCTCTCTCGTCTTTTACACTCTTTTAAAAAGAAGCAGGCCGCGGTGATGTGAAATTGTGTCCAATTCAGGTCAAATTTTAAACCTTTCCCACATACAAGATATCTGTGGCAGAGCATGGAGTAAAATGATGTTTGCAACATTTTACAAATGCAATTTAATGTCTAAGTCCATTTTACTTTTTGTCATTGAAAATACATGTTTCTACAACAAAAGGAACGGCTTTAAATCCCACCCTTATATTTTTTACTAAATATAGGGGTCAGTCAAGGCTAACAAGGGTAGATGTGCATCCTATTATTTAATAATATCATAGGAGAACAACTCTTTACATGTATCAATGAAAGAACACTTGTTGAATAAAGGTGCAAATGATTTTAAGTTATATATTGCAGTGGCGTCAGAAAGCGTCTTCATTTTGGTTAGGGTTAAACCATAAAACTTATTCTCCAAACTTGCCAAATGTTAACATTTGCCCTCGGACGCTTTCCTCAGACGAGTATGTATATATTTAACCGGAAAACGTCTCATGTCATATGTCACATCTATGCAAAAGTGATTCGCCCTCCAGTACGTCTAGTCCAGCCGAAAAAGATACCATAACAACACACCCAGGCAGATCCATATATACTCATGATGCCGATTATAGCACACAGGGTTCCACCTACAAATGCTAGCGTAGCGTTTGCGTCTTCATTGGGTTCGCAAAATTGTTGAACGTTAAGGTCTCTCACTTCATTGTTGTTTCTTGATTGGAAATTGATTCCTGCGCCTGCGCAGACAGCACCGGAAATAAACGCAAATACGGCTGCTAAGATGGCGAAGGTTATCAATGCTACACTTAAGGCAAACTGTCCAATGATCTGAAAAAGAAAATGCGTTATTATTGGCAAAGAAACACCAAATTACTGGACAAAAACAAGCGAAACCCTTTCCCAATTCAACATAACTGCAGCAGACAACTTAGTAAACGTATGAGCAATACTAGTAAAAATCTACAAATCAAAGTATACTTTTTATTGAATAGTTTGAAATATTGTGGTAAAAGGATAACCAATGCTCATGTTTTCAAACTTCGTCTGCTGCAGATGCATTTATATTCATCTGGACATGGGAGAGGTTGACCAGATTTAATCTATATTCTGAGGTTTTGAAAATAACGATTTTTTTTCAACGCAAGTTGCATAGTCGGGTTTCTCCAAAGACTTCCGTGATGCTTGTACACACTGAGGGAACTTTTCTGGTCCAGAAGGTCGGTTCTTGTGTGATGTTACTCAAATGCCGGTGGTGAATAAATCCCGCAATTTTAGCTCGACTATTCGAAGAATATGAGAGCTAACTACTCACCCTGGGACCTCTGCTGCTAACTTGTTGAATGAGGGAAACGTTTAAAGTGGGCGTCATTTATTAAACCATACTGAGGGCTTGGCGTGAAACAGTTGTAACTAAAAGCCTATTTTGAAAAACCGGGTTTAGGGGCAATTTTGACCCCTTTGAAAACAATGGCAATGGCACCTAAATTTCCATTGTTTTCCAAGAAAAATGATTTAACGCTTAGGAAGACTTTATGGCGAGGTGATTTTTACCTTGGTAAAAAAATACCAATTTTAGTTACAACCGTTTCACGCCAAGCGCTCGATACGTATACTTGTGAGTCGTTGTATCGAGTTGTTGGCTTGGTAAGTTACCAATGGTCCAATCCCACCAACGTTATTTAGCGCTTAGAAATACTTAAAATCATATTTTCATCCTTTTAATTCCCTTAATAACAATGTCAAAAGATGATTTCTTAAACTGTACTTATTATAAGCATGAAGAACTTATTTGTAAGCAAGTTAACAGTTTAACAAAACGAGCGATGGCACCTAAATTTCCATTGTTTACCAAGAAAAATGATTTAACGCTTTTAAAGACTTCATGGCGGGTGATTAACCTTGGTAACAAAATGCCAATTTTAGTTACAACCGTTTCACGCCAAGCCCTCGACATGTGCATGTACATTGTTACTATCACACGGAGAACAATTAGTTGAATACAGATCGTTACATGGAACACATGTGTCACCTACGAACGTTGGCTAATAAGTGAGAATCAAAGCGCTGAAAGTGCTGATGGTATAGGGGGCATATGTAAATTGAAAACATATGGCATAGATCATATGGACAAACATTGTTGAAACAATGAAACAATGACCTTTAAACAAACCAAACCAAAAATGTTTGAAGCAACACATATTGCTTGCCAATAACATATACCTCATTTGTCAAAGTTTTACCCTTTTCTTGTATAAACAAAATATCGAAGGACAAATGATTGACAAAAAAAACCGAGCAGCTACCCTTAATTAAAATATTTCTAGTTCAGAAATCACTAAAGATCCACAATGTATATTGTAATCATGCTGATAAATGAAAGACGATCGAAAGCATGATAGAGTTATGTTTCTTTTGCACTGCACAATTGCAGCTCTGAGTTTCCTATACACCAAGTCTTAAATTGATATATTGGACATATATTGAGACAATAACCGAAGAAATGAAAAAATTGAGTTTACACCTAAAAAACAGATTAGATTTGACGAAGTACAAATCTTGGGGAAGCACTCATTAACGAAAAAGGGAATTTCACGGAACGCATGTGTTGCATATAATAAGGGAGAACATTGAAAGACAAAAATATACACACTCCAAACGCAGCATGCTTAATTTATGGTAATGGTGCACTGCAAATCTGTAGGTCATAAGTTACATACAAACCAAGTTTGAAATTGATACAATGAAAGTTAATTGAGACAATCGGAAAAATGGAGATAACTGAAAAAACAGACCAGAGTTATGTACCTAGTACTTTGCCGTTCTCCTGATCACACGGGTATAATTGTGACCACTTTGAAATAAATCTGCCATACAGAAACAACGTGTTAACCAATACATGCAATCCATGACGGACGGACGAATGCACATTCAGGCAGACAGCCGGCCGGACGCCGGATTATACCTCCAAGCTTTACAGACGGAGACAACTCAAGTATTGATTACAGAAGACTGGTTCGATGCGTCAAAACACGTCAGCTTAGATTATGGTATTTGTAAAGTATTTGCAATTTAATTGTATCTCCGAAACGGGACCGGACCGTCAAGGTTAATTTTCAAAAACCTATTTAGACTACATTTCTAGTTTATTTGTCAACAGATACATCTAGGACTATATTACACGTTGATGAACGTTGAGTCTTAAATTAACGGAAATGCATATACATTATAATTTTAGTCCCAAAATCGCTAGAAGCTTCTCAATAATAAAATAAATAATGACCTTGCGGTTATAACTCGGATGTGTTGACAAATTCGGCCAAATTTCTTTCCGACGTTTGACAAAAGACAATGCGACATGCGTCATTCGTCTTTCACCAATGGCTAAGTCTGTGTGGAAACGCAGCCAGTTGCTTGGGAAGATTGTTGTGAGGAGTACTGGTTTGAGAAAACCAGGAAATACATTTGTAGGTGAACTGGCCGCCGTGATATGACTGAAGAAATGTTAAAAACGGCGTTAAATCCCACTCAATCAATGTTGAAATTAACTTATCTATAATTTGTAGATTTAATTTCTATTTCCTAGTAGGGTCTACATACAGCGACACATGAGAATATTCAACACAAAACGCGACCTGTTTTACCAACAATTCCCCAGTAGAGGTGAGACCGATTGTAACATTATTTCATGGCATGTATACACAGTAGGACCTCTCTCTTTGGACGAATTATGTTGTAACAAGTTTGTTTACAGTATTCCTTAACCTTGACCACATAGACTAAATATACAGCAAACAACATTGAACTAAGGCATAACTATTGACCTGAATTAATAAAAGTATGATTTTGAATAGTGATGAAAACATTGTGGAAAAAGACAAACTTGTTGATTATCATTCATCTGTTAAGGTTAGTCAAATGTGTCTAAAAGGGGCAAAGGTTAAAATAATAACTGTAGACAAATGTTTTCGTTATCTAGGTTATAGAAACAAATTGATTCATGTTTCAAAGCATTGTTTGAAAAGGAGGAATTGCTCATTGTCAGCAATTGGTCCGTTTGCAAATATACTTTCAACATTTGTTTGTAACTAAGTAGCTATAACGGGAACGGTTCAACCCTTTCCCGCTTACAGTCGCTTTTTGACGCATGTGCAGCAGACGGCTGCAGAATTGTTTATCATGACCCATTTCCTCTTTTTCCACAAAGGTTTCAACTATATATTTTTCCCCTTGATGTAAGGCAAAATTGCTCGTAATCATTCATCTCTAGCATGTTATTCAAAATGTGTCCGGAAGGGAGAAAGAGGGAAAGAACGTCCATAGTAAAACGTTTAAATATGAAAAGAATTAATTTGAAACGTGTTTGAAAGCACTGTGTGAAAAGGAGGAATTGCTCATTGTCAGCAATAGCTCCATTTTCAACAATATTTTTTAAATATTCGAACTGTTATAGTATCACGGAAAGGGTTCCGCTTCCATCGGAAGGATGTAACCATTTTCCGCCTACAGACGCTTACAGACGCATGTGCAGCAGACGACAATCGAAAACATTGTGACAAAAGGGGAAATTGCTTTTCGTAGGCAATTTCTACTTTTGCCACAATGGTTTCAACTCCTTTCAATAATTGTATTTACAGTGCTTTGCACATTTCTCTATAAGCCGACTGTTGTAAACTAATGGGGTCACAGAACGGTCGACGTTACCTCACACTACTGACATTGAGGTCAACCATAGTTCAGAGTGAGTTTCATTCATAGAAACTATTTTGTCTCATAAATTTATGCAAGCGGAGGGTTTTGTGATTCGGTCGAACCAATAAAATCGTTGAAAAGGCAGATTATAACCAATCAAAACTCGATTTTGGTGTAGGTATACACATGTGGACTGCGGTTGCAGCTTTTAATCCGACTTTTTGAAAGCAGCTTCGCTATGAGATAGTGGCGAAACGCCCCTATCCCAAAAATGGGGATAATTTAAAATGTAAGCAGACTGGAATTGTGTGTCCCTTGTAGTATCTCATTCTCCTGATCACAAGATATACGTGTTGCATTTTTTCTAGTGAATCTGACAAACACAAAGAGAGTTCTGAACAATTAATGCAAACCGTGAAGGAAAAATATCCATTAGTGTCTCCCTTATGATCCGACTGGAAACCCCGTCGTCTAAACGTACATATACCAGAGGCGTCCCGAGTTTTCATTTGAGAAAAATATGGGAATAAAACACAATATCTCGTTGAGAAACTACTAAAAGTCTCTCTGTATTGTCCATATGTTATAATAATAATGAGCATATGAGAAGAATTGGAGAATCCCTTTCAGTGCCTATTTATAGTAACACGATCTTGTTCGGGATTCCCCGAGTTTTCTCATGTGATAACATTACGGTCGTTATTATAATAGCATATGGACCATATAAAGACTATTTGTAGTTGTTTAACCAGGTATTGTGTTTTTAGCTCGACTATTCGAAGAATATGAGAGCTATACTACTCGCCCTTTCGTCGGCGTCCACGTCACACATTGGTTAAGGTTTTGCATGCAAGTACTTAAATACTACATGTATTGCATTGCAACTTTCTACAAGCCTACCCAACTATCACACCTATGTAGATTATCAATTTATATAACTCTATCCTGCAAGTTATGGCCCTTTTTTACTTAGAAATTCTGGTTAAAGTTTTGCGTGCAACTAAATTAAGAGTCCATATCTCAGTATTTTCATGATGCATTGCATTGAAACTTTCTACAACCCTACCCAACTTTCCCACCTATGTATATTATCAAGTTAAATAACTCTATCCTGCAGTTTATGCAAGTTATGGCCATTTCTTTACTTAGAAATTCTGGTTAAAGTTTTGCGTGCAACTAAATTAAGAGTCCATATCTCAGTATTTACTTTATGCATTGCATTGACACTTTCTACAACCCTACCCAACTATCACACCTATGTAGATTATTAAATTAGATAACTCTATCCTGCATTTTATGCAAGTTGTGGCCCTTTTTTTACTTAGAAATTCTGGTTAAAGTTTTGCGTGCAACTAAATTAAGAGTCCATATCTCAGTATTAACTTGATGCATTGCATTGAAACTTTATACAACGCTATACAACTATCACACCAGGTAGATTATTTATTTAGATAACTCTATCCTGCATTTTATGCAAGTTATGGCCCATTTTTTACAAAGAAATTCTGGTTAAAGTTTTGCGTGCAACTAAATTAAGAGTCCCTATGTCAGTATTTACTTGATGCATTGCATTGAAACTTTATATAACCCTACCCAACTATCACACCTATGTATATTATCAAGTTAGATAACTCTATCCTGCAAGTTAATGCCCTTTTTCTTCATAAAAATTATGGTTAAAGTTTTGCGTGCAACTACATTAAGAGACCATCTCTTAGTAACTACTTGATGCATTGCATTGGAACTTTATACAACCCTGCCCAACCATCCCACCTATGTAAACAATCAAGTATGATAACTCTATCCAGTATAATTTGCAATTCATGGCCTTTTCTTTAACTAAAAATTTGGTTTGCATGCAACTACAGAGTTGATATCCTAGTATTTACTTGATGCATTGCTTTGAAACTTTATACAACCCTTCCAAACTATCACACCTATGTTGATTTTCAAGTTAAATAACTCTATCCTGCATTTTATGTAAGTTATGGGCCTTTTTGGACTTATAAATTCTGGTTAAAGTTTTGCATGCAACTACATTAAGAGACCATATCTTAGTAATTACTTGATGCACTGCATTGCATTGAAACTTTATACAGCCCTTCCCAAACATCACACCTATGTAAACAATCAAGTGCGATAACTCTATCCAGCATGTTATGCAAATTATGGCCCTTTTTGATCTTAGAAATTCTGGTTAAAGTTTTGCAACTACATTTAGAGTGTAATCTCAGTAACAACTTGAAGCATTGTATTGAGACTTTATTCAACCTTTCCCAATTTCACAACTATATACACAACCAATTAAGATAACTCTATCCTGCATATGGTGCAAATTGTTGCCCTTGTTTTACTTAGAAATTAAGGTTAAAGGTTTGCGTGCAACTACATTAAGAGTCGGTATCTTAGTAACTACTTGATGCATTCCACTGAAACGTTATAGAACCCTTCCCAACCATCACACCTATGCAAATAATCAAGTTAAATAACTCTATCCTGCATATAATACAAATTACCACCCTTTAAGAAATTGTGGTTAATGTTTTGCATGCAACTACATTCGAGTCCATTATCTCAGTAACTTAAATAAGCACAGAAATAGTCGAGCGCGCTGTCCTCCGACAGCTTTTGTTTCTGTAAATTTTCTCAAGAGAAAATTCGGACGCCTGTGCATATACTTACATAACATTTGATAGAACTAGGAATCGCCATATCATTCTCTACGATCGAATTCAGTCCATTTTTACCAGCCAGATAACACAGTACACCGACAAAGAAATGCTATGAAATAAGACATAATATACGGTTTATGATTATTGTACAACACATGAACCCCGTTAAACCCTTCCCAACATACAACACATATGCAGCAGACGACTTCGAAAACGTTAAGGCTAAACTATGGAAACTATAAAGGAAGTATCATTTTTACATAATGAACAATTTCATCTTTATGCCAGATTGATTTTGAAAGTCGTTCTCAATGTGTTCACTATGTTTTATAATTGTATTCAATAACTGTTTCTTCATTTAAAGAGAGTTTCCATATTTTGGATTTTAAATATCGTCTGCTGCAGATTTGCTACATATGTGGAAAAGGGTTAAAACAACATGACTTGTCCTCTCATCTAATTAAGTACATGTATACACATTACAAAAAAAAAAAGACATGTTCAGCTTTTCAAGAACTTTAATTGTGAGATCAATGTGACCACATGCATAGTCATAGTGAAGAGAACTTTGGTTTGGCCCGACCCGGGGTTGAACAGGGACCTCTCACTACTCAAGCCTGAACCGGTTCGCCGTTTCTGCACATTAAAAGGCGTAAACTCCAGAAAATAGATATTATAAATAAAGTTTTAAAACTGTTCAACAGTTGCCTTGACATATTAGAATCCGATGATACTTCTGGGATACAATTAGAGTAATAATTTCACTTTCCGGTACCATAAACATCTAGATATTGATCGTTTATGCTTCATCTTTACTGGCTACACATACCCAGTAAACCAAATTGTGTACATTTTCATGACTTTCAATTGACCTGTTTTTCAACATTTACTGCCAAAATAGTTTTGAGCTACTTATTACTTAATGTGTTGTCACTATTAGCAATATTTGCAGAACTTGCAGCATTTCAAAACTTTGATATCCATCGGGAGTTCAGCACCTTTAACCTGTTTCAACATACTACAACAAATCTGTAGCAGACGAATTTGAAAACATCTAGACAAAAACAATGGAAAGAATAATCATTGAATAAACTTCAAAACATTGAGAAATTGCTTATTATGAGCAATTTCCTCTTTTGTCACAATGTTTTCGAAGATAATCTGTAGCCGATGCGCCAGAATGTGGGGAAGGGTTAACCAAGATACGACGTTGAGATACCAATAGTAAATATCCTTCATTTATAGTGCTGCTGCTATTATTCATCAATGGAAAGCGACATTGAACATCTTAGAAACGACAGATATTTGTATTAATTACACTGAATTATCAATTTGAAATTAATTTGCTCTCGTTATTCAAAATGCGTACAATGACCATATTTATATATATGAGCCGTTCCACGAGAAAACCAACAGTATTGACTCCGCGTAAAGTATCGACCTGGATCAGCCTAAGCATGCCGCACAGGCTAATCCGGGCAGACACTTTTCGCATCCAGTGGATTTTCTGTTTCAGGAATCATAACTCTATACCTCTATTCCCCGGAGACGGAATGTGTCGGCCCGGATTAGCCTGCGCAGGCTGATCTGGGTCGATACATTACGCAGAGTCAATAATGTTGGTTTTCTCATGAAACGGCTCATATATAACAACGCTTGGTTGTATGGTGTTTTAAGTCGCTTTCAACAAGTTTTAGTTACGTCACCGCGTTTTCTCAAGTAACACTGGTCCATTTATCCCATCCTGCCGAGCCCCGGTAGCTCAGTCGGTAGCGACGCGGGCTGTCAATCTAGGGCTTGTGAGTTCGAATCCCGGCTCGGCCAACTTTTTTTTCTACGATTGACAAGTCAATGCGACACGCGTCATTCGTCTTCCACCAATGGGCTTAGTCTATGTGGAAAAGCAGCCAGTTGCTTGGGAAGATCGTTGTGTGGAGTACTGGTGTGAGAAAACCAGGAAATGCATGAGTAGGTGAACTGGCCGCCGTGATATAACTGAGAAATTGTCAAAAACGGCGTTAAACCCCAAACAATCAATCAATCCATTTATCCTGACAGCAGCTAGTCGGTCCATATGTCAACGCTGCTGAGAGCGAAGAAGGAGAACATGCCATTACTAATATTTCTGAAGTATCCCAGGCCGGGGATCAAACCCGCGAAACCCCGACAGTCTTATAGTACGTTTACGTGAAGATAGCAACGAAACATGATTTAATGATGTATCGCTTTTGAACATTCCTATAAAGTTTTGTGGAAATTGGTCCAATTGTTTAGCTAGAGATTTCATTTGAAGCTGTCTATGTGCAAAAGCAGCCAATGGCTTGGGAAGATTGTTGTGTGCGAAAACCAGGAAACATATGAGTAGGTGAACTGGCCGCCGTGATATGACTGAGAAATTGTTAAAAACGGCGTTAAACCCCAATCAATCAATCATTTGAAGCTACAACTTAATTTACCCGTTTTCTGATGCTGCCTGGTGTTTGTGTCTTTCAGAGAGTAACCTATGGCTTAGTGAAACTCAAATAAAGGATTACTGAAACAGTATTTCTACAAGATAAATCAAAAACTCAGACTAGTACTGTCATTAGAGTTGAATTATAAAGTGTTGTCATGTTGCGCCTTTCCTGATGTGCTATGGCCACCAGGTGTTTTAACTATAAATCAATATGGTTTTAACAAGTGCTTGCAGAGGGTCACTCAAGGAACATAACTACCTACTAAGCTTGGAATCTTACAAGCGGGTGCAGATGAATGATTGATTGGTGTGGTGTTTTACGCCGCTTCCAACAATGTTCAGTTATATCACGGCGATTCCTGGATAAGTTACCAGTACTACTGGTCCATATATCCCAGGGGCGTAGCTCCCTTCAAGCACTGTAGGCGCGTGCCTACACATTATTTCTTAAAATGCAGCTGCGGCGATAGACATCTGCGTAATGTATCGACCAGATCAGCCTGCGCTGTCCGCGCAGACTGATCCGGCCGACACATTCCGTCTTAGGGGAATAGATGTAAAGAGTAGTTATTCCTGAAACAGAAAATCCACAGGAGGCGAAAAGTGTCTATCTGGGTAGGCCTGTGCGGCATGCTTAGGCTGATCCGGGTCGATACTTTACGCAGAGTCCACAATGTTGATTTTCTCACGAGACGGCCTACACATTGATTATTGCAAAGCTACGCCCCTGTATCCTGACACCAACCAGTCAGTCGTAATGCTAATATAACCCTACAATCTTGAACGCCAAGGAGGACAGCCATTACTACCACTTTTAAAGTATTTGGCATGACCCCCGCCGGGGATCGAACCCGCAACCTCCCACACCCAAGGCGTACGCGAGTCATTTTTTAGCATGCATATATCATGCGACAGTTCAGTTTACACACGTAAAATAAAAATTTCTAAATCCTACCAGAATTCCAACAAGAAGGACTCCAAAATTGAAGACCGGAAATCCGATATTCTCGGAGGCGACAATCAGTATAGCCACACCCACGGTGCACGTTATGACAGCTAGGATAATGTTGAACACCCCTACATTCCGGAGTCTGGTGAGACCTTCTTTTCTCTTTGTGTATACTTGTCTCGGATCTGTAAAACAAGAGTTTGTAGAAATTATCTTTTCACAGATAACTCTTATCCACTTCCTCTTTGTGGGATTTATTTCGGTTTAGGGTTATGCGTGATGTTGATGAGAGAAGTCCATGCGACGCGATTGGCGAGCGTCGGAGTTTTGGAACTGGGCGTCCTGGGTTCGATCTCACGATCTCATGAATAAGTGAAACCCCTTCCCCAGTGCAGAAGCATATATCTGCATCAGACGACTTCTGAAAACATTGCGGCATAAACAGTCAAATTAAAGATTAAAATGTAGCCATCAAGAACAAATGACACAATTAAAAATAATTTAATAAAATTCTATGTATAAAAAATCTCTAAATTTTCAAAGTTCCAATGTCCAAATATTCAGAATTCTTGCATAAATATTTGTTAAGCATTACTGTCTTAAGGTTCACATGTAACCGGACTTTACGTAATATATACATTTAGCCTTAGAATCGAAACTGCCGCGTCGTCTGCTGCAAATGGTTCAGACATCAACTTTTGTTTATCAGTTATATATGGTAAAAACATGCGGAAAACCCAAACCCTGCATACCTGTCTGTGTCTGCCGAAATCCTGTCCCAGGTTGATGTTGTAATGCCACCGGTTGATTATTCTCCATACTGGTTACTCTGGTCATGGTTTCCCTGGGGGTAGTGTGGAAACTGTACATGACTACCTTGGCTTTTTCCTTCCATTTCTCAATCGATTTTTCTCTGTCTCCGCCACAAATATTACACTATCTCACCTGTTTGGTCGATATTGATTATTATAATAACCTGCATGTAAGATATAAATATTTGAAAACGGATAGGTATTTTGAAATAACTTTAGTCTATTTCCTTATGTCGAAACACCTTGTTTATTCATCGATTTCAATACATAAGTCCACCCAGCCGTGAAATACTATTCATGTATAGTAGTAATGGAAAGTTTTAGTTAGGAAAGTTAGGATATGGACAGTACCCAACAAGTGTCCATTCGTGCGCTCAGACATACATACAGACAGACAGACAGACATACAGACACACACACACACATATAAACAAACACACACATACACACACACACACACACAGATATATAGCTATACAGATATATATATATATAGAGAGAGAGAGAGGAGAGAGAGAGAGAGAGAGAGAGAGAGAGAGAGAGAGAGAGAGAGAGAGAGAGAGAGAGAGAGAGAGAGAAGAGATAGACATAGATAGGCAGACAGACAACTAGAGAGAGACAAACAGAGTGATAGAGACAGAGACAGACAGAGAGACATAGAGAGAGACAGACAGAGACAGACAGAAAGAGAGAGAGAGATACAGAGAGAGAGAGAGAGCTAGAGAGACAGAGACATTCAGACAGATATACAGAGACAGAGAGAGAGAGACAGACAGGAAGGCAAACAGACTGACAGACAGAGAGATAAATGGCGATAGAGCACTCCGTTTCAAATTTCTGACAATTTCCCCATTGTTCGATAGTACACTATAATTTTGTTCTTCAATCTATGACTTTTGTATCAAATTACACTTATTAATTAAAGGACTTGAACAAACAATGTTATCTGAAATAAATAAGTATACAGCATAGACGATGGTGATTAAAAGTTAAAGGGTCATAACTATCGCTAATTATACGATATATTTACACCTTTGTGGAGTCAAGTCGTTGATAGTTAAACAATAACATTATTGCTGATGACTTATAAGATATTCTTTATATTTTGTCCGTTGTACCCCCTCTTTCCCGCATACACCAAATATGCAGCAGACGAAAACACATGTGAACCCATATGTTAACCCTTTTAATATGAAAGTTTAATTATTGTATAGAGTTGAACACATTGTTGGAAAAGGAGAAATTGCTCAACGTGAGCAATTTCTCATTTTGCTGCAATGTTTTCAACGCATCGTCTGCTGAACATGCGTCAAAAATTATTCTGTATGTGAGAAAGGGTCAACGGTATATACCTATACAAAGGCTAAGTAAAGAAGATAACGTTAACAAATGATATAAAATGGTGGCATTTTCAGGGATTTATTTCAACGACAATATTTCGGGTTAATATATAACGGATTTTACCTCTAAAACAAGTAGGTGTAACGCAGACGATTTAGGTATTTCGAAATATTGTTTTCTTTGTTTTCCTGGCGTTACATTTTCCTATGTCATGCCATAGAGTACGAAGCAGACTTCTCTGAATTAAATAAAAAAAAAACGTCGAGACGAGTGGACTCGCGATAACTCGGAAGTCAAAAGGGACCCACCAGTTCCTTCGAGTCTTCGGAGTGTTCGAGGGACCCCTCGGTTGATACTAAATTCAGCTCAGATATTCATTATCGAGATTGCACAGCAAAGATGTGAGCCCGTTTATGGGAAAAGGAACATCTGCGCAGTCTCACCAAGATCTAATATACACCGTTCAAGTAAGATTGTTAGACTATTCTATTCTGCCGCTGTGTTTAGATTGTGATAAGTCCTCCACTATTCAGAAAATACACTTTGAACAATTAACATAATGGGGTTGACCCCTGTTATTTGTTTGTTACCCTTTTTATACGCCCGTTTTGGAAAAAAAATTGTCAGAATGTGTATTTGCATACTATCTCGGACAAGTTCGATAACTAGCCGTATCGCTTAAGTCAATCGAGAGCTATCGCCGTGTAATTATAGAAATTACCTAAAATTAGTCTTGTCAGCTCAATAAATTTAGAAGCCTTTATCCAATCATCACCAAACTTGGTCAGAATGTGTATTGGCATAATATCTCGGACAAGTTCGATAACTAGTCATATCGCTTTAGTCAATCGAGAGTTATCGCTCTTTAATTATAGAAATTACCTAAAATTTGTCTTGTCAGCTCAATAACTTTAGGAGCCTTTGTCCAATCATTACCAAATTTGGTCAGAATGTGTATTGGCGTAATATCTCGGACAAGTGCGATAACTAGCAATATTGCTCCAGTCGATAGCCATTTAAATATATAAATTACCTAAAATTGGTCTTGTCAGCTAAATAACTTGTGAAGCCTTTATCCGATCATCACCAAATTTAGACAATATGTTGATGGGCAGAATATCTTGGTCAGGTTTGATAACTTACAACGTTATCTTAGTCACTACACAATTATGTCCCTCGAAATGGCCAAAACTGTACTAACAGTGTCCGCTCTCTAAGTTTGGCTGACGTACAACCAATCATCACTATACTTGGTCTCAAAAAAACCAGGACGGGCGTATTTTGTGACATTTGGCGCTCTTGTTCTCCTTCTTTATGTAATCATGTCTACTTCCACGTTAAGTATAAGATTGTCAAAACATTATAATTAAAAATTAATGATATTGATCTGTAGGGAAGCAACAAATACTCTTTGTTCCTTCTGTTCTGTGCTATCTTCAGTTTTCTGAACTGTTCCACAAGTCCAGTTGAAGTTCTTGAATTCTCCCTCAATCTATAATATGCCTGTACAAGTTTGTTTTTCCTGCAGGCCTGACCCGTTTTCTTCTTACTGACTGCCCATTATTCCTGGTTGCCATGTAGGGCAAAAAAAACAGCTTTCTCGACTCCTGTCTTTTCTGGGCCAACTTCAGAGCTGTTCCCAAAGTCCAGTTGATGTTCTTGAGTTCCCCCTCTTCACTTCGACATCATGTGTTTTTTTAGCCTTTCTTCTTACGTTTTGCATTCTGATGTCCAATGTCATATCTTATATATGTTACAGTAAGATTGTGAAAACAGGGATTTCATGAAATCCCTGAAAATTTCAGTAATTTCGCGAAATTACTGTTTCACTCAGGGATTTCATGAAACCCCTGAAAATTCCAGTAATTTCGTGAAATCCCTGAAAAATGTAGTCAGGGATTTCATGAAATCCTAAGAGGAAATAAGCAGACAATACATCTGGTGATTTTTTATTTATTGATACAATTGAATAATCAGGTATACATTTCAGGTATAGTTTCTTGCGTAGTTCAACCAAACTGCAAACTTACAATGACAATAAACCCCTTCACTGCTTACCTTAAACTATAGTGTTATATGGAAACAGATTAGATCAGGATGAGACACCTAGTAACTCGGCGTCTCATCCGGATCCATGCTGTTTGACACTCGGCCAATATTTTCGCCAAAATTACAAACTGCAAACTGTTGTGAATCAGAGAGAAAACAGTAAAACTCATCAATTTACCGGCATCTAATTTATTGACTGCAGTAACTGATTAATGCGGCACACATTTCCCATTGTATATTGGGCATATCTATCAAAAGTTTATTTGTTGGAGCATGTGAGGCTGGAATGACATCTTGAGTTACACTTCAGCTTTGCTTTAAAACATTTGCATCTGTTGGACTGGCACTTTTTTGGACCGTTGCAGTTGCACTTGGTAAAAATTGGTAAAACCTTGCCCACCAGATGAAGATTCCGCAATAACAGCAGAACGAAGTGACGTTACATTCTCCTGACTAACATCAGCTTCTGTCAGTAATCGCTGAGGACACAGATCAAACTGGTTCCTGGAGTATTGTCCCTTTAAAACACCCGCCTTTACAGCAATCTTGTACTGGTCAGTGTCGACGTCTCTGTTGACGATGACACCAAGAATGTTACGAGGATCCCCTCTGCCACGATCTACTGCCGGTATAGGAACAGCCACATTGTCCCCAGGCACACCGGTTTTGAGATCCACACGGCTGCGTTTCACCATCCTCTCTGCCTGAGATAGTAGTGCTGCATAGGCTTCAGCTCTACGCTTCCTGATCTGGATAGATATTCTATGCAAGCAGTATAGACCCAGTTCAAAGGGCTTAATCAACACATGGATATTCTATGCAAGTAATATAGACTCAGATCAGAGGGATCAATCATCAGATATATGTTCAAGCAGTACAGACTCAGACCAGTCTTAATCGACACATGAATATTCTATGCAAGCAGTATAGACTAATATCAGAGGGTTCATTTATCACATGTTTATTCTAAGGAAGCAGTATAGACTAAGATCAGAGGGATATTTATCACATGTATAGGCTTTGATCTGAGAGCTCATTTATCACATGCGCAGTCTATGCGAACAGGATAGACTCAGATCAAAGGGATCAATTGTTAAACTAACACCTCATTATAAATTAACATCCAATTAATATGTTCAATGAAAGGAAGATCTCAAATATAAAAGAAGAAACACGGTAATGATTAACTTATTAAATCATAATCTAAAGGTGACAAATAACACTTTAAAACATTTGGCAGCTTATCTTTATATCACAGCACAAGGTCGTCAAAAAAACACTCTTATATTTAATAACATCACTAATTGTAAATCACCAACATAGTTATTCAATAAAAAATATAGATTTTAAAATTAGGCATCATCCCTCTCTCCCTCTTTAATTATCTACCTATCATTTAGCAATAATAACTGTTAATAATTAAAACATTTATAAAAACATGTATTTATTTTTAATTAAGAATCTAGGGGATTGAGACAATCCAACCGGGGAAATTTGACTACCTTGAACTTTTGTGTAGGGGATTTCCGACAGGTTTCATCGAGTTTACTATATGTTCCTGGTCATCTTTTTTCCAAATATTCTAAGCATTTGGAAAAATAGACATATTTAAATTACTTAAATCAATCTACTTACTTGGATAACAGATAGTAGCTGCTCCTGATCTTTGTGTGATTATTGGTAGATGCCGATTTCAAGCTTTCTATAATTCTGTAATATTCTGTCTTTGGAATCAGATACTTCTGACATACTTCATATCTTTTGAACAACTCTTGCCTGAAAACGTCTTCCATACTATCAGAAGACATCTTGCATGAAAGTAAATATATACTGAATGGGCTGAACCGGGATGCCTTTTTAATAGGACAGGCCTCAGGTGAAGCCATGTGCCAGGCTCACACCTATTGACCTGGTGTGACTCAAAATAATTGACATATGGTCAGACAGACACCCAGGCCCACCCCTATTGTCCTGACAAACACCTTTTTCCTGGTAGTGCACATCAGTAGAAGTGGCTTCCTAACACTGTTTGTGCTAATGAGTGATGTAATAATCAGAAAAAAAACCACAACTGTATAGTAAGTTAACTAAAATAGAATTACACAGATTTACTGAAATCAGCCAGTAAGATAGTGTAAAATCCCTGCCCATATTTCAGGGATTTCATGAAGTTACTGGAATTGTCAGGGATTTCATGAAATCCCTGAGTGAAACAGTAATTTCGCGAAATTACTGAAATTTTCAGGGATTTCATGAAATCCCTGGTTTCACAATCTTACTGTAACATATATACTGACTTACTGCCTGATTGATATCTAGGGAGGCAACAAATAATCTCAACTCCTTCTGTTCAGAGCCATCTTCTGAACTGTTCCCAAAGTCCAGTTGAAGTCCTTGAATTCTCCCTTAATACTGATATGCCCATACATGTTTGATTTTCATGCAGGCCTGACCCGTTTTCTTCTTACCGACTATACATTATTCCTGGTTGCCATGTAGGGCAGCGACAAACGATCTCAACTCCTGTCTTTTCTGGGCCATCTCCTGAGCTATTCCCCAAGTCAAGTTGATGTTCTTGGGTTCTCCATCTTCACTTCAGAACATAGCATAGTCAAGTTTCACTGGACACTGTAGAGATTATGAGACTGAACAAGTATCCTTAACCCTTTCCCTCACATAGACGCTTTCTGACGCCTCTGCAGCAGACGGCTTTTTGAAATCATAGTGACAAAAGAAGAAATTGCTCAAAACGAGCAATTTCTCCTTTTGCCACAGTGTTTTCCACTTTTAGTCATAGGTTATCCATTCAATTATAGAGATATTCCATTTTTGACAAAATATGTTCAAAGTCGTCTGCTGCATGTAAAGATTATGAGACTGGTCAAGTATCCTTAACGAGAACCGGGATGGCACTCTCACCAATCATTTCACCGCATACATTTTGTTTGTTTTGGTATAATGTTAATGCCACTTTCAACAATTTTTCAGTTTTACCAGGGCGTTTCCTGCAGGGGCGTAGTTTGGCAATAATAAATGTGTAGGTCGTCTCGTGAGAAAATAATCAACATTGTGGACTCTGTGTAAAGTATCGACCCGGAACAGCCTAAGCATGCCACACAGGCCTACCCGGATATACACTTTTCGCCTATCCTGTGGATTTTCTGTTTCAGGAATCACTGATCTATCTATCCCCTCTTTTAGACGGAATGTGTCGGCCGGATCCGTCTGCGCGGACAGCGCAGGCTGATCTGGTCGATACATTACGCAGATGTGTATCGCCGCAGCTGCATTTTGGGGCATTTTTAGAAAAAATGTGTAGGCACTTGCCTACAGTGCATAAAGGGAGCTACGCCCCTGTCCTGGTCAAGTTACCTGTATTATTAGTCAATATTTATCCTGACACTAGTGAGTCAATCGTACTACTATTGTAGGGTCGGATAAGTGTAGCAGGCAAAAGGCTATTGAGACAATATTTGTGTGGACTTAACCTTTCAAATTCCGAAAGTAGTTTTTTTCATTATATATGAGCGTTCCACGAGAAAACCAACATTGTGCAGGCTAACACGGACAGACACTTTTCGCCTCCTGTGGATTTTCTGTTTCAGAAATCATTACTCTATACCTCTATCTCTCCTGAGACGGAATGTGAAGGCCCGGATTAGCCTGTGCGGACTGTGCATGCTGATCTGGACCGATACTTTACGCAAAGTCCATAATGTTGGTTTTCTCGTGGAACGGCTCATATGGTTTGATTTTTGTATACATGTATCTTCTAATATACTATATATGCGAAAGTGATATATATAAGAGGGGAGGTGACCATTGCAGTCTTAATTGATACATGGAGTGGTGACAACGATGATATAATGACGATGATGATGATGATGATTATGATAATAATGATGATGATAATGATGTGTATAAGTATGAGGATGATATGATGCAGCTGCTGCTGATGACAATGATGATGATGGTGGTGATAATGATAATGATGATTATGATTATGATTATGATAATGATTATATTAATTATTACTATTATTATTATTATTAGTAATGATTATTATTATTATTATTATTATTGTTATTATTATTTTTACATTATTATTATTATTATCATCATTATATTTGTTATCATTATTAATATTATTGATATTTATTACTACTAGAATTGCTGAATATTATTTATGAATAAGATCATAAATGAATGAATATTTAATTTTTATTTTATTTTGTTATTCCTTTAATATCAGAACGATGGCAAGGCCAGTGTCTAGAAGCAGTCGTATTGCGATTGCCGCCATTGATTTTGGTACCACGTGCACCGGATATGCATACTACCTCCGGAAAGATGCTAATAGTCATATAAAAGACATAAACACAGACCAAGCGTGGATCGGCAGCTCTGAGATGGGTCTACAGGCCCCTACGACCGTTCTAATGGACAGCAACAAAAGGTTTCATTCATTTGGATTTGAAGCCGAGGCTAAATATAAAAGTTTGACATTAAAGAACGAGCACCGGAGCTGGTACTACTTTCAACATTTTAAGATGAAACTACACCATGAACAGGTAACTATTCGTACAATTATTATTCTCGGGTCTTCGAAGTTCGTGGGTCTAAACATTTAAAGAACTACGCTGCCGAGGACTAAATGAATATTTAGACATCGGAATCCGTAGCGGTTGAGTGGTTTTGGTCGGGTATTTGGAACCAGTCTTCCCAGATCTCTATGGATTTGGTCGGGGATTTGGAACCAGTCTTCGCGGATCTCTATTCGCGGCGGTCATGGTGGAGTGCTCTTGGCAAGGCACCTTTCCTAGTATAATAATAATAATAATAATAATACTTTATTTACAGAGGGTACAAACTCATTTAGTTATTATAACTAATCTCCCATAGCCTATTACTGGTTAGTTTAATCAATGAGCATTAATAAGTGAGCTGTCGCCGTTGTATAACTGAAGTAATATTGATATCGGCGTCAATCCCGAATAAAAAAAAAAAACTCACTTGTCTACCGGAAAAAAAGGCGAGAATAATGACGTCATGAACTTATAAAAATCACGAAGTTTGAACTCTATCATTTGTATATATTTTTCCTTTTTGAAATTGTATTATTTATTTGTTTGTGCAGATTGATCTTGGTATCAACTGTTTTCAAATGCTGTTTAAAGTTAGATATATCACGTATAATTGATATGTAAATGTTATATAAACAAAACATATTTTAGCAATGTTAAACATATGAACAATACTTTGAAGACGCACACTATATCACTGTGTTGAATCTATCAGGACAGACGAAGGTTTGGATACGTTCAACATCACTGTGTTGAATCTATCACTGTATCTTGAAGTTTTGGATCTGTTCAACATCAATGTGTTGAATCTATCACTGTAGACGGAGGTTTTGATACGTCCAACATCACTGTGTTGAATCTATCACTGTATCTTGACGTTTTGGATCTGTTCAACATCAATGTGTTGAATCTATCACTGTAGACGGAGGTTTTGATACGTCCAACATCACTGTGTTGAATCTAGAACTGTATCTTGAAGTTTTGGATCTGTTCAACATCAATGTGTTGAATCTATCACTGTAGACGGAGGTTTTGATACGTCCAACATCACTGTGTTGAATATAGAACTGTATCTTGAAGTTTTGGATCTGTTCAACACCAATGTGTTGAATCCATCACGGACTGTCGGTAGACGAAGATTTGGATACGTCTAACATCACTGTGTTGAATCTCTCACGGTAGACGAAGGTTTTTGGTCAGTCCAGCATAGTCGTTACCACTGATATGTCGACTTGAAAACGGGATAAACATGTATGACATATACTTGATTGAGACTGGTTTATATGTCAGCATCTATATATTGATGATTATAATTTACAAAAAGAAAACCCTAATACAAATAGATAAATATACAGTCAAGCTTGCTTTTAAAGACCACCCATGGGAAGTAAACAATATGGTCTCTGTTGAATAGTGATCTTTAACTCTTTCAGCCAAAGGCAATATTGAGGTTTTTGCAAACAATACTGATTCAGGTGAGTCAGCTCGTAACGAGCTGTCTCACCTGAAATCAGCATATTGTTTGCCTTTTAGTTATCAAAATAGTCCACACTTTAATTACATGAGAAATGGAGACGCCCGATTTTGAACATGAAAGAGTCTACTTTAAACAATTCGGCGCTGAAAGAGTTAATTTCAGGGTCATTTATATATAAAATGAGTATTTGGGAAACTAATAGTATGGTTGCTATATACGGGGAATTGTTATTCCGAAGTGGTCGTTAGGTTTGACTGTATACCTCGTTTAGGTGAGAAACGACACATTTTCGTTCCTTGCTATTGAATAGGTAGGGGTAAAGGTAGGCGAAAGGTTTGGACCTGTTGTGTGTAACGGTTTAAAATAGTTCTACTTGATAATCCAATCCTTTACACAAACCGGTTAAAAACGCGCCGAGTCCCGATAGCTCAGTCGGTAACGAGGCGGGCCGTCGATCTATGGAGTGTTAGTTCGAACCCCCAGCTCGGCCCACATTCACAACATTCTTCCCGATGTTTGATAAAACTCACCGTGACAAGCGTCATTCGACTTCGACCAATCGACTAAACAGTCTATGGGGAAAAGCAGTCATTTGCTTTGAATGACTTTTTGCGGATTACTGGTGTAAGAAAACCAGGAAACACATGCGTAAGTAAAATGACCGCCGTGATATGGCTAAAAGATTATTGAAAAAGGTGTTAAACCCTAATAAATCAATCTATCCAAACCCGCCGCCTAGCTTTTACATTGCGACGAACGAACAACACGTGAAGCGGTCTTGTTCATGTTGTTGGACAGGTCCAAACCATCGTCTACCGTTGTTGAATCAAGACTGTTAGTATTATCTAAGCCTGTATTCAGTGGTATTGACATGCACAGTGGATGCAGGATGTCAATGTCTGTTAAATAGTACAGGGTCCAGTCCGTATATGCAGAAACTGTTTGCTATAAACCATCCATATTCTTGACTAGCAGTAGCAATTCATCAAATCACCACTTAGTACTTTCAGTGATTTTATTTTTCTGTAGGATTTGAGTCGTGAAATGGTCCTGAAAGACGCGGATGGAAAACAAATGAAAGCTATGGAGGTTTTCACAGAAGCTATCAAATACGTTAAGGTAAGATTCCTATAATCACCATTACCGTAATCACGTGTTCATCGCCGCGATCAACATCATACATTTCAACATCATTATTGACTCCATTATCATCATCATCTTCATCATCATCACCATCATCATCATCTAATCATCATTAATTTTCTGGTCATCATCTAATCATCATTAATTTTCTGGTCATCATAATTGTTATCGTTAGCAGCATCTGGTCATCACCGTCGCAGCAGTAGCATCGTCAAAATCATCATCATCGTCATCATCACCATCATCACCATCTTCATCGTCAACGTCATTACGATCAATAATTTCATCATCGTCATCATCAGAATCATTATCGTCATTATCATCAGCATCAACATCGTCATCATCATCATCACCATCATCACCATCTTCATCGTCAACGTCATTACGATCAATACTTTTATCATCGTCATCATCAGCATCATCATCGTCATCATCATCATCACCATCTTCAACGTCATTACGATCAATACTTTCGTCATCGTCATCATCAGAATCATTATCGTCATTATCATCAGCATCATCATCACCATCTTCATCGTCAACGTTATTACAATCAATACTTTCATCATCGTCATCATCAGCCTCACCATCGGCAATAAGGAAACGGCGGTAAATCAACCATTCAATCAATCTTGGCGAATTAAAAAAAAAACTATTTAGAAAATAAATTGTTCACTGATAATGGATTTGTCCAATTAAACACTGTCACCCAGTATATAATACTTATGATGACAATTACCTAACACACACTATCATTTCACAAAATCTCCAAATCTTTCAGTCGGTTAAACCAATCTTCCAAATCGTGTATGGTACTCTTGTTTTCGCTTTTAGTGGTTGTTCTACCTGTTCGGCTCTATGTGACCATTTGAAGCATTTTGATGGTGGATGTATGGGTTCATTATTGATATCATATTTCTGATTGACTTCGTTTTCAACAGTATTTCAGTTAAATCACGGCGTTTCCTTGGTAACCTACGTTCCAGTAATACCTGTCTTATTTATTCCGACGCTGATGAATAAGTCGTTATGCTTTCCCCGCATCCATGAGCTACTATTCTTAGAGACTTTAGTATGATCGACTTGGGATCGAACCCTGGTTTAATGCGGTTTGCTAATTCTAAGCGATTGCATTTTTTTTAGAACTACCTTCTGTCTCTTCCTTACCAGTACGCAACGGAAACGGAACACAACTATCCCATCCGAAGATCTATTAAACCATCCTTTAAGGAGAGTAAACGTTGGATTTATTTTAAATTATTATCTTTCAAAAATAATTATGATAATGCGATTTTCCAATTCCAAGTGACCGCAGTTTCTTTAGGTACTACCGTCTTTCTCCGCTACAAAAAAAAAAATTAGTGCCTGTGTTTTTCCGATATATTACGATTATTCTAATCATCTCTATCTTTTAACAGAAACATCTAATGGATAAGCTAAAGCAATCCCTCCGAGATGAGATTAGCTTGAGAGATATCAAATGGGTCATCACTGTGCCGGCCATCTGGAGGAACTCCGCCAAACAGTTCATGAGAGAATCAGCATCAAAGGTAGGGCAGAAGCATTTTTACACATCAATAGAAGACGACATTTAAAACAATCGTGGCAAATGGAGAAAGTGATCATTATGAGCAATTTCTCCTTTTGTCACAATCAGTTCAACTTTATTCAATAACTATATTTTCACTTATGTGGATTTCCATATTCTTGACTTGATGTTAACAAAGACGTCTGAAGCAGATTTGACGTATACAATAGAAGACGATTTTTAAATTCAAATGGAGAATTTGCTCATCATGAGCAATGAGTTCAACCATATTCAATAACTATATTTTCACTTAAAGGAATTTTCCATATTCCTGTCCTGATGTGTACAAAGTCGTCTAAAGCAGATTTGTCGTATTTGGGAAAGGGTTTAGGGAATATATCTTAATATGTGCTATGCTACAAGTAATTAAAATAAATGTAAATGTGATAATTTAAATCATAATGCACAGGGACTTACTTGCTCCTCTAAAAATAGATATAACCCTAGCTATGCATATATATTAACAAGGGTGGACACAGTTTTTTGGGTCTCCTCGCTTCAACTCATTTTTTCAAAGTATTCGAACAAATATATGATTTTGAAGTACGGAATCGAGCAATAATGCTTTTCTCTATCGAATTATACCTAAATAACGTGAATTCGTTCTCTCTACGTTAATTCCTTTGAAATATTCGCGAATTCGCCAAAAGGACCTGGACCAAAAACGAAAGTAGCTGTTATCAACATTTTTTTTCTTTCCCTGCAACTGTCAAACCGTCGAACCATTTTTAAAAAAAAGACCGTTAAAATAATCTTCGGAATGGTTTGGATTTCCCTGCGGTAATTGTCCGTGATATTGCGATTATGTTCTGTCCAAAGGTAAAGGTGATGAATTGAGAAGAAGAAATAGCTTTACCTGGTTTATGTCAATATTTACTCTCTTTCCCATTTTGACAGTTTCCGGGAAAATTATCACAATAACACTGACTATTTAGCACCGAAAAAACCCGAATCATAACGAAATGTTTCTCGGGAAAATAATCGCAATATCACTGACAATTACTGCAACGAAAAAAAACCGAACCATTCCGAAATATCGATAGAAGGTACTTTCGTTTTTGGTCCAGGTTGTTAATTCGCGAATATTTCATAGGAATTAACATACGTAGACTTATGTTTGTTGTTGTATGTGATTTTAACCCATATTTGAGTATATTTGCCCAATGAAAATACATTTTATTTAATTATTTACCCTCATTGGCGCTCAGGATTGTGTGGCAAGCATTACCAGACTGACTCGCTGGTGTCAAGGTGAAGAGATCAGTAGGGATCAGTAGTACAGGTAACTGAACCAAGTAACTGAACCAGAAAACCTCATCATTTAACTAGTAAATTGTTAAAAGCGGCGTAAAATTCCACACCAACAATAAAGATATTGTATTCCAATATTTCAGGCAGGTATACCCAATGACCAGCTAACCTTAGCGTTGGAACCCGAATCCGCCGCTATTTTCTGTAAAGAGCTGTCCATAACTAGAGCTGAAGGGGTCGATGGGGGTTTTCTGAGAGCTTTTGATCCTGGAGAAAAATACATTGTTGTCGACTTGGGGGGTTTGTATCGGTTAACTATAAGCGCTAGACTTGAGGAATATTATGATGCAGTAGCGAGACAAATATATATATCTCGCGAGACCGAAGGTCGAGGGAAATATCAATTTCGCCAAACTCCGGGTAAACAGTACAAAGCCATGTATAATATAATTTTCCAATAATTATATACCTAGTATAACTTTTAATAATCTTAAATAAAATAAATGTTATGAATGGCGTGTGAATGCCGTCCAACTAAATGTGGTGAAAACATGTTGTAATGACCTCACATCATATTTTAGTGACGTACCATTGTCATAGGTATTTATTGAATTTAGTTATAATCAGGGCACACCCTAGCTATTTCCTGGTCTAGATATATAATGTTAACATAAACAAGGAACCAGTTAAATTGTTTATTGTATGTGTCCATATTGTGCGTTGTAAATACAAGCAGATATACACGCGCGACGGATTAAAAAAAATCCAAATATGGTAATGGGACGTCACTGTGATATAATACGTCATAGAATAATGATTTCACGTCATTCAAAATGCGGTAACGTGACGCCATTCGCACTTTCACACATGCGTAATTGTCATATTTGAATTTGCATAGTCGTACTTGTATGTTATACTAGGTAAAATATAAAAGAAATATTACGTTACAGTATATAGCGCTATGTCGGTTTGTATTGTACTACTCGGAGCGTTGGAGAAATGATATCTCGCGAGACCGAAGATCAATTTCCCCCCGCTGCTTGAAGAACAAAACAAAAAGACTTTCCGCTGCTGCAACATAACATGTCCTATTTATTGTATACCTGCACATTTACCGGTGCAAATACATGCAAAACGCGCAAATACAAATCGACGGATTGAAATTTCGTATTGACTAGGACAAAATACAGAAACAAACATGATAATCATAAGCCATTGAAATATGATGTCAAGTCATTCATAATGCGGTAGTGTGCCGTCATCCTAATCAAACTAAGCCTCTCAGTCGGGTGATTATAATATACTAATTATTAATTACACAGTTTGTCTATACTTTTATAACGTTCGGTTATTTACCGCTACTTCTAGGTTTATCCAAGCTCCTATAACTCAACAATATTGACCTGATCATGCCTTTGTGCAAAGATATGAGCCGTTCCACATGAAAACCAACATTATAGACTCTGTGTAATGTATCGATCCAGATCAGCCTCCGCAGTCCGCGCAGTTTAATCCTGACCGACACAATCCTGTCTTTGGGAGATAGAGGTGTAGAGTAATGATTCCTGGAACAGAAAATCCACAGAATGCGAAAAGTGTCTGTCCGGGTTAGCCTGCACAGACTGCGCAGGCTAATCTGGGTCGATACATTACACAGAGTTCATAATGTTGGTTTCCTCGTGGAACGGCTCAATTATATATTTATGGAACACAGTTCAGATTTAATAGAAATCAATGTACGTCGAACTAGTTTAACCCTTTCCCGCCTGCAAACTCACTTCGACGCACCTGCAACGCTTGAAATCATTGTGAGCAATTTATCCTTTAGCCACAGTATTTAATCAAAGCACTGCAGTGCTGACGGCCTGGTTGGAGAAGTAGGGGAAATGTGAAAGGAAATAACAATTGCAGCTTATGTTTATGTATTTATTGTCAAGAAGTTGAAAGATCATATAAAAAATAGTAAATTTTATTAAACTCCCAATTTAAAAACAGAATGAATTTGTTGGCACTATATCGCTCACCTGAGTGCAAGAGCTCACAAGTATACACATTTAAGACATGAAGAATCAAAGGGAAATTTGACAGCAGGTTTAGGCAGAATATTTTAAAGTTTCTGCATTATTATATTGAGAAATATGTCAATGTTAAATCACATTCCATCAAGTTGAAATAATTCTCTAAACCATGTACTAGACTGGGAGAAAGTGTTTGAAATATGAAAAACTCATCAAGACAATTATTCTGACAAAGATTCAAAATGCAACATCCAGTGTGTTATCAAGATTTTCCTTCATTTGACCTAGTGACCTATTTTTGTTTACCCGATATGACCCTTATGACTATATATCATTAAGATAAACATTCTGACCAAATTTTTAAAAAAAAACGTGGCCTCTACAGTGTTGACAAGATTTTCCTCCGATTTGGCCTAGTTAACTATTTTTTTAACAGACATGACCAATATTCAAACTTGGCCTACATATCAGCAAGACAAAGATTCTGATACAGTTTCAACATGCTCAAGTTAAAAATGCAGCCTCCATTATGTTAACAAGATTTCCCTTCAATTTGGCCTAGTGACCTTGTTTCTGACCCAATATGACCCATATTCGAACTTGACTTATATATCATTAAGACAAGCATTCTAACGAAAATACCGTTGATACCTCCACATCACTTGCGGGCAAATGCACAGCACAACTTAGTTATTAGTGCATTGGTGGCTGAAGAGGAGAGGTCTCATTCCCTTTACTGCCACTCTCCCTCTCTTGTGGGTACTGCCTCTCCTTCTCCTTCAGTCCTCCCTTCTTTTATAGGGCATCTTGTAGTACTGTTACTCTAACACTTTTGTGATAAACTGTGTGTTCAATTGTTAACTTCTGTGAAGAGCGCGACTGGAATCTGATTAGTGATGCGATGACCCGGCTTGTATAACCTGCGAGACACATTGGATGGTCGGCCAGACGCCGCCTTTCCAAGGTCAATGTCTGCCCGATGTTCGGCCGGGCTCTGAGCGGCGAATTTGGCCCGGCGCTCGCCAGATATGTATGATGCCGGACCGGGTCGGGGTGTTGTGGGGTAGGGGAGTCGGGCACGGGCCCTATGCGCCCCCGCTAAATCCGCCACTACATTTGCCACGCCTATTCTTTGTCTACCATTATTTTTTCGACGCACGGGCCCTACGCCCCCAGTTAATCCGCCATTATATTTTACGCGACTTCTTTATTTTTTTCCGTTCCTCATGCGAATGTTAATAATGTTAACAAGCGTCCATATTTGACCTCTCGGCGCATTAATTTCTAAAGCATTTCTTAAACTTATATTGGAGTACTCACGCCTCAAGTTTTTCACTGATGTTCCAACAACATTAAAATGATATTTATGGGGGAGATCCTAACCTTTTAAATGCAGTTTTGTTGAATCCACGATGAACTATATTTCTCGCGCAGTCTCAACTAAAATGCGTTGTTTGGTGCTAACAGCAATTGGCAGGCTGCCAACTCCGAAAACAATGGTATTACTACTATGACCAGGGGCTAAAGCCCCAGGCCAAAAACTCTTTTTTAACAGTATACCGAGGGCTTGACGGTAACTAAAATTGATATTTTTTTTACCAAGGTTAATCACCTCGCCATGAAGTCTTTATAACTGTTAAATCATTTTTCTTGGTAAACAATGAAAATTTAGGTTCCATTGCTCGGTTCGGAGCAGTGGCACCTAAATTTGCATTGTTTAGAAAGGGGTCAAAATTGCCCCTAAACCAGGGTTTTCAAATAGGTTTTTAGTTACAACCGTTTCACGCCAAGCCCTCGATATGTTCAATTAAAGGGAGTTTTAGTATATTTGCATAGCCATCTACTGCATAAGTGTTGTATGTGGGAAAAGGTTAACACAAAAGGACAGGATCGGGTCGATATTGCAGGGTATTGTGCGATTTGTATGAAAGTCGCTGGCGATGCCATTAACTCCAATCATTTTTATATATTATGTCATAAAAAGGTGGAACTGTAGATACTACGGGACACGAGGTATTGGCAGATGGATCGCTGAAAGAACTCCATGCCGCTAGTGGCGGGCCGTGGGGCGGGCAACTTGTCAACGAGGCGTTTGAACATTACATCGAGAAAATGGTACGTTCTACTGATCTAATCCTGGCTACGGTTCTTTTTTTGTGTTTATCAATGAAATACACTGTATATTGTGTTAAGCGCCGCCTTCAACAATTGTTGTTTTGACAAAATATGTTCAAAGTCGTCTGCTGCATAATTGTCGTATGAGGGAAAGGGTTAAGCAATAAATATTCAGGGCAACAAAATTAAATTTGACAAAAAAAGTATTGAAAACTATAATTGAAACTATAATTATTGAAAAATGGTGAGACAATTGTGGCGAAAGGAGAAACTGGGTGTTATGAGCGATTTATCCTTTTGTCAATGTGTTTTCGAAAAGCCGTCTGCTGAAAAGGTGTCAAAATGCGTATGTATAATGGAAAAGTTTTTTAAAAAATGGAACATACATCGGTTTTTTTTTCTTTTAAAACAGGTGACCGTCGATGTGTTTCAAAAGTTTTGCAAAAAATGCACCAGCGATTTGATAGAATTCAAAAAAGATTTCGAAAAGCAGAAGCGAAGCTTTTCAAAGAACACTGAAGAAGTAGACATCACCTTTCCGCAGGATCTGGCGGATTTCTATCTAGAAGCCTATAAACTCAAGTTGGAAACAAGATTAAAGGACGACGAGTATCGTAATAAAGTTGAGCTTGTTAGACACAGTCTGTTGATAAAGCCTAAGATTATGATGAACTTCTTCAGCGTGGCCTTAAATGAGCTCATCGGTTTAATAGATAGTCTACTGAAGAAAAAAGAATTAAAGTCAATCTCTAGTATTTTACTTGTAGGGGGATTTTCAGAGTCTCCCATCGTTAGTGCTAAAGTCAGAGAATATTTCAAAACACTGAGAGTGATCGCCCCTGGAAATGCAAGTGTCGCCATTTTAAAAGGCGCCGTCATGTTTGGAAACAACCCCCGCGCCATATCCTCGAGGATAAGTCCATTTACGTATGGCGTTCACACACGGAAGTTATTCAATCCATCAACCCATCCGGAAAACCGGAAAAAGTATATACGAGGCAAATATGTTGTCGATAACGCGTTTGACATACACGTACAAGCTGGAGAGAATGTTTACGTCGGCGGGTCAAGCAATGAGCGCACCTATATCATCTCAAACAGAAAGAATCCGTATGTGTATTGGAAGGTTTACCAGGCAAACGATAGAAATCCACAATTTTGTGACGACGACTGCTGCATAAAGCTAGGGAGATTAGAAATAAATCTCCCCGGAGATCTGGAAACAGACAGGTTGACCATGAAACTAAGCATGACATGTCGGGGCACAGAGCTAGAAGCCTCGGCATGCGTACCTGATCGCGATATTCACTGTAAGGCCGTCTTTGAGTTTCTGGCAGATGATTATGCATCCAGTGACGACGACACTGAGATTGAAATGGGCATTTAAGGGACTGGTTTGAAGCCTTGGCATGCGAACCTGATCGCGATATTTACTCTAATGCTGTCTTTGAGTTTTCGGCAGGAGACTATATGCATCCAGTGACGATTAGTTGATATTTCATTTGATATATATGGACTGGTTCGCGATGATTTGTGGTCATTTAGCTTACAATACTATTATGGCAATAGAAAGGATGTATAAAAGCAAATGAGTTATGTAACAGTTATTTGATGGAAGCACATCAATCAGATAACATAGTAGGAAGGGACAAAGTTGCCCTATTTGGATAAGTTCGCAATTTCAACATTTCTTTCATCTTAAAGCTACAAGTAGCCAACAGTTACTATTTATTGTCATTTTTATTTCCTATTACATATTATAAACCTTTGTAAATAAATATTGACAATCCTTTACTTAATGAGTACATTTTTAATTCAGTCACGAGTAGTTCAATGTTTTACATAAATCATAAATCAGAAATCAGAAATCATTGGACATTCTAAAAAAATGTATTTCAGTGATTTACATAAATGACATCTGCTATATTCATAAGGTTTTTTTTGCTGAGCATATTCAAAGATGTATACATTTTTATCCGAGGGCGTTTAAAAAAAATCCACACAAGACCATGTTAAGCTACTTATGAAAGATCTTGCTATATGGTCCATATACAATAATAAAACTGACGGTATTATTTCGTTTGAGAAAATTTGGAAAATCCCAATCAGGAGCGTGTTACTATAAATATTCTTTCTATATGTTTCATACACTATAGTAATAATTTAGTCCTTTTATAAAATTGCATATAGGTTGGCTATCAATAGTAACACGTTCTTGTGTGGGTTTTCACAAATTGTCACAAACAAAAATAGCCGTCATTATTAGTATTGTATATGAACCATACAGAGAGACTATTTGAAGTAGCTTAACAGGGTATTTTGTGATTTTTTTTTCAAACTTTCTCATATGAAAATTCAGACGCCTGTGCGTACTAAAATGTTGTTTTATAGTAGAGATTGTTCTCCAGATTGTATAATTGCACAGTTGATATATGGTAGAAATTGTTCTCCAGATTGTATAATTGCACAGTTGATATATGGTAGAAATTGTTCTCCAGGTTGTGTAATTGCACAGTTGATATATGGTGGAAATTGTTCTCCAGATTGTATAATTGCACATTTGATATATGGTATAATGTATCTCCAGATTGTGTAATTTCACAGTTGGTATATGGTAGAAATTGATCTCCAGATTGTGCAATTTCACAGTTGATATATTGAAGAAATTGTTCTCCAGATTGTGTAATTGCACAGTTGTTATATAGTAGAAATTGATCTCCAAATTGTGTAATTACACAGTTGATATATGGTAGAAATTGGTCTCCAGATTGTGTAATTGCACAGTTGATATATGGTTGAAATTGATCTCCAGATTATGTAATTACACAGTTGATATATGGTAGAAATTGATCTCCAGATTGTGTAATTGCACAGTTGATATATGGTTGAAATTGATCTCCAGATGTGTAATTGCACAGTTGGTGTGTGGTATAAACCGTTTTCCAGATTGCGTATTGGATAGTACCTATGATATACTGGCGAAGCAGTGAAACGTTTTAGAGAAGCTGCCTACATTGATTGCCAGTACATAGGCTTCTTGACACTTTTACCAACTAAAAACAAGTCTGCAGCATCAAACCAAAACGTCCGCAGCATCTAGCCACAAAGTATGAAGAATCTCTATAAATGTTTTTAAAATGGCGTCTATTACAGATACGTAAACTGTCGTCAACATGTGGAAAAGAGTAAACATTGACCCAATTGTGTTGGGTATACCATGAGATGCTCCTTTTTATAGCAATCAACTAATATATCGATCGATCAATCAATCGATGACTGTCTCTTGATCTGCTTCATTGAGTAGTTGTTGAGATTCACTCGGTGTCGGCTGTACAGTTTTCTTTACACTTGTCATATAGTCTACCCCCGTCATAGCCAAATAGATAATAACACCTGTCCGGATAAAAGGACCAATAAGATAACCAATACATCACATACAAACAATGCTGAGGAAATTTACTAGATTCGGTGGTTCCAAAGAGGGACCAGTAATTATAACAGTATTCCAGATTTCGATAATTGATCAAATAAAAACTTTAAACATTACAATTACATATTCAATTATAAAAGAAATCATTTTTATTTCTAAAATCAATTGCAACTGTAAATTGTCGAAGACATTTGTTAACTTTATTTTATTGTAATAATAATTTCTCCTACCATTGCTCCATCGTCAATTTAGGGTCAAGGTTAAATGGTATATCATATAGGCCGTTGCATGATCGCATTGCCCAAAACAATTTACGTCGTTTTTAACAGTATTGCACCAGTGATAAAAAGTTATTCACACGCCCCGAGTGACAAACCATTAGTAGGCTTGGATTGATTTATTGATTGGGGTTTAACGCCGTTTTGAACAAAAAAAATACAGTAATATCAAGACGACCAGTTCACCTCCCCATGCGTTTCCTGGTTTTCCCGCACCAGTACACCACACAACATACTTTCCAAGCAACTGGCTGCTTTTCCACATAGACTGTGAAACAGCCCATTGGTGAATGACGCAGGACACAATGCCTTTTGTCAAACGACGGAAAGAATCTTGGGCGAGCTGGGATTCGAACTCACAACCCCTGGATTGACAGCCCGCGTCGCTACCGACTGAGTTACCGGGGCTCGGCACCGGGCTTGGAAATGCACCTTGTACAAGTGCATTCCATCGTTACCGCCGCGAGCGTTAAGGGTAGATGCCGGTACTCAAAGAATCGTACCAACTACATTGCTTACCCTTAACATAAGGGTTGGTTATATAATCTATATACAAAAGAGATAAAATTACCTACCAATGCTAACCATCACAGCTGCAGTCGATGCAGACCCCTTATCAGCCACCGACAACAGCATAATCATGTTTGAAAGGAGACACGTCAATGGCAGGAATGGCATGAATGGTACCTAAAAGCATTGAAATAAATTTGGTGAACCAAAAGCGTCTAGTACCTTAATGCTTCGACGTAGGAACAAAGGCATTTCGCCATTTGCCCCTTGTGTAGTTCCCACAGTAGCATGCATATTTCTACAGTCCGGTCATTGCTTTGATCTTCTACGATCACGTCCATTAACAATCAAATGACTTAAAGGCGTATGCTACAGTTTTTTTATCAAACATTTCCCAATCATAGAATTTCTTTATTCTTTGTATTAAATTAGTACATACAATAACTGATTGAAATAAGAATACGTATATGATGCGTATCAGGCTTGATTAGACAATCTTACCTCGATCTACACCGGGTATGCTTCGCCACCAAAGTTATCTGGTTCAATTATAAGTTCTAAACCAGTTTTCCCCAAACAATATGCAGCAGGTGACTTTGAAAACATAAAGGAAAGACTACGAGAAATCTCCAAAAATGATATTATAATATTGGACCTATATATATATATATATAATCGTTACGGAAAACATATTATTCCTAAAAAATGTTTTCAAATGTCGTCTGTTGTAGATTTGTAAATTGATGTCTAAATTAGTAAACAAAGGTTAATAATCACACAAGAGCCTGGCAAAAATCAAGGCTTGTGATATCAGTTCCATTTAACCCTTTCCCTCATACGGCAATTCTGCAGCAGACGACTTTGAATGTGTTTTGTCAAAAAATAGAAAATCCCTATAATTAAATGAATAACCTGAATGAATGACAAAAAGTGGAAAACATTGTGGCAAAGGGAGAAATTGCACGTTTTGTGCAATTTCTTCTTTTGTCACTATGTTTTCAAAAAGACGTCTGCTGCAGAGGCGTCAGAAAGCGTCTATATGAGGGAAAGGGTTAAGACCGTTTAACTTGAATAGCGACCTCAAATTCATATTTAAATTCACGATGGTTGATATCTTACATACTGTGGACTAATCAGACGTCATCTGAAACTATTGTGTTTGCAATTTGCTAACTTCAGACTTATTTCAATATAATGCGCTCATATGCTTGCTAGTGACGCTTTGGATAATCAACTGTCAGTACTTATAGTATTTCGATGTATGTATGACACATGTGACACTTAAAATCTGAAATTATGTTTATAATGTAAAACTATGTATATGCTTAAGCTCGCTTACTATTATAAGGCACGTATATTTTGTTTTCAGACTATACAGCAATGCTAAACAAAGCATATGCAGCAGATGACTTTTGAAAACATTGAGACAAAAGGAAAAATTGCGTATAAAGAGCAATTTCTCGATTTGCCACAATGTTTTCCATTCTATTAAATATATATACTTTCATTTATAGAGAATTACTACATTTGGCAACGTTCATTTTCAAAATTGTCTGCTAAAGATTTGTTGGTTGTGGGACATTGTTAAGTGAGAGTCGAAAGGGGACTTCATTTCAAATTTAAATATTCAGTCTCACCACAGACTTCGCTGTGTTCGACTACATCGCATTTATAGCTACATATATATTCAAACTAAAAGTGTATCTATGTATGTATCAGTGTGTGATGCTGTTCAAATACGATTGATTACATGGTTGAAAAGATCGGAATTTAAGGCCGTTTGCCACGGTATTATATCACAGCAGCCAGTTGACTTTACGTATTATCCTTGCACCAATACGCCTCACAACATTATCAGGCAACTGGCTACGCTTCCTCATAGACGATTTGGCCAATTAGTGGAAGATTAATGATACTAGTCACAATGACATTTATCGCTAATCGGAAAAAATGAATTGAAGGGACCGGTAATCGCGTACACAGGCTTACGGACGTACGCCAATACGTACACATTTTCAGAAAAGGCATTACAAACTGAAAAAGATCCCACGAATTCACCCCATGCATTGTAGGATTTCAAAATTTTCCGCACGGAATATGACCGGACCCCCTACCTTGTTCACCAAGACTCGTCATTGATCGGGATTTAAATTCACCACCCCTTAATACATATATCCGATATGCAAATTAGATGCAATATATATGTCATTCAAAAACTCGATATGTTCTGTCCGGTACACTCGATTGCCGAACGTGGTTGTTGCATCATAAACAAAAGCCACGCGATGCATGAGAACCGGGCAGTTTTGAATGATTAATTTTGTATTGTTGTGTGATGCATGGCGATGGCCGTGGCTTAAGCCTTACGATATATGATCTATGAATTAATAGCCCCCGTCGTAATCGAAGATCGATTTTCAGAGGAACAACAAGACAGTGTGTTGCTGTTCTCTGCAAGGTTATTTAATTGATTTCTAGCGGAGCTCCGGAAGCATAGCCGACTGTTATTCAAGAGTTGTGAGTTCAAACCCAGCTCGGCCAACCTTCTTCCCGACGTTTGACAAAAGTCAATGAAACAAGCGCCATCCGTCTTCCACCAGTCGGTTAAAGGTCTAGGCGTAAAAGAAGCCAGTTGCTTGGAACAACTGTTATGTGGAGCACTTGTGTTTGAAAGCCGGGAAACACATAGGTAGGTAAACTGGCCGTCTTGATATGACTGAACAATTCTTGAAAAATGGCTTTAAACCCCAATCCAATACATTTTCCGCTATCTTTAAGAGTGGCGTATATTATTTATATTTTACAGTGGTGTATATCATTTATATTTAACAGTGGCGTATAATATTTAATGTTTAAGAGAGGTGTATATTATTAAGTTTACCTCGCGAAGTTAAAAACGGCGGTGAATCCCAATAAATCAATACATCAATAAGTGATTACTTACCAAATATCCACATCTATTCCCTTTCTGTTCCTTGCACCATATAAGGAAAGCAGCAAACACTATTGGTCCACCAAGCACGGATATTATGCCTATATTTAACATTACGTCTGAAGGTCCATATATTAATTCTAATGCCAAGAAAAATATCATTATGAATAGTAGTATCACTAATTGAGTAACTGAGATTCTTTCCGATAACCGACTGAAACATACACATAAATACCCCGTTGCTGATACGTTTTTCCTTGACAAGTTCGATCTCCCATTTCGTTCACTTCCGGTATCTGATACTCGAAACGTTAGATCTTTTGATTCTTCTGGTCTTACTGGTATCACGTTTTCTATTTCAACTTCATCATGAGCGTTTTCTCCATCTTCGTTTGATTCATCGTCTAATGTTTCTTCAAACTGTACAACTCCGGAACCCTTGACTTCGAAACTTTCTTCATTCTTCTGTTCGTCATATCGTAAGATAATAAGGTAAGACGAAAATAGCGAGTATTGAATAAATGTAAAAATGACCATGAAGCCAATAAGATTGGACAAATCAATGACCAGAACAAGTACAATAACGATCGGCCCAAACATAACTACAGGACCGATTGGTACCTTGGTGTACTTATTGACCCTTGATAATACATTGAATAGTAGTCCATCTGACGCCATTGAATACGTAAGCCGCTGCAGGCTGAACATCTCGAGCATGCATAAATTGGACAGAGCTAGGATCGGTCCAATAGCGACCAAATATTTCGCCCATGTGACTGAATGGTATGCAAAAGCATTTGGAAAAGGAGCTTTCGTGTCGATCTCTGATAACGGAGTCATGAGAGTAAAAGCTACGGCCACAGATAAATATACTCCCGTCACAATAAGGAGGACACAAACTATTGATCTTGGAATTTCTTTTTTCGGGTTAATCGTCTCTTCAGCTGAAAACCCAAGTATGTCAAAACCTTGGAAGGCATAGAAACAAGAGGCCGCGGCTTTAACAACCCCTGAAAATCCGTTCGGAAAGAAGCCAACACCGTTGTTAAACCAATTGTCAAAGTTTGCGTAAAACAGTCCATATATTGCAATAAAAGTCAACATTGACACTGAAACTGTAGCCAACACTGTGTTGATGATTGACGCAAAATTGACGCCAATGGAGACAATAACCATAACGAGTAGCACCAATCCAATTGCTGGAAGATCGGGATATTCCGGTAGTGGGGGTCCTTCGGTCCAATGGCCGATGTGGGATTTCGTAAAGTTTTCTATTCGATGGTTGAAAAAGGAATCTAGATATCCGCTCCATCCTCTAGCTCCTAGAGAAAAGGCAGCTACATAATCTGAAAGAATATGAATGCGGACATGAAGCTAAAATATTGTTCACAAAAGGTTTAATAAACACACACACACACACACCTGTTAATATATTACTTACACAAACTTGCTAGAGTATTCTGACAAATTGTGTAGATTCTTTTCAGACTGACAGATGGACAAGGTGAACTGGGTTATGGTATCCCTGAGTATCTGGTCGGTAAGATTGACATATTCTTCAATAACATATGAGAACATTAATCGAAAAGCTGCAACTTCTCGGTAAAAAATAAAAGCTAATCCTTGGTAGTATCGGTGGTAAGGGATCCTTTACTAATATTGCTTTCAAGTCTGAACACCACATATAAAAAAAACATGCTTCAAAGGTTTCACCGACTCGGTGGTGTAGTGGTAGAGCGCCCGCCTCGGGTGTGGAAGGTCGCGGGTTTGATCTCCGGGCGGGTCATACCAAATACTTTAAAAATGGCAGTAACGGCTGCCCTCCTAAGCGCTCAGGGTTGCCGGGTAAGCATTACCACTGACTGGCTGGTGTCAGGAGAAAATGGAGCAGTAGTACTGGTAACTACCAAGGAAACGCCGTGATATAACTGAAAACTTGTTGAAGGCCGCGTAAAACCCCAAACAATCAAAAGTTTCGTAATCGTGTATATTCTCATTTGAGGGTCAACGATCTTCAACGCAGATGACCATAAATATGAAAACACGGAATGTATTAAATCGTTCCTATACTTACTTATACAGTTTGTCCAGCCAACAAGGAAAGCCACGCCTTCTCCAATAGTCTCGTACATATAGGTATACTGTGCCCCTGTTTTCGGAGACTGTGATGCATACTCGGCGAAGCATAATGCATTTAAAAGGGTAACCAGGAATCCGATAAGGAAAGAAAATAAAACACCAGGCCCTGGAACAAGAATTCGAAGAACATGTCAATCTGGAGTTACCTGCCCCTTTAATTATGTTCAATGATCAGGCATACACCAATAATGGCGGCTTCCTTTGGACATCATGTATCAAGCAAAAGGGTTCAGAGACAACCTTTTTGTATGACCAACCGATTTAACTTTTCATTTTTTATGTATTTATTCCTATCATCAAGATGTATTGGTCAAAGTTTACTTATGTACTAACCTTTCCGCCATTTTTGGTTCATGTCAGGAGTATCAATTCACTATAGTACGCAGGACACAAGAATAAGTACTGGTAAGTTAAGTGTTTGTAGATTATAATATTTGTTTTTATTACAAATTAAACAATCAAGCACATTTGTACGCATCGTCGCTGTTAATCCTTTCCCACTTGCAGACGCACTCTGACTCATCTGTAGCAGCCTGACGACCTTTGATTCAGTACGGAATAACGGGGACTTTTGATTTGAACTTAAATTGATAAAGGTTTCTGTATTTTCTGGTGATAGGAATAAATACATGCGGCACATATTTTGATAAATGGAGGTAAAATTTAATTGAAATCACGCCGAAAGTTTTCAAATTGTTGAAAAAGTCCACGTACTTTTTGAACACACCTCGTATTTTTGGACTTGTTGGGAACGAACCATAACATATAATGCTATAATGCCATATAATGGAACAATAATTGCTTCCCTTTCACCTTTACTACAGTACGCTGGGAACTAGACTGACCTGCTTGCTGCGTTGCAACACCAATTAATACATAGATTCCAACGCCAACCGTTTTGCCGACGCCAATAAAGATGAGTCGCTTCAGTGTAAGACACCGCTTCAAGTCTGTGTTTGTGTCATCAATGTTCACGTGTTTTTTTCTCTGAAGACGTTTAAACAGATGGTGAAGGTATGTCATCTTGAAACTGTGTGTGGTATTGGTGTTTGTTAGTTTGCTGGTTCTTTGGTGAGGAAGTCATTCATATTTGGCAAACATCGTCCCAAGAACGTAAAACGTTTTTGGTCGTACAGCTCGCAGATCTGCTAAAAGATAGAGCCTTTATTGCAGCAAATTGTATTGAATTATTAATATTTTATGTTGTTAGGCATATCTTACAGTTTCGTATTTTAGACAGATATGTCTATATGTTTATATGTTTCGTATTTTAGACAGATATTAAAGGGGTTGCATTCTGACGAATCTGAAGCAGATGTCTTTTGCTGAGAAATTTCTCCTTTTGCCACAATGTTTTCAACTCTATCAATTTTCATTTATAGGGATTTTTCTTTTTTTGGATATATAATTGTTGTATGTGGGAAATGATTACTGCTGTTAATTTCGTAGTTTTATTCCATGGAAGAGACAGTCGGCGTTTCACATGGAAAAATCCCTGATACCGAGTGTTAACGGTTATAAAACCCGGAATGTCCCGATTGTTTGCAAATTTTAAATACACGTCAACGGTTTAGTACACGGAATCAGAGACATAAAAACACATGTCTCTGACGGAACATACTACAATCTGATTCCAGTAAAACTAGTTGATAAATTTTGTAAGACCATTTGTAAAGATGTTTCATGTAACATGTCCTTTAATGTCACAGAAGTAAAATACAGTTTAAACGAAACCTTTTCCAGCTCAGATTTTCCCGAAAGTGTCCTAATTGTCTATCAATTACTGGTGTCCCTATCCGTTCACAATGAAGGGATAATTCTATTGATCGTCACGATTTACACGTATTAACATAATTTTCAACGTCCATTTGAATTCTTATTTTAGAGATAAAGTTGATAACCTACCTGTCAATTTTTACCTTGATGCTACTTTTTACAACAAGGGAAATCACTCTTGTCGACTGAATATGACAGATAAATCAAATCGTTTGATAGGGATGCCTAAAATCGTGAATATTTGGTATATTTTGTTATTTTATCATCTATTTTAATGCTTCAATTTTAGAAAAACATACGTTTGAAACGTACATGCAGGCTATGGTTGTGGGGTTTCCATGTGTGTGAGGCGTTTGGTAGTTAAGTGTTACAAGTATTTATGTCGGATAGGTACAATATACCGCAATATCCGGATAGATTTTAACGAATTACAGTGATAACGTCGAATGTCGAAAACGTCGAATTAATAAAACAGAACAAAATGGGAGTGGAAACGTCGAAAGGGACAATTTATAAACTAGTTTTTTACAGTTCTATAAAGTTATACCACACAATGTAATTAGTAGCTTATAAGTTAATGATATCTTTTATAGTCATGTAGCTTACGGGAAGTTACGTACCACTACATTTTCGTACCTTTTTTGATCAATGCATTTATAAAGGAGAAATTAAATAAAAGGGCATTTATATTCAAAATGAAATAAGCGGGAAAAACAAGAACACATCAATGAATGATAAACTTTTAATTTTATATTATATTATATATTATAAGATATTATATATTCACAAAGTGTACAGTATTTTTTACAAAGACATAACTAAAACATATCAAATCTTTTCGAAATCGTAAACTTAGTTTTGTGTTTTTTTTCATTAATTTATTTACAGTGAATAATATTTATATTTAAAGTTCCTCATCATGTACTCTGTCTGTCGACCGTATTAGTCCCAAGGCAGCGATGAATCTGCATGTTCGGAGCAGCTGTGATGTCATCAAGTCTGTCAATAAAAGAATGAAAAAAATATTAGAGAACTATTATTTAACCAGAACTCAAACAGAAATACACATCCATTTTTTACATTTCAGAACGAATGGTGTTTCGCATGCCCTTATATATCATGGAATAATGTACTCTAATTGCAAACTGCTGCAAACACACCATGGGGACGGCAAAATAAACACAAAAATAAATTCATAATAGATTAAACAATTTATGTTCAAAGCTGCAACAAACATGACAACGTTTAATAATGGATACAACAATATAAAGAACAACTTATAACACATATAAAATTCATAATTGGTACAACAATTTATTGCAACAAACAAACTCATTAATTATGCCGTCATTTTATTATTTTTATTTAATTGCACAACTCTAAATAAATATATCAAATATCACTTCAATTAACTACAAACAAGACAAAAATAAATATTGCAAATATCACTTCTTAAATGGGAGTGGAAACTCTTAATTGTGGTATATAATTAAAACAATTATATATAGGCTATACGTTTTCCTTTTCGACGTTTCCACTCCCATTTTGTTCTGTTTTATTAATTTGACGTTATCGTCATTCGACGTTTCCACCATCACCCGATTTTAACTAACTGCTGTTGAAAACCCTATGTAGTGTATTTTGAATCTTTGCATGGGAGACGTTTTTATAGAATACCTAAACTATAGTTAGGGAGGATTCGGAATCCAAAAAAAAGGAGATGCATCTGAAAATAATTACAGAGCTATTTTTTAGATTTATTCAATACACATGCCTCAATAGGGCAAAATTGTCATCAAGTCCATTTCCCACTCGTATTGTGTTTTTTTTATTATTTTACTTTGCTTGCAATTGAAATTGATGAAAAATCACTTTTCTATTTTTGTTGTCATCTGATTTGAAAAAAAATGTAGGATTATCACATTGTGACCAAAGGAGAACTTGCCTGTCTTAATGTGATTCTCCTTGTTCCTTAACCCTTTCCCTCATATAGATGCTTTCTGACACCTCTGCAGCAGACAGCTTTTTGAAAACATAGTGACAAAAGAAGAAATTGCTCAAAACGAGCAATTTCTTCTTTTGCCACAATGTTTTCCACCTTTAGTCATAGGATAAATCCATTCAATTATAGAGATTTTCCAGTTTTTGACAAAATATGTTCAAAGTCGTCTGCTGCATAATTGTCGTATGAGGGAAATGTTTTTAAAAGCTTCAGAGGCATGCCAATATGTCTGTATAACCCTTTCCCTCATACGGCAATTCTGCAGCAGACGACTTTGAACATATTTTGTCAAAAAATAGAAAATCTCCATAATTGAATGGATAACATAATTTTTGTGCAATTTCTTCTTTTGTCACTATGTTTTCAAAAAGCTGTCTGCTGCAGAGGCGTCAGAAAGCGTCTATATGAGGGAAAGGGATAAGGGAACGGTATTGATATTGCAGGTTATCGGAGACAGCATGAAAGGACAACAAGATTGGTGATGCCGTCTCCATCTCCGACTCCCGTCCGTGCCGTGTATGGGTTCGTCTTGTATTTAGCTGCTTATGTTGGATTTGGTGGGTACTCATTTAACCCTTTCCCACATGCTGGCACATTTTGACAGCATGCAAAGTTTGAACATGTAGTGGAAAATAAGAAATTGCCCATCATAAGTGTTTTCCTATTGCCACAATAGTTTCAACTCCATCCAGTAGTTATACCTCATTGATGGAGATTTGTCATAATTTAGTCTAAGTTGTCTTCTGCAAATGTTTAGTTTGTGGGAGAGAGACAATCTCCATTTATTTTCATATTTGTTCAATGTTGTTAGCAGACTGCTAATCTGGATCTACAACATGTAGAGTCTATAATGTTGGTTTTCTCGTGGCTTCTAATTCATAATCTTTTATCCTTATGAATACATGTAATGTCAGTCGATTACTTTTAGGAACAAAATTATTAAAATTCAAGAATTACGATACCTGTCTTTAAACCAGGGGAACCTGAAGTAACATTTAATGAGAAATCTGCATACTGTGACAATAATATAAACATAATGAGAAATCTGCATACTGTGACAATAATATAAACATAATGAGAAATAGTTAATGTATCGCTCGTGATTGCAAGACTCCTTTTGCTATACATTCTTTTCATATTTGGACATTAGCTACTAGATACCCCTTACTGGTTTGTAATGAAGCTGCAGCTCATACCCCTGGTTGTAGACTTATACTTCAATTTAAAATCATGGAAGGTTGCAGGTTCTGTTCACTCCCTAGCCTGGTCATGCCAAAGATTTTTTTATTATTATATTTACGATTGTATTTGCGTCCGTAAACAATTGCTTGTGAACGCATTACAGTCTTCAGTTTTGATTGTATCTCAATCAAACTTATACAGTAGTTAGATATCCATGAGAGCTTGGTTCCTTTTGCAAACCAGCCAGATCCGACCATGCAAGACTGGATTATGGCCCTTGAAATTGTCAAAATTGCTATAATAGAGCTTGTGAACGCGATAAAGTCTTCAGTTTTGATTGTATCTCAATCAAACTTATACAGTAGTTAGATATCCATGAGAGCTCAGTTTCTTTCACAAACCAGCCAGATCCGCCCATGCAAGACTGGATTGTGGCCCTTGAAATTGTCGAAATTCTTATAATAGAGCTTGTGAACACAATAGTGGCTTTATTTAGCATCTGATCTTCACCAAACTTAAAAAGTAATTAAATATTGATGAGAGCTCGGTTCCTTTCGAAAACCAGCCAGATACGCCCATGCAAGACTGGATTATGACCCTTGAAATTGTCAAAATTGCTATCATAGAGCTTGTGAACACAATAGAGCCTCCATTTACTATCTGATCTTCACCAAACTTAGATAGTAGTTAAATATTGATGAGAGCTTGATTCCTTTTGCAAACCAGCTAGATCCACTCATGCAAGACTGGATTATGGCCCTTGAAATTGTCAAAATTGCTATCATAGAGCTTGTGAACACAATAGAGCCTCCATTTACTATCCGATCTTCACCAAACTTAGATAGTAGTTAAATATTGATGAGAGCTTGGTTCCCTTCGCAAATTAGCCAGATTCGACCATACAAGACTGGATTATGGCCCTTGAAATTGTCAAAATTGCTATTAAACAGCTTGTGAACACAATAGGGCCTCCATTTACTATCCGATCTTCACCATACATACGAGGGGTGTCTCAGAAATTTGTGGACTTTTCTCATAAGTTTTGTTTTAACAGATAGAATTACTTGTTATTAACGTTAAACAATCTTTGGTCTTCATGGAATGAAAAAAATGTAAAATTGGTGCATTTGCATTCGTATTATACCTATAATACGTTTCTATGGAAACCTAGTAAAGTCCACCAGGTGCACACCAATTTTACGTTACTAATTACAAGCAATGTCTTCCCCTAAATACGCAATATAGTAACATCTCTCAATGTGTTTTACGCGCAATTTCGTCTGCCATTAAGGCTACGTCACGACGTCATATCCTGTTATTTTAATGTGTAACAATTGCATGTACAGAAATATCGTAAAAACAACAACGTCGTATCTAAAGAGACTTAAAAGAATCATGACGTCGAGATATGACTGGAAAATTGTGGAAAACGGCTTTCAATTTATCAATTTTCCCATATATTTACAGATGTGTCTATTATCTCATTTTAACATTGTTGTATATATCATTAACCCTTTCCCTCATATTGACACTTTCTGACGCCTCTGCAGCAGACGGCTTTTTGAAAACATAGTGACAAAAGAATAAATTGCTCAAAACGAGCAATTTCTCCTTTTGCCACAATGTTTTCCACTTTTAGTCATAGGTTATCCATTCAATTATAGAGATTTTCTATATGTTGACAAAATATATTCAAAGTCATCTGCTGCAGAATTGTCGTATGAGGGAAAGGGTTAATATTTAATGGTGCTATATTACAGATGTCCAGATAAGGAGGAGTAAACAGCTCTTTTCCCCATAATATCTCTTGTCATCCAAACAAACCCTATGATGTGGGTACTCAAAATAATTGTCTGAATGAGACAATTATTAGCTCGAGTTTTGAAAAAAACGAGAGCTATTGTCATGACCCTGGCATCGTCGGTGGCGGCGGCGTGTTCGTCCGGTTAAGGTTTTTTGTTAAAAGCTCATTTTTTTTTTTCTGTTTTCTCCCTATCATTCGAGCATCTGTGCCTTACGCGGTGCTCTTGTTTTGAGTACCCACAACATAGGGTTATATGGTCAAATAAGGATTTTAGAACATTCAAACGTTTAAAACGCTCCTTATCTAGAGCTCTGATAGTATTAATTAGTTATATTTAACACTGCTGTATATTATTTATATTTAACACTGCTGTATATTATTTATATTTTACAGTGGTGTATATCATATGGGCATACATACCTGATACCTGGTTAGAAGCTGTTGGAATTACTTACTGGCCACAAAAGTAAGCAATACTAAGTTCCCAGAACTACAATATTGACCTCCCCTGGTAGCCATTTTGTTCGGCATATTTCTTACATTTTGAAAAGAGAAAGATCAAATAAAATAATAGTAACAACAAATGAAATCTTCAATGAACTAAGGTTGTCGCACTCCAATTCCATTGTGTTTACTTATTGCAACTTATTTTATTGATATTCAATATATTAACCTTTGTCCATATATAGACACTTTTTGACGCCTCTGCAGCAGACAACTTTTGAAAACCTTTTTGCAAAGAAAGAAGTTGCTCATAATTTCTCTACAAGGTTTTCAACTGTGTTTAATAATTGAAACTTAATTACCGGTAATGGAAATTTTTCAAAGTAGTCTGCTGCAGATTTGTTGTATTTGGGAAAGGGTTAATGCTTCTTAATGTTACATATCAATATGAACCACAAGGGAGGCAATGCATTATTGCAGTTCTAGGAACCTTTTATTATTATGCACCTTCGATTCAAATGTTGAAGTTTTCTCTGCCCTTTCAGAGATTTTTATTTTATAGCAGATCAAGATGGTTGCCACTTTCAATCATTTTTTTGTCACTTGAGCATGGAGTTATGTTTTTCTACTTGATCCAAAGTGACCGCAGAGCAATTTCTTCTTTTGTCACAATGTTTTCAAAAATTGTCTGCTATAGAAGTGTCAGAAGGGTCTATATATGGGAAAGGATTGAAGACAAATAGCATTCGTTGCATTGACTTTTGTCAAACATCGCAAAATTTTTTGGCCAGGCTGGAGTTCAAACCCCTGCTTTTGTGCTATTGGACATATCTTCCTGCAGTAGACATGGGTTTTTAGGAACATTCTTGTTTTACGACGTTTGATTGGAGTTTTTCTGTTTAACTCTTTACTACATACGACAATTCTGCAGTAGACGACGTTGAACATATTTTATCAAAAATTGGAAAATCTCTATAGTTGAATGGATAACATGACTAAAAGTGGAAAACATTGTGGCAAAAGGAGAAATTGCTCGCTCTGAAATGTTCTACAAGAAGAAATCCCATTGCATTTGACAATTACGACAACAATTATATAGCTGAAACATGATTCTGAAAAGTTTCTGAAATACTTTTTTAACAATTTTAAAATTTGGACATGCTTTTATCTGATACTGGGCAGTAGCAATTCACCATTTTCTGTGTATTTCAGATAATGGGGAGTAAAAAATCCCTGTTTTCTGTGTATTTCAGATAATGGGCAGTAAAAAATCCCTGTTTTCTGTGTATTTCAGATGCTGGGCAGTAGCAATTTCCTGTTTTCTGTTATTTCAGATACTTGGCAGTTTCAATTCCCAATTTTCTGTGTAATTAAGATACTGGGCAGTAGCAATTTTCCGTTTCTGTGAATTTCAGATACTGGGCAGTAACAATTTCCCATTTTCTGTGTATTTCAGATACTGGACAGTAGCAATTCCCTGTTTTCTGTGTATTTCAGATACTGGGCAGTAGCAATTCCCTGTTTTCTGTGTATTTCAGATACTGGGCAGTAGCAATTCCCTGTTTTCTGTGTATTTCAGATACTGGGCAGTAGCAATTCCCTGTTTTCTGTGTATTTCAGATACTGGGCAGTAGCAATTCCCTGTTTTCTGTGTATGTTATGGTTACTGGCCTATCCAGTCTGGTTTGGTTTTATCCAGCTGTGTACAGCGTCTCTGGATTCTGTGGATATAATCACAGGTATGTCGTTTTATTGCTTAAACCCTTTCCCACATACCAAAAATCTGCAGCAGACAACATAGAAAATGTATTGGCAAAAACAAGAAAAATCTCCATAAATAAGGATTTAATTACTAAACGGAGTTGAAAACATTGTGGCAAATGGAGAAATCGCTTATTATGAGCAATTTCTCCTTTTGCCACAATGATTTCAAAAGTCGTCTGCTGCAGAGGTGTCAGAATGCGTCTTCAAGTGGGAAAGAGTTAAACCCTTACCCACATACAACAAATCTGCAGCAGACGACTTTATCTCAGTAAAATATTAAAAATCTCTATAAATAATGCAAGTACATGTATGAGAAGAACTTAAAAGTTTAAAACATTGTGACAAATGCAGGCATTGCTATGATGAGCAATTTCTCCTTTGGCCACAATGTTTTCAAAAATTGTCTGCTGTGGAGGCATCAGAAAGTGTCTGTATGTGGAAAAGATATACATCTGCATTGATCAGTGTCCAATCTAGGAGGGAGAATATGCTAATTATCACACTGTTTTGAATATTCCCCCCTAAATTTTTAGGAAGGGAGGAGTTTTTTACGCCTCAATTTGATCATTAAATAAAATTTTCGGATAAAATTCCCCCCTTGATTTCGAAACCTAGGTTAGACACTGTTGCATAAAACAACTTTTGGAAACTATTTGGCAAAATGTTTAATAGTTATAGAAAAGCCTTATTTGAATAATAATATTAGAGGGTAAACTAATATTTCATTGGATTGCTTTCAAGTTTTAGCACAAGGTGCTCACTCATCATTATTGTGAATTGTCTTTTTTAGTTTTAAAATCTGTTCAATAAATAAACTTTATGGAAATAAAAATCATTTATTTGATTGACAAATTATTGACTGAATCACATGGGGATATACAACCATTTGAGAAAACAGCAAAGATATTTTTAAATAACACTAGCTAAGTTCATGACAAACTCAAGGAGGGTAGGATCAGGGGGCACGTGTATCGATGGCGCATGCGCAGACACTTGGTACTCTTGAACGCACATCTCCACTCTGAAGTCAAAATTCAAAATAGAAGCCTCCGTGTTGTATCCACTTATTTCATTATCGACACCAGAAAGCTTGTTTTTTTGTTGTCTAAATTACGGATTGCAATTATTTGCAACGCCCAATTAAACAAATCCTTATTTATCTGCCTTACAATAAAAACATCACTGATTACTGAACTCAGAGGTTTGTATTTTAGTATTATTTACACACCAGCATCAAGAATTGCCATCCTACGCCATTTTGGAACTCTTCTAACTCTCACTTGAAGCAGGGTTGCAAATAGTTGGGGTCAGAAGTTCATATGATGTCACTAGGGTTAAAACTCTTGCCGTTCATGAGGAACCCGTGTAACTCTAGTCGGAACTCGGGTTAAAAGTTGTCTGCTGCTGATTTGACCTTTTTTAGCTCACCTATGCACAACTTCTCGATTTATCCAAATATACCCAAATCCATCTTAAAAAGCATGACCTTAGTAATTAGTGCTCTCCAATTCTATCGACATGTTTGATGTTGTAACCTTGAAACTGATTTTTAAACAGCTTAACAAAAAATTTAACATTTTTCAAAACTTTTTTATCTATTGATATTAATGCTTCCATCTTATACAAGTTTCACGACGGTCATGGTGCAGTGCCCTTGGGCAAGGTAAATTTCCTAGCCTTGTACTGGTTTGTTTACCCAGGGATCATGAATAAGTGAACTGTCACCGTGATATAACTGAAATAATATTGTAAACAGCATAAAACCCCAATAAAACAAACTAATACATGTTTATTCCTTGTGACATGACCTTTCTAGGAATACCAAATACCACAAGTTGACCTTGTGACCTGGACAAACCCTGTTCGGTTGGGGAGGGATCGACTCGGTTTTACCTTGTTTATCAATGCTTTCAGTTTGGAAGTTTCTAACATAAGCATATCAGGTAAGGGATTAACAAATGAGACTGCATCTTTCAATTTTTTGTTTCAGATAATTATGCGATTAAAGACTACACTCAGGAAGCGTTTGATAATCTCCCTGAAGGGGCGTGTTTTCCACTAACTGACTTAGACATCTCAGATGTCAATAGACAATTGTATTTGTAGTGCAGTTGAAAAGACATTCTCAATGTAGATCTACATTAAATAAATTTTATATTGTTTTTTATTAATTGAAAAGATTCTTTGATATTTCTTGTTGTAGAGCATCCGCTGTTGAGGTCGTGGGTTCATTTCCCAGCCAGGTCATATCAAAGACTTTAAAAATGGTATTATTGTTTTAAATCCTTGGCACTCAGGATTGTGAGGTTAGCATTATGACTGACTCACTGGTGTCAGGATAAATGGACCAGTAGTCCTGGTAACTTACCCAAAAAACCCTGAGATGTAACGGGACAATTGTTGAAACGGTGTAAAACACCTTACAAACAAATCAAGTTATGAAGTGATAATATATTTTAAAATGTGATTAGCCAATATGTCTGCCTGAGGTGCATGTAACAGTTGTACTACTATATATTCATGTTTATTAAATACATGTACATAATTTTGTGGCATTATTATGTATCCTGCCTTAACAGAAATACTTCTGTGGTTGGTCTGTCCGCACTTTCGTCCCCAATTGTCCGTCCTTCTGTTCAGCTGTCCATAATAGACAACCTTCCGTCATACTTTTAACTTACAGACATATCTGCAGGCGACACATATATTGTTTTAAATAATCTTGTTATATTATTGTAGATTCAACTGGTGAGGAATATCTCTTTGGCTTGTTTGTTAGTGTGTGCTTGGAATGGTTCTTTCTTTAGTCATGCTTTTTTTTTTTGGAACATGGCTTGACTTTTGACTTGCAGATTTAGTGTTTTTGAAATGTTGCTTGACTGAACATGCCAAAGACTTTTGCATAAAATTGTTCGTTTTAACCCTTTCCCTCATATAGACGCTTTCTGACGCCTCTTCAGCAGACAGCTTTTTGAAAACATAGTGACAAAAGAAGAAATTGCACAAGACGTGCAATTTCTACTTTGCCACAATGTTTTCCACTTTTTGTCATAGGTTATCCATTCAATTATGGAGATTTTCTATGTTTTGACAAAATACGTTCACAGTCGTCTGCTGCAGAATTGTTGTATGAGGGAAAGGGTTAATAGGCAGATTAGAGACGTTAATAGAATCATACAATTCTACTAACATCCGTTGTCGATAAATCAGAGATATTTCTCTGAATGTATAACAGTAAAAATTAGTAAAGTATCGTGTCTATCTTATAGAAAGGGCCAGCCATTTCAGACTTACAAGATACCTTTGCCCTGAACACATTTTTGGCTTGTCTTCGAAGACAAAAAATTGGGCTTATTGTCATACCCTTTGCATTGTCGTTGTCGTCACAAAACTTTAACCTTACCTCATAACTCAGTCAAAGCGCCGATGGCACAGTAGTGGCGATCGTGTAGAAAATCCTGCAAATTAACTAGCAGTATCTCGGTGTAGGCCTTGCGATTTTTTCAACATATATAGGCATATACGATAATGCTCGATCTCCAACTCTTTTTGGCTACACTTTCAGCAATGATTGCTAATTGACGCTAGAACGTACAGACGAGTCTAACTTGTACAAAGCATGGCATCGTGTCCTTTAAACTTTTGTAAACCAGTCTTATCATCTAGACGCTTTCATATATAGCAACAACTACAAAATAAAGCGTTTATAATATTGAGATTTAAGAACAATCGATAACCAGTCTCGCAAGCTATTTATAGAACTTTTTGGAATTTCCATTTTGGCGAGGTGTTTTGAGAGTACATTGCTTGGCAGATAGATTTGATTTGATTGATTTGGGTTTAAAGCCGTTTTTAACAATTTCTCAGTTATATCATGGCGGCCAGTTCACCTACTCATGCATTTCCTGATTTTCTCACACCAGTACTCCACACAACAGTCTTCCCAAGCAACTGGCTGCTTTTCCAAATAGCCCATTGGTGGAAGACGAAAAACGCATGTCGCATTGACTTTTGTCAATCCTCGGAAAGTAAGTTGGCCGAGCCAGGATTCGAACTCACAACCCTTGGATTGACAGCCCACGTCGCTACCGCCTGAGCTACCAGGGCTCAGCGCATGGCAGATAGAACGCGCAATATTTATTATCTGCTCAAACATGAAGAAAGATAATATTTACATATTTTAACTCTAGATATTATCTCGATAAATCTCAAACTCTGTAGATATTATCTCGATAAATCTCAAATCTAAGTATCAATCCGGTACCAAAGTAGCACTGACATGATTATTAGTAATAGTGTCTCTGCATCACTGATGGAACTATATATTTAGCAGTTTAACGGATGTAGGTAAATTGGTTTGCAGTATTACATAACAAGTCAACGGGCTGTTCAAAACTGACTATGTAAATTTTTTCATTGTTGATGTTTCTGTTATCATTGTGGCGATTGTCAACGCCACAAAAACTGTTCAACATTTTCAAATGAAACTTGGTACATATGTTTCAAGGAACAATAGTCATGTCTATACTAAGTTAAATGATTCTGGCTTAAAGAACTAATTCAGTAATGCCCCTTTTCAACTTGGGGAAAAAACAGACGAGCGTTTGAATTCGCTCTGCTGCGCTCTTGTTACTTGCCAGATTCTAGCCTTTTGCAAGGCACAGGGCAGACAGGTTTTTGGTATTATTATTATTTAACTAGCTCGCAGCTAACCAACAGGCCATGTGAGAACGGACCCCAATGTCGCCTCTGGGATTCAAACCTCCGACCCCGCTCCCGAAACAGATGCCTTAACCACTAGGCTATGACTCAGGATAAACAACATGTATAACAAAATAATCTTAGCAAATGTGCACATCTGTGTGGGATGTAATTATATTACAAGCATTAACAATGATATGCCCAAACAGAATTATAAGAACGTTTTGAGATACGTTTTGTATGGCTTTATTTATACATTTAGAGCATTTTATTTACAATATATGATTCTGATGCAGAATTGAAGAATACATGTATGTTTAAAAATTATTACTTCTTAATTGTTGGGCTATTTCATTAAATATAATAGTAATCTTCTTGGCCTGCCAACAATTGTCTGCATTCAATTTTAGGTCAAATGACGCCAAATGCATCTCCGGCCATGCCAAATAAGTTCATTAAAAATCTTTGTGTGTTCAGGAATGAGTGTATACCATCACCAGAATGCATTGAATATATGACATTGAGTTTAAATTCATTGTTAATTTGTATATGATGCACTGGAAATGATTGATTTGATCATTTAAGTATTGTTACCTTGTTTGAAAGTGATAGTAGAGAATGTGAAAAACCAGTTTCGTCACAGTCTGATTTCATCCAAAATGAAGGTGACTATATCCGCCAGGTGAATTCCTCTTTACATAATACATGACCCCCTCCCCCATTTCTTTTGATTATTTTAAAGCTTAGAGGTAACTGTTTTCAATGATATAGTGTGTTCTACACGAGAAACGTTTAGAAAGTGTGAACATTGTAGGTTGAAACTGGTTGACTTGCACGGAACCAAAGTTGGAATTTATTTGGTGTATTGTAACCTATATCAGGGAGAAGTGAAAGGTAGATTGGTTATCTCCCTTGTTATAAGACTGGCAAATATTGGTATGTTCAACGAGGAACCAGTTTTATGTGAAAGTATGCCATCCACTTATGTACAGTACCATCCATCGCGTTCCATAGACTGAATTAGGAACATGTTTCGCTTTAACATACAGACGCACTCTGAGGCCTCAAAAAGATCATGGCAAAAGAGGAAATTGCTCATAACGAGCCGGGTTTTACGGTGTATTTTTCCATATGGCCGTTGAATACACATTGCGGTTATTTCCAATTTTAGGTCAGATGGAAGCAATTCATTTGTCTATAGGCGAGCACTATGGGCTATTGCAGTTCATTCTTAAAACTACCCAAAAAGGCACATACAACTGTAATTGACCTTCCTTTTTAAGCTATGCGGTAAAATCAAAGGTAACCCTTATCTCGCAGTCAAATTTAAGGTCAATTTATCATCTGGCTCTCTTAATGTGTCATTTTAACTGACAGCAACACTATTTTGGTTATAGAGGCTATTCAACTTGATAAAAACACTTTTTCAAAAAACAAAAATCTCCGCTTTGTTCGATCCCCGGCCGGGTCAAACCAAAGATTCTTAAAATTGTAGTAATGGCTAGCCTCCTTGGCGTTCATGATTTCGGGGTTAGCATTACGACTGACTGGTTAATGTCAGGATACATTGACCAGTAGTACTGGTAACTTACCCAGGAAACGCCGTGATATAACAACTGAAACATTGTTGAAAGCGGCGTAAAACACCAAACAATCAATAAAAGAAAAGCATTATTGTCAAATAGGAGACAACTTCAGTTTCATACAGTCATCTCTGCTTTTCAGTCGGAAGCGTAGCCAGGGGTTGTGTGTTCGAACCTCAGCTCGGCCACTATTCTTTCCGACGTTTGACAAAAAGGCACTGTGACGAGCGTCATTCGTCTACCAACAATATTGATTTACAGTCAATGTGGAAAAGCAGCCATTTGCTTGGAAAGTTTATTGTGTGAAGAGGGAAATGATATGAGAGAAGTGGAATCCATACTTATTTAAATTGTCATCTGCTACACATTTTCTGTACCAAGTAAGGGACACTGTTTTTAATATGACGCATCAGCCTTTTCCCACATACAACACATGTGTAGCAGTCAACAGAAAAACATCTTAGTGAAACAATGGAGAATAGCTATCAATGAAAGAACTACATGTATTATTGCATACAGATTAAAACAGTGTGAGTAATCCGCTGTAGCTGAGTGGCTAGCGTCGCTGATTTGGAACCGGGCGTCCAGGGTTTAATGCCAAGTCTCGTCGGTCATGGTGAAATGCCATTGGACACGAAACATGTCCTAGCCTAGTACTGGTTCATTTACTGAACCAGAGATCATGAATAAGTGAACAGTCGCCGTTATATAACAGAACTAATGTTGAAACGGCGTAAAGTCCTAATGAAACGAGTATGAGCAATTTCTCCTTTTCGCCACAATGTTTTTAATTTACATACAAAGGTAATTTTATATCGAAATATATAATGTTCACTCAGGGTCTGTTTTAACCCTTTCCCTCATATAGACGCTTTCTGACGCCTCTGCAGCAGATGGCTATTTGAAAACATAGTGACAAAAGAAGAATTTGCACAAAACGTGCCTTTTGCTACAATGTTTTCCACTTTAATTATGGAGATTTTCTATGTTTTGACAAATTACGTTCAAAGTCGTCTGCTGCAGAATTGTCGTATATGGGAAAGGGTTAAAGTCTGGTGTAACATTACCCTATCATTACATCGCAGTGCCAGGCATACACCAATAATGGCGTCGCCCCTTTGGGAATGGTGTAGCAAGCAAACGGCTATAGAGACAAGCATTTTGTTGATGAAAGTAGTTTAAATCATCATTTATGTATTGGTTTCCAAAACACCAAGTTGTAATGATCCACTAAAAGTTTACGAAAGTCAAATGTATATTTACTAATGAAGGCTACTATATATGCCATAGCGATATGTACGGGGAAATGACCAATATATTCTATTGTTGGTTCGTGCCAGACGTACTAATTTACTAGTATAGTACGCCGGGTGCCAGACTTGGTCTGTCAATCATATATTGTTATACCCTGATTCACTGACTACTCAGTACCGTGACAATGACGTTCAATGTACACGTGGAAGTCCGATCAAGAACGCATACATAAAACACATTGTTGAGAAGATCGTTGTCTGAGACGTTGCGGAGGACGACTGGGGACCGTTACAAAAGTCTGTGAAGCACAGTGAAATGCACACAACAAGTCCCGACGTCCCGAATGTAGCACATGTGGTTTGATTGGTTGGCGCGATGTTCTGTAAGCGTTTTATTTGGTCGAACGTAAAGGTTTCCCCGTCGCTGCAATCTCGGATCAACGTCGTGAGGTGACCTGGTAATAGATAGAAAAAGTGTACATCAGTCTGCTGTTGAGTACCTATCGAATTGTCGCCATTTTCAAACCAATGCCGTTTAAAGCAGGGTAGAGCCAAACATTTGTTTGACCATTTTCCCTCTTGCGGACGCATCAGCAGCAGACGAAATCTTAAATCATCGTAACAAAAGGGGGAAATTGCTCAGTATTGCTCATCACAATGTTTTAAGTAAAAGAGCAGATAACCATAGTATATGATATGCTTGTTTGAATATAACGGATAAGCATAAGTGTTTATACAACTCAGTGACGTAAAAACGTCGAGATGCAGTGTCTTCTGGAGTACTGCGTAATATATAGGATGAAAGGAACCAGACTACATTTAGCGCGCATTTTTTGGTTCCCGGTTAGAGAACTATTGAAATAATAAAGCGTATGAGACAGATATCCAATTTAGTAGAATGGTTCTCTATTTTACTGTTTAGACTAGATACAGTATGAATTTCGCTTAACTAAAAATGTACATACATATAATTAATAAACCGGCCTTTGTATTTTTTTTTTAATTTGTAAAATAGATATATAGAGTGTAAAAGGGGTGTTTTAAAAGTAGTTTACCTTAAATTAATATACTTAGTAAGGACAAAGAGAAATCCCGATATGTGGTCACACTGGCAGGTCTAACGATCTCATTGTGCTGAATGTCAAAGCATTCCTACAGGAAGTAAAAGGCACATAATAATTGCTACGATACCTAAGAAGTCAAGGACAACGTTAAAGGCACACTACCTTTGCTATGTGACCCAATACATAAAGGACAAAGTAAAAGGCACATAAGCTTTACTTTGAACCTAATAAATAAATGAAACCGTTAAAGGCACACTACCTTTGCTATGTGACCCAATACATAAAGGACAAAGTAAAAGGCACATAAGCTTTGCTTTTGAACCTAATAAATAAATGACACCGTTAAAGGCACACTACCTTTGCTATGTGACCCAATACATAAAGGACAACGTAAAATGCACATAACCTTTGCTTTTGGATCTAAGAAATAAAGGCTATGGTATGTGACCTAAGGCTTAGCAATAAAGGACACAGTAAAAGGCCCTTAACATTTGCTATGGGACCTAAGAAATAAAGGACAAAGTAAAAGGCACACTACCTTTGCTATTGGACATAATAAATAAAGGACAAATTTAAAGGCACATACCATTTGCTATGAGACCTAAGAAATAAAGGACAAAGTTAAAGGCGCACTACCTTTACTATGTGACCTTATACATAAAGGACAAAGTAAAAGGCACACAGTATTTACTATGAGACCTAAGAAATAAAGGACACAGTAAAAGGCACATAACCTTAACCTAAGGCTAAGCCATAATGGACGCAGTAAAATACCCTTTACATTTGCTATGGGACCTAGGCCATTAAGGACAAAGTTAAATTTGCTATCGGACCTAAGACAAAAGGCACATAACATTTGCCATGGAACCTAGAAATAAAGCACACAGTAAAAGGCACATACCATTTGCTATTGGACCTAACAAATAAAAGACACAGTTAAAGGCACATAACATAAGCTGTAGGACCTGATAAATAAAGGAAAGAGTAAAATACACATAACATTTGCTGTGGGACATAAAGGACAAAGTAAAAGGCACATAGCATTTGCTATGTAACCTAACACATAAAGGCACATAACATTTGCTATGGGACTTAAAACATAAATGATAAAGTAAAAGGCACATTACCTTTACTATGTGAACTAAGACATAAAGGACAAAGTACATATGTTTCATAGCATTTGCTATGTGACTTAACAAATAAAAGACACAGTAAAAGGCAGAAAACAGCTGTAGGTCCTAAGAAATAAAGGACGAAGTAAAAGGCACATAACATTTGTTATGTGACCTAGAACATAAAGGACAAAGTAAAAGGCACATACAATTTGCTATGTGACCTAACACTTAAAGGACAAAGTAAAAGGCACATAACATTTGCTATGGACCTAAGACATAAAGGACAAAGTAAAAGGCACATTACCTTTGCTAGGTGACCTAAGACATAAAGGACAAAGTAAAAGGCACATAACATTTGCTAAGTGACCTAACAAATAAAGGACACAGTAAAAGGCACATAACATAAGCTGTAGGACCTAAGAAATAAAGTACAAAGTAAAAGGCACATACCATTTGCTATGAGACCTAAGAAATAAAGGACAAAGTAAAAGGCACATAACATTTGCTATGTGACCTAACAAATAAAGGTCACAGTAAAAGGCACATAACATTTGCTATGGGACCTAAGACATAAAGGACAAAGTAAAAGGCACATTACCTTTGGTATCGGACCTTTGTAGCAGACAAAATCGCTGATTTCTCTCCACTGTACAATTCTTGCTGAATACACCTCCTTTATCTTTCGCGTCGATAAGTTGAGATATATCGTTGACACACGCTGAGTCATCGGATGTGGCGGAACACTGATAGCACTGGAGTCCAGCTGAAACAATACATTACAATAAGTGTTATGTTTTATAATATTTTAATATTAAAAATTAAAATTGAAATAGATAATATTTATTTGTTCAAATCAAAACTGAGTATAAACTGTTAAACTATATTTATGAAATTTAAATATTTCTGTTCATTCTCCTCTTAACTTATCAACAGATAACAAAAAGGGGTCTCTATATATTGTTTCATGTGATGTTATATATTATGTAAATATGTTTTGTATGTAACAAGATACATTTATATGTATACGTTAATAAATGTATGTTCTATTCTGTGTTTAATTTGCAGTCAGGTACAAACAGCACAAATAGCAATCAACACAAATACACAGAATATACCATTGATTGATTGGAATTTAGTCAGTATTTCAGATATAAAATGGCAACAATTTTCCACAACATTGTGATCCAAGGTTCGCCCTCCAGTAAACCACACGCAACAATCTTCCTAGTCAACTGGCTCCCTTCCAACATAAACGTTAAGTCAACTAGAGTGAAACGAATGCTGCCTAATAACAAGTCAATCATCGGAAAGTATAAATTTTGTTTGCGTGTTTGATGTTTTACGCCGCCTGCAACAATGTTTCAGTTATATGACGGCGTTTCCTGGGGGTAAGTTATCATTTCTACAGGTCCATTTACACCGATATCAGCGAGTCAGTCGTAACGCTAACCCCCTCAATCCTGTATGGCAGGGAGAGAACGCCATTACTGCCATGTTTAAAGTCTTCTATGTGACCCGATCGGCTATCGAACCTGCGACCTCCCGCACCGATGCGGTATGCCCTAAAAACAACCATAGCGTACTTTATGGCTATTAAATAAAGGTAAGTACGTTAATTTTTTCTAATCCAAAAGAACAGTGTTTATCAGAAGCTTTTTGTTTTAATGGGGTTTTACGCCCATATCAACAGTGCACTTATTCATGATACCTGAGTAAACAAACCAGTACGAGGCTAGGAAATGTGTCTTAGCACATTGGCACGCGACCATGACCGCCGCGACTGGTGATCAAACGTCCCAACGCTAATCACTCGGTCACGGTGTATTCCTTATAAGTTTCGTTAAACCTTCCGTAACGAATTGGTGAACAGTTCAGGACAACATCAGTTTACATGGGTGCGAACGTTGATCTAGTTCTACACTGGTTCGTAAATGTCCTGTGCGTGGGTTCCGTAAAGCACGACGTGAATGGTTATTTCGCGAAATGCGACCCTTTCAGCTTTTATGATTACTCGAACATTCGATAACTCGATTGATTGAATGATTGGGGTTTAACGCCGTTTTCAACAATTGTTCAGTCATAACACGGCGACCAGTTCACTTACACATGCGTTTCCTGGCTTTGCCACACCAGTATACCACACAGCATACTTTCCAAGCACTTGGCTGCTTTTCCACATAGACTGTTAAACAGCCCATTGGTGAAAGACGAATGACGCATGTCTGAAAGAATGTTGACCGAGCTGGGATTCGAACTCACAACCCCTTAATTGACAGCCCGCGTCGCTACCGACTGAGCTGCCGGGCTCGGCTTCGATAACTCGAAATATATTGTTTAACTCGAACTAATAACTAGGATGGATCTGACTGTTTAAAACAACGTAGCAGCATTTCTGAGTACACAGACGAGCAAGGAGAGCTGCTGCTATACCGTTTTTCTGTAACGATTATATCACTGGCTTGCTTTTCACACTAAACATTGTTTAAAAGTACAAAATAGTTCATATTTGAGCCGCGAGAAAACCATCAATATGGTCTCTGTGTAATGTATCGACCAGATCAGCCTGCGGAGTCCGCGCAGCCTAATCCGGGCCGACACATTACGCCTCAGGGGGAATGAGGTATAGAGCAATGAATCCTTAAACAGAAAATCCACAGGAGGCGAAAAGTGTCTGTCCGGGTTAGCCTGTGTAGCATGCTTAGGCTGATCCGGGACGATACTTGACGCAGAGACCATAATGTTGGTTTTCTCAAGGGAGGGCTCAAATGAATTACGTACACGAGACGCTTTCTGACGCCTCTGCAGCAGACGGCCTTTTGAAAACATAGTGACAAACGAAGAAATTGCTCGAAACGAGCAATTTCTCCTTTTGACACAATGTTTTCCACTTTTAGTCATAGGTTATCCATTCAATTATAGAGATTTTTTATTTCTTGACAAAATATGTTCAAAGTCGTCTGCTGAAGAATTGTCGTATGAGGAAAAGGCTTAAGCATAACTCGAGGAATCATTCAAACACGTGGATAACTCGAGGTAATTTATGGGTCCCTTTCGACTTCGAGTTAAATGATATAAATAGTAATTTGCATATTCATGTACAAAGACGCGTGCTGTCAATCCAGGGGCTGTCAATTAATTTGAACCCTTGTTCGGCCAAAATTCTTTTCAATGAGCCGAGCCCCGGTAGCTCAGTCGGTAGAGATGCGGGCTGTCAATCCAGGGGTTGTGAGTTCGAATCCCGGCTCGGCCAACTTTCTTTCCGACGATTGACAGCACGCGTCTTTGTACATGAATATGCAAATTACTATTTATATCATTTAACTCGAAGTCGAAAGGGACCCATAAATTACCTCGAGTTATCCACGTGTTTGAATGATTCCTCGAGTTATGCTTAATGGGCTAAGTCTATGTGGAAAAGCAGCCAGTTGCTTGGGAAGTTTGTTGTGTGGAGTACTGGTGTGCGAAAACCAGGAAATGCATGAGTAGGTGAACTGGCAGCCGTGATATAACTGAGAAATTGTTAAAAACGGCGTTAAACCCCAATCAATCAATAACCGACGAGCATTCTAAATGCAAGTGTGCTAGGTCTACTGCTCTATGGCGAAGTGTGTATGTGCAGTATCAACAGAGAGAATGAACATGTTATTTGTGGCTACGTTTGTATGTGTTGTGCTAGTCGAATATAAATAGATAGAAAGTGGGGGGTATTTTTATAACGATGTTACACTGTTGACGGAATAGTTGGACCGTGTACGAGCTTACTGCATCAGGTAATTTGATTTATCATTTACTTATTATATATATATATATATATATATATATATAGCTGTCTTTTCCCTTTCCAACGTACATCAAATCAATCTGCAGCTCGGGCGACTTTGAAAAAAATCTAAGAAGATAATGGAAATTCTCAAAAGTCAATGCGACGAGTGTTATTCGTCCTCTATCAACGGGCTAATAGTCTATCTGGAAAAGCAGACAATTATAGCGCATTTCACAACATATATTAACCCTTTCAGCGCCGAATTGTTTAAAGTAGACTCTTCCATGTTCAAACTCGGACGACTCTATGTTCATGTTATAGGATTTTTGGAATATCTTTATAACTCAAAGCCAAACAATGCAGATTTCAGGTAAGACAGCTCGTTACGAGCTGACTCACCTGAATCTGTATTGCCAGTTTGCAAAAAGCTCAATATTGCCTTTGGCGCTGAAAGAGTTAAACTGGCATTTATCAGCACTTTTGCTAAAAAAAACCTCAAAATTCATAAGTAATGGAAAACAAATAGATATATATATCTTATTATTACACTTAAAACACGCAGAAAATATATTTTTTTACCAAATTTCGACTAATTTATGTATCGACCCAGATCAGTCCGCGAAGGCTAATCCGGGCCTACACATTCCGTCTCAGGGAATAGAGGTATAGCGTAATGAGTCCTGATACAGAAAATATACAGGAGGCGAAAAAGTGTCTGTCCGGGTTAGCGTGCGGGGCATACTGAGGCTGATCTGGGTCGATACATTACGCAGAGTCAATAATGTTGGTTTTCTCGTGGGACGGCTCATATAAAGTATAACTTAGGTACACAATTGAGAAAATTGTGTTGAAAGAAGAAAATAGCATCCTATATTGACACACCCTACAATAGTAAATTTAGCGTGGCACTTTGAGTAAGATAAATTGTTCATGAATACTCGTTGTCATAATTAAAGTGATATTCTAGTCAAACTTCGGACATCTTTATCATTTTAATGGGGAAAGTTAATTGACATTTCACTGTTACCCGGCTCTGTTTTTCATGAACGTTTCAAGGCAGTGGTTGGTTGTTGACTACGTTGACAAAAGCAGGGATTCTCCGCTCTTATCATAACGTCTCTATCTCTCTATCTCACTTTCTCTCTCTATCGTTCTCCGTCTGTCTTTCTTTCTCTCTGTCTCTCCCCTCTTTATTTATCTCACTCTCCCCCCCTCTCTCTCTCTCTCTCTCTCTCTCTCTCTCTATCGCTCTCTCTCTCTCTCTCTCTCGCTCTCTCTCTCTCTCTCTCTCTCTCTCTCTCTCTCTCTCTCATCTCTCTATATCCCATCTTTCGCTCTCTCCGTCCCTCTCTCTCTCTCTCCCTCTCGCTCTCCTCCTCTCTCTCTCACTCTCTCTCTCACTCACTCTCTCTATATATATATCCCTCATTCTCTCTCTCTCTCTATATATATATAGAGAATATTATGTCCCTGACGTAAGATATGAACTTTATCTGACGAGGTTGGGAGAATTGATAATTGGCGAGCCTTTGGCGAGACAATTATCCTTTCTCACAGCCGAGTCTGATAAAGTTCATATCTTACGTCAGGGACGTAATATTCTATTTATCTTGCATGTAAAATAAGGGTTTCAGGTAAATCTACATTGATTTTAACTAGTTTTAATAAATAACATACAAAATTACAAAAGCCCATTCATGAATGACCTCACCTAAAATAGAATGACGTCACGCGCGTGCATAAATCTGCGCCGAATTACATTGTGTACACACGACATACGGAAGCTAAAGAGTTCCGACTTCAACTCCATATTTCTCGATTATTACTACTTAATTTGTATATCTGGTGTGACGTAATACCTTAAAATGCCAATATTAACTCGAACATATTCTTAGTAGAAGTGTAAGTATTGCGGATTGGCCGTCGCTTCAGTACACACGATAGGTCAACATGTATGTCAACCGCCGTGTTTTGAAAATGAATAGTTGTGTTGGATCTGAAAGTCAATGTATAAAGTTAGTTCAGGCTAAGGAAGTTCAAGTAACACTCAAAGTTTAAATACAGATGACTATATTCAAGACAAGTGTGATGCTCAGGCTTAGTCGTCGTTTAAATTGGAGACATTCATTTTTGGAAAAGGATACCATCACTGTTGTGGGTAGACATGTCGAAGACACGTTACGAAACTTTTAGTTTTAAGAATCATGTAAACACTAGCTGTACGTAAATGATAAGTTATTTAACTAGAAGAAACATTTTCTGGATATCTCGCCTAAACGTAAAATGATTTTCTGTCGGAACTGCTGTATGGAAGAGGAATCCGTGGGTAGATGAGGATCGATGTTCGTGAACCCTTTCTCGTGGTAAAACACAGACTGACGATAGAAATTAAACATTTGTCGTTTAACGTGGAGTCATTTAAGTGCATTAAAATGACTTGTGGAAACATAGATATGCTTCTCATTATAGGACATTACTCGCTTCAGATTGTATTTAAACAAGGTTACCTATGAACTGATCACGTGAGAATAAACAGGTCTATGTATGCGACATTTTCAACGAAGAAAGACAGTTCATCAAGTAAGACTGAACATGCAGATCCCGTGTGATTTATATAACGATATTCTTTTCGATTTGTATTTGCATTGTAAAATGTGTTTAAATGTAATTAAAACAATAATAACTTTATTTCTGATTGTTATTTTATGTTTGTTCATTGCTTTGACTGTTATACTATCAACATAATTGAGCCGTTCCACGATAAAAAACAACATTATGGATTCTGCGTAATGTATCAATCCAGATCAGCCTGCGCAGGCTAATCCGGTCCGACACATTCCGTCTCAGGGGGATAGAGGTATTGAGCAATGATTCCTTAAACAGAAAATCCACAGGAGTCGAAACGTGTCTGACCGGGTTAGCCTGCGCGGCATGCTGAGGCTGATCCGGTTCGATAATTTTCTGGTGGAACGGCTCATTTATATTTCAGAAAAAGTAATTCCAGCGATTACGTCATTTCTAAAAATAAGTAGACTGATAAAGATAAAAGTTTATCATACCAGTGTTATACGTCACGTAATCTGCTCATTGCATGATAAATATATATATATATATATATCTCACTCATCGCTATCTATGCCCTATTGCGCTCTCTCTCTCTCTCTCTCTCACTCATCGCTATCTATGCCCTATTGCGCTCTCTCCGTCCCCCTCTCTCTCTCTCTCTCTCTCTCTCTCTCTCTCTCTCTCTCTCTCTCTCTCTCTCTCTCTCTCTCTCTCTCCCCCCCCTCTTTCTCTCTCTGTGTAATGGTCGCTTTTATGAAGTAACGAACGAGATGAAACTTCTCACAAAAGAAGATTTACGGAGATGACATTTTATCTAAATTGTCAAATTTATGTGACTCATACACAAAATACTCACCAACCCTGGTTGTATGTACAAGCCAAATAAACAGTATTGCACTGGACAATGTTATTATATTCATGATTTCGATGATATCCGTATTAGTCAATATACACGGTAAATCCGCGCATTTCCATTCGATGTGAATTAAGTACTTTTTTGTCTTGTTGCAGTTTATGTTCTTCCAGTATTATGAACGTTAAATACAAAGGTCATTCAATTTTCAGTTTTCTTTTTTTTTAGTATATAAACTTCTCCACACAAACTGTTAACACAGAATAATAAAATGCAATCCTTTATTGCAGTAATTTAGTAATCCGGTTTGTTAATGAATTAAGTACGAGTCATTGTTTTAAAATTCCATGAAGTTTTTTCCAATAACGAGTATTTGTTAACAAGTACTTGATTGCTTTTCCAATTACGAATAGTTATTAATAATTTGATTTCTTTTCTTTCAGTACCAAAAAATGTTTATAAGCCCTTTAAGTGGGTTTTTTCCAATTACGAGTATTTGTTAATAAATCCTTTGATTTTTTTTTTTCCTTATACGAATAATTGTTAATAAGTCCTTGCTATTTTTTCCAATTACGGGTAAGCACACATTATTATACGGTGTAGGTAAAACGGCACCACGTTTGGGAGAAAAAACGACTCAGTAGTTTGTTCCTCCCTCCACTGCAAACGCTTATCTATCACTGTATCTATTTATTATGATGGGCACTTATCATTTAACCCTTTCCATGCCATAAGAGAATTTATCCAACACGATATTAAATCACCCATCCCCAAATATAGGCGCTACTCACGCCTCTGCAGCGGATGACTTTTGAAAACATTGTGACAAAAGGAGAATAAGCAATTTCTCCTTTTACCACAATATTTTCAACTTTTTTCTTTAATTATATCATCATTTAGTGATTGTCCTTGTTTTCAACTAGATGTTTTCAAAGTCGTCTGCTGCAGATTTCTTGTAAGTGGGAGAGGGTTAAACAAAGTAGGCTGGGCAGCGTTCAGTTAATACCAAACGTTACCGTTAAACGTGAAAACCGCCTCGGTGGTGTAGCGGTAGAGCACGGCCGGATCATACCAAAGACTTTAAACATGGTAGTAATGGCTTCCCTCCTTGGCGCTCAGGGTTGCGGGGTTAGAATAACGACGGACTGGGTGATAAATGGACACAGGAAACGCCGTGATATAACTGAAAAAAATGTCGAAAGCGGCGTAAAACACCAAACAATCAATTATTTTCAAAAAACATTTAACTGTAACATATCGAGGGCTTGGCGTGAAACAGTTGTAACTAAAAGCCTATTTTGAAAACCCTGGTTTAAGGGCAATTTTGATCACTTTGTAAACAATGCAAATTTAGATGCCATTGCTCAGAACGAGCAATGGCATCTAAATTTCCATTATATAGCAAGAAAAATGATTTAACGCTTATAAAGACTTTATGGCGAGGTGATTAATTATGGCAAAAAAATACAAATTTGAGTTACATTCGTTTCACGCCAAGCACTCGATACTGAGTTTTCGCGTGAACTGTTTCAGTTACAGTGCTTATTGAACGCTGGGCTGGTTTCTAAGTACGGCGCCCTGTCAGACATCGCGCGGGTGTATTCCTTTTTTTTTACAACTGATGCATTGTGGGTTGTTATCCATTTTCTTCGGATACAGACGACATTTGACCCTTCACTGCATATGCAGCAGACGACTTTTAAAAATATCGTGAACATGGGACAAGTTGCTACCTACAATGTTCATATACAAGAGGTTTCTCTTCTTCAAATAAATGTTTTATAACAGAAAAAATAAAACTTCTTTATTATGTTACACTTTCCTAAGCAGACGACATATCATACCCATGTAACGGATATATGCGAGTAAAATAATTATACTTTTACGTCCACTGGAATTTTTTAATGAATGTTTCTGGGGGTGATGCAGGAATGTTCCCTGAAACGTGATTCAGAAGAGAGGTTTTTATGGGTGACGAGTTTGGTCATTAGTTATTACAACACCCAACACATCTTTAATGTACTTAGTAACGGAAATGTCATGTCAACCCCTGTTCATATTACAAAATTCACCCACTTTGCTTTGTGAATAATTGCAGGAAAAGCAGTCCTTACTGAGTAATACTTTCTTTAAACCATGTTTCTATTGAACAGTATCATACATATATAACGATAGGAAATGGCGTGGCCGAAAGTTTGTTAGCGTCGGTGATTTCGAACCGTGCGTCAGGAGTTCTCTCCTCGGGGATCATGGTTATGTGCATTCGGACAAGGCACATTTCCTAGCCTTGTACTGGTTTGTTTACCCAGGGATATGAATAAGTGAGATGTCGACATGATATAACTAAACTAATGTTGAAAATGGCATAACATCACAATTAACACATAATAAGGATACTCTCGTTTTTGATATTCATTCCAAGAATTTAATTTTCCAGTACGTCGGAAAGCAAAACAGTATAGAACATTCAAACAAACATAAATGTAAATAATGAATTACTGTGTTGCTTGCAAATTGGATTAAATTGCATTGAGCACTTTCGAAATTACACGAAAATTGTCAAACTTATATTTTCGGTAAAATATCCTTTTAACATATTCAAATAGTGAGTTAACCCTTTCAGCGCAGAATTGTTTAAAGAAGACTCTTCTATGTTCAAAATCGAGCGTCTCCATTGTTCATGTAATAAAAGTTTAAGAATAGTTTGCTAACTAAAATGGAAACAATGCTGATTTCAGGTGAGACAGCTCGTTGCGAGCAAAAACCTCAATACTGCCATTGCCGCTGAAAGAGTTAATAAATAAAGTGTAGAGCTAAGGAGATTTAACCAGTCTCGGGTGTGGGTGTTGGTGAAATGTTAAGCCTACACATTAGGAAGCAATTAACCCTTTCCCTCATATAGACGCTTTCTGACGCCTCTGCAGCAGACAGCTTTTTTGAAAACCTAGTGACAAAAGAAGAAATTGCACAAAACGTGCAATTTCTCCTTTTGCCACAATGTTTTCCACTTTTTGTCATAGGTTATCCATTCAATTATGGAGATTTTCTATGTTTTGACAAAATATGTTCAAAGTCGTCTGCTGCAGAATTGTCGTATGAGGGAAAGGGTTAACTCAATATAAATCATTTTTGTAAAATGTGCTCGGACGTAATATTAGAGTCGCGTCAGACGATAGACAGCCTAATTACATCCCTGTAAGCATCACGCAAGTTGAAACATAATTGTACAGCAGGCGACATTTAAACATAGTGTGGTTAAAGGGGAAATTTCTAATACTCAACAAATTCTCATTTTGCCTCAATGTTTTAAACTCTACTCAATTAATATTCTTTCATTTTACTGTCTTCTGCTCCTCCTATGCTGTCTTTCGCAAAGGGTTAAATCCCGTTAATGGTCATAAGAGTCAAACCAGCTGGACTTCACCCTTTCCCGCATTCAGCAGACGACTTTGCAATCATCTAGACGAAAGTATAGAAACTCTCTCTGAATAAAAGTTATGTTAGTGGGCAGAATTTAAAACGGTGTTGAATAATGAGCAATTTCTCTTTTGTCATAATGTTTTCAACCTTATTCAATAAGTGTTCTTTCAGTTGTAGAGAGTTTCCAGAGTTTTGGTCATACCGTTTTCAAATATCGTACGACATGCTGTTCTCATCATATATGTATGACCAACAGTAAAGGCTCCTGTGAGATTGTATGTACTCATACACTCACCTAACAACGTGTGACTGACAGTGAAAGCTCCTGTGAGATTGTATGTACTTATACACTCACCTAACAACGTGTGACTGACAGTGAAAGCTCCTGTGAGATTGTATGTACCCATACACTCACCTAACAACGTGTGACTGACAGTGAAAGCTCCTGTGAGATTGTATGTACCCATACACTCACCTAACAACGTGTGACTGACAGTGAAGGCTCCTGTGAGATTGTATGTACCCATACACTCACCTAACAACGTGTGACCGACAGTGAAAGCTCCTTTGATATTGTATGTACCCATACACTCGCCTAACAACGTCACTCGTGTGACTGACAGTGAAGGTTCCTGTGAGATTGTATGTACCCATACACTCACCTAACAACGTGTGACTGACAGTGAAGGCTCCTTTGATAGTGTATGTACCCATACACTCGCCTAACAACGTCACTCGTGTGACTGACAGTGAAGGTTCCTGTGAGATTGTATGTACCCATACACTCACCTATCCATACACCCATCTGACAATGTATGACTGACAGTGAAGGCTCTGGTGAGATTGTGTGTATCCATACACCCATCTGACAATGTATGACTGACAGTGAAGGCTCTGGTGATATTGTGTGTATTCATCCATTCACCTGACAATGTATGACTGACAGTGAAGGCTCTGGTGATATTGTATGTATCCATACACCCATCTGACAATGTATGACTGACAGTGAAGGCTCTGGTACAAGACTGACAGTGAAGACTCTGGTGAGATTGTGTGTATCCATACATCCATCTAACAATGTATGACTGACAGTGAAGACTGGTGAGATTGTGTGTATCCATACACCCATCTGACAATGTATGACTGACAGTGAATACTCTGGTGAAAGACTGACAGTGAAGACTCTGGTGAGATTGTGTGTATCCATACATCCATCTGACAATGTATGACTGACAGTGAAGCCTGGTGAGATTGTGTGTATCCATACACCCATCTGACAATGTATGACTGACAGTGAAGGCTCTGGTGATATTGTATGCATCCATACACCCATCTGACAATGTATGACTGACAGTGAAGGCTCTGGTGAAAGACTGACAGTGAAGACTCTGGTGAGATTGTGTGTATCCATACATCCATCTGACAATGTATGACTGACAGTGAAGCCTGGTGAGATTGTGTGTATCCATACACCCATCTGACAATGTATGAATGACAGTGAAGACTGGTGAGATTGTGTGTATCCATACACCCATCTGACAATGTATGACTGACAGTGAAGGCTCTGGTGATATTGTGTGTATCCATACATCCATCTGACAATGTATGACTGACAGTGAATGCTCTGGTGAGATTGTGTGTATCCATCCATTCACCTGACAATGTATGACTGACAGTGAAGGCTCTGGTGAGATTGTATGTATCCATACACCCATCTGACAATGTATGACTGACAGTGAAGGCTCTGGTGAGATTGTGTGTGTCCATACACTCACCTGACAATGTATGACTGACAATGAAGACTCTGGTGAAAGACTGACAGTGAACACTGGTGAGATTGTGTGTATCCATACATCCATCTGACAATGTATGACTGACAGTGAAGGCTCTGGTGAAATTGTGTGCCTCCATCCATTCACCTGACAATGTATGACTGACAATGAAGGCTCTGGTGAGATTGTGTGTATCCATCCATTCACCTGACAATGTATGACTGACAATGAAGGCTCTGGTGAGATTGTGTGCATCCATCCATTCACCTGACCATGTATGACTGACAGTGAAGACTCTGGTGAGATTGTGTGTATCAATACACTCACCTGACAATGTATTACTGAAAGTAAAGGCTCTTGTGAGATTGTGTGTATCAATACACTCACCTGACAATGTATGACTGACAGTGAAGACTCTGGTGAGATTGTGTGTATCAATACACTCATCTGACAATGTATTACTGAAAGTAAAGGCTCTTGTGAGATTGTGTGTATCAATACACTCACCTGACAATGTATGACTGACAGTGAAGACTCTGGTGAAAGACTGACAGTGAAGACTGGTGAGATCGTGTGTATCCATACACTCACCTGACAATGTATGACTGACAGTGAAGGCTCTGGTGAGATTGTGTGTCTCCATACACTCACCTGACAATGTATTACTGACAGTGAAGACTGGTGAGATTGTGTGTATTCATACACCCATCTGACAATGTATGACTTACAGTGAAGGCTCTGGTGAGATCGTGTGTCAATACACTCACCTGACAATGTATGACTGACAATGAAGACTCTGGTGAAAGACTGACAGTGAAGACTCTGGTGAGATTGTGTGTATCCATCCATTCACTTGACAATGTATGACTGACAGTGAAGGCTCTGGTGAGATTGTGTGCATCCATCCATTCACCTGACAATGTATGACTGACAATGAAGGCTCTGGTGAGATTGTGTGCATCCATCCATTCACCTGACCATGTATGACTGACAGTGAAGACTCTGGTGAGATTGTGTGTATCCATACACCCATCTGACAATGTATGACTGACAGTGAAGGCTCTGGTGAGATTGTGTGTATCAATACACTCACCTGACAATGTAATACTGAAAGTAAAGGCTCTTGTGAGATTGTGTGTATCAATACACTCACCTGACAATGTATGACTGACAGTGAAGACTGGTGAGATTGTGTGTATCCATCCATTCACCTGACAATGTATGACTGACAGTGAAGACTGGTGAGATTGTGTGTATCAATACACTCCCCTGACAATGTATACTGACAGTGAATGCTCTGGTGATATTGTGTGTATCCATACACCCATCTGACAATGTATGACTGACAGTAAGGGCTCTTGTGATATTGTATATATCCACACACCCACCTGACAATGTATGACTGACAGTGAAGGCTCTGGTGAGATTGTGTGTATTCATCCATTCACCTGACAATGTATGACTGACAATGAAGGCTCTGGTGAGATTGTGTGTATCAATACACTCACCTGACAATGTATACTGACAGTGAATGCTCTGGTGATATTGTGTGTATCCATACACCCATCTGACAATGTATGACTGACAGTAAAAGCTCTTGTGATATTGTATGTATCCATACACCCACCTGACAATGTATGACTGACAGTGAAGGCTCTGGTGAGATTGTGTGTATCAATACACTCACCTGACAATGTATGACTGACAGTGAAGGCTCTGGTGAGATTGTGTGTATTCATCCATTCACCTGACAATGCATGACTGACAATGAAGGCTCTGGTGAGATTGTGTGTATCAATACACTCACCTGACAATGTATACTGACAGTGAATGCTCTGGTGATATTGTGTGTATCCATACACCCATCTGACAATGTATGACTGACAGTAAAGGCTCTTGTGATATTGTATGTATCCATACACCCACCTGACAATGTATGACTGACAGTGAAGGCTCTGGTGAGATTGTGTGTATCCATACACCCACCTGACAATGTATGACTGACAGTGAAGGCTCTGGTGAGATTGTGTGTATTCATCCATTCACCTGACAATGTATGACTGACAGTGAAGGCTCTGGTGAGATTGTGTGTATCCATACACCCACCTGACAATGTATGACTGACAGTGAAGGCTCTGGTGAGATTGTGTGTATTCATCCATTCACCTGACAATGTATGACTGACAGTGAAGGCTCTGGTGAGATTGTGTGTATTCATCCATTCACCTGACAATGTATGACTGACAGTGAAGGCTCTGGTGATATTGTGTGTATCCATACACCCATCTGACAATGTATGACTGACAGTAAAGGCTCTGGTGAGATGACGTGTAAACATTATCCATACACTCATCTGACTATTTCTGACTGACAGTGAAGGCTCTGGTGGGATTGCATATATCCTTACACCCACCTGATAATGTGTACTGACAGTGAAGGCCCTGGTGAGATGATGTGTATCCGTACACTAACCTGACACTGTATGACTGACAGTGAAGACTCGGGTGAAATTGGGTGTATCCATACATTCACCTAACAATGTATGACTGACAGTGAGGGCTCTTGTGAGATTGCACGTACCCGTAAGTTTTTAAAATAAATCATCAAACCATGGATAAATGCACTGTTTCCGTTAGATACCTAATGTTTAAAACACCTTTACAAATATCTTCACCCCGTATCCATATACTAAATAAAGGGGCTGTGAAAGATGAAATCAATGTTTTACAATTTTTCATAATCAGCACTATTCCTCTACTTGCCACAAAAGTTTCGAAAATTGTCTGCTACAGAAGGGTCAACATGTGGAAAAAGGTTAGTATCTCGTCGTTTAGGTAATTAACAGCTGTCAACAGCCTGAGCGACTGATGATTACGATCATAACTTGACTGATTACGTTTTGACTAATACATTCTTACGATTTGACCAAACTTGTGCGGTAACGAAATGGAAAGGGGACGAATCGACCGCTGACGCTAATTGTTATCTCCCTTATGGCCAAAATCACGTTCTAAATATAGGTCAAAAGGGAAATACCCATATATATTTGTAACAAATAAAAGGAATTGTTGGTTTTTCTTGTTTGTCTAAATTATTTGTAATATAGTTATTTGTTATGAATTTAAAGCATTTCATATTTATGTAAGTATCGACTTGTATACAATTCTATTGTGAGTTTTTGGGATTTGTTGATTTAAGTGTAATTTTTCCGATTTGAAGTGTTTACACACTATCTCACCAGAGCCTTCACTGTCAGTAATATATTGTCAGGCGATTGTATGGACACACACATTCTTGCTTTTTTAGTGTACCAATAACTGCGAATGACATAACTCTGTATCACATTTTGCTAGCATTACTATACCTTGCTCTAGGAAGGAAACCCAACCATTACTTGCATTGGATGAGAAGTCAAAATAAAAAAAAAACATGTTTGAGTACAGAATCCCGGACTAGCCATAGGTCATCTGTGCCCAGTGTAGATCTGGATCAGCCTGTGCATCCTGCAGGGTTGAGTACATTTTGGTGGTTGGAAATTTGAACCAGGATCTGATGGGTCGTCTTCATAAATTTCTTTTTTCAAGATGTTTTCATATGTTGGCTGCTAAAGGCCTCTAAAGTTTCCTGTACCAGGTAAACCCTTTCTCACATACAGATGCTTTCCTACGTCTCTGTAGCAGACCACTTTGAAAAAGATTGGCAAAAGGAGAAATTGTCCATAATGAGTAATGTTTCCTTTAATCACAATGTTTTCAACTCTACTCAATAATTTACTTTCATTAATAGAGATTTTCATATCTTACCTATATGTTTTCAAAGTTGCATACTGCAGATTTGTAATATGTGCGAAAGGCTTTTAAAAAGAGAATCAAAAACTGTGATTTTCTATTTTTAGGAATAGAAAGGCATTAAAAAAAAAACCTGCTCTGCAAGAGCTATGCTGTAGGCAGGTACTGAAAATAAATGATTAGATTTGGGGTTTTTTCTTTGACAGATTTAGACTCTAACTTTTTAACGATGATATGAAGTGATGGATAAATCCCAAAGGAATGCCCTGAGGAAGTGTCGTGTACAACTAGTCAATGATTTGGTTATCGATGAATTTTTGGATGCTGTTGAAGTCCATGGAATTTTTACACCAATCATGTTGGAGTATATAAAGGTATCATTGTTTTTAACTTCGTAATGCTCTTTGTATAGCTAAATAGTTAAACCTCTAGAGCGAGGGTGAATAAAAACAGAGTATGAAAATGACTTGGTTTTCAACACAGTTGGTTGTTGGAATGATGATAATGTTATTTGGGTCGGCATTGTGTTTGGCTAGGTGGGTTTGCAGGCAGGCATCAAAATTCTCTAACTTTCCTTTCTGTTCAATAACTTTTAACAAAGATGAGTTGCTGAAACGGTCTCAATGACATTGTTCCTGAATTAGAAATATTGTTTCTGCTCAATGATTATGTTTGCTTTAATGACACGATCTGTATAGCTGCCAATGGGTAAACATTAACATCAATCATCAAAGCTAATATCCAATCAGCCTCACTGGCACCATGGTAACAAACTGATGTAATAGTAAAATGTGAGAAAAAAAATGATCATTTGAGCCGTCCCACAAGAAAACCGACAATATGGACTCTGTGCAGGCTAATCCAGGCCGACACATTCTGGCTCAGGGGGATAGATCATAGAGGTATAGAGTATATTATAATGATTCCTGAAACAAAAAATCCACAGGAAGCGAAAAGTGTCAATCCGGGTAATCCTGCGCAGCATGCTTTAATAGTCTGATTTCAGGTATTTTACACAGATTCCATAATGTTGGTTTTCTCCTGGGATGGCTCATTTCCTTTCTCAGCTCTTACGGTTATATTAAAATGAAAAAAAATGAAAAAAAATTGTTAGACCTTACCATACTGGTGGTAGGCTGTCCTCAAATATTACACACATATTAACCCTTTCCCATATATAGTCACTTTCTGACGCCTGCAGCAGACGACTTTTGAAAACGCTATGACAAAAGGAAAAATTGCTCAAAACAAGCAAATTCTCCTTTTTCCACAATGTTTTCAACCTTTTTCAGTGATTATGCCTCCATTTATAGAGATATTCCATGTTATTGTCTAGATGTTTTCAAAGCTGTCTGCTGCAGATCTGTTGTATGTGGGAAAGGGTTAATACAGTAAGAACCACAGGTAGCCTATGAGTATCGTAAGGGCCAAAGAAAATAAAAATCCCTCTACTTGACTTTTTCCAAAATAGACCTTGCAAATAATGTCAGATTTTTATATGCCTGTTGTCAGACGGACAGTATTGTGGGAACTACTGAAGCTGACGGTGGGCAGGAAGCGGCATTCATGCTCCAATTCTTAGAGTGTTCACCAGATCTTCACCAAATTTATTGAGCGTGTTAGTGAGCATAATGTCCGGGCAAAGTTTGATAACCAGCCAAATCAAGCAATTCCTTTGAATTATGTTCCTTGAATGATCCAAAATTGGCCAAATTAGCCTTGTCCGCTCTCTAAGTCTATGTTTTGCACATAATGCCTTGGCCAAATTCCATAACCAGTCAACTCACAAAAGGCACTTTTGAATAAGGCCCTTGAATAACCCAAAATAGGCAAAATTAGCCTTTCCACTCTCTTAGTCAAACAGTTGTCATCCGATCTCATTCAATCAAGTCAACATTTTCATGGGCATAATGTCTTAGCCAAGTTTGATAATCAGCGAAAATCACCCAAGGCACTTTTTGATTATGGCCCTTGAATTATCAAGAATTGGCCAAATAAGCCTTGTCCGCTTTCTAAGTTGAATAGTTTACATCAGATATTTACCAAACTTAACCCTTTCCCTCATACGACAAATCCGCAGCAGACGACTTTGAAATTATTTTGTCAAAAAATAGAAAATCTCTATAATTGAACCTATGACAAAAAGTGGAAAACATTGTGGCAAAAGGAGAAATTGCACGTTTTGTGCAATTTCTTCTTTTGTCACTATGTTTTCATAAAGCCGTCTGCTGCAGAGGCGTCAGAAAGCGTCTACATGAGGGAAAGGGTTAATAAACATGTGTGTAGGCATAACATCTAAGCCAGGTTTGATAATCGTCAAAATCTCCCAAGGCACTGTTTGAATATGGCCCTTGAATTATCCAAAATTTAGTCAAATATGCTTTGTCAGCTCTTTAACTTCAACATTTCATATCCAATTCTCATCAAATTGGCATTAAACCTCAGTTGCAATGAAATACTGGTTAAATCAGTCTAGTCTTTTCAGGGTAATGCCTCCCTGCGTATTTTGTAACAATTTAGCAATCTTGGATAGGATTATCTTCACCTAAGCCTTTTCCACATATCAAATCTGTAGCAGACGACTTTGAAAACATATCATCAAGTTCAACATATTGAAAATCTCTATAAATCTATATAAATGAAAGTATTATAATTGAATAGATTTGAAAACATATTGGTACAAAGGAAAAATTGCTCATTACAATCAATTTCTCCTTTTGCTGCAAATGTTTTCAAAAGTTGTCTGTGCAGATGTGTCAAAGTATGTCTGTATGTGGGAAATGGCTGATTAAAACTGTGTCTGATTGTTTAACCCTTTCCCTCATACGACAATTCTGCAGCAGACGACTTTGAACATATTTTGTCAGATGGATAACCTATGACTAAAAGTGGAACATTGTGACAAAAGGAGAAATTGCACGTTCTGTGCAATTTCTTCTTTTGTCACTATGTTTTCAAAACGCCGTCTGCTTTAACCCTTTCCCTCATACGACAATTCTGCAGCAGACGACTTTGAACATAATTTGTCAAATATTGGGAAATCTCTTTAATTGAATGGATAACCTATGACAAAAAGTGGAAAACATTGTGGCAAAAGGAGAAATTGCACGTTTTGTGCAATTTCTTCTTTTGTCACTATGTTTTCAAAAAGCCGTCTGCTGCAGAGGCGTCAGAAAGCGTCTATATGAGGGAAAGGGTTAAGACATAGTCCCATGTCATCATGGTGACTATGTATTATCAATGTATTACAATAAAGTATCATTATACCCCCCGGCAAACAAAGTTTGGGGGGGTATATAGGAATATACCCCCCGGCAAACAAAGTTTGGGGGGGTATATAGGAATCACCCTGTCTGTCCGTCTGTCCGTCTGTCTGTCCGTCTGTCTGTCTGTCTGTCCGTATGTCCACATTTCTTGTAAGCACTACTCCTCCTAAACGGCTCAATGGATTTGGTTCAAACTTTACATGAAGGTTACACATCATATGTAGATATGCATGAAGGAAGATCACACGCCTCGGACTCTTCCAAGGGGAGATAATTTAACTTAGAGGTTATCTGCGAGGGACTCCTGTGCACATACCTCCACATTTCTTGTAAGCACTACTCCTCCTAAACGGCTCAATGGATTTGGTTCAAACTTTACATGAAGGTTACACATCATATGTAGATATGCATGAAGGAAGATCACACGCCTCGGACTCTTCCAAGGGGAGATAATTTAACTTAGAGGTTATCTGCGAGGGACTCCTGTGCACATACCTCCACATTTCTTGTAAGCACTACTCCTCCTAAACGGCTCAATGGATTTGGTTCAAACTTTACATGAAGGTTACACATCATATGTAGATATGCATGAAGGAAGATCATATGCCTCGGATTCTTCCAAGGGCAGATAATTCAACTTAGAGGTTACCTGCGAGGGACTCCTGTGCACATACCTCCACATTTCTTGTAAGCACTACTCCTCCTAAACGGCTCAATGGATTTGGGTCAAACTTTACATGAAGGTTACACATCATATGTAGATATGCATAAAGGAAGATCATATGCCTCGGATTCTTCCAAGGGCAGATAATTCAACTTAGAGGTTACCTGCGAGGGACTCCTGTGCACATACCTCCACATTTCTTGTAAGCACTACTCCTCCTAAACGTCTCAATGGATTTGGTTCAAACTTTACATGAAGGTTACACATCATATGTAGATATGCATGAAGGAAGATCATACGCCTCGGATTCTTCCAAGGGCAGATAATTTAACTTAGAGGTTACCTGCGAGGGACTCCTGTGCACATACCTCCACATTTCTTGTAAGCACTACTCCTCCTAAACGGCTCAATGGATTTGGTTCAAACTTTACATGAAGGTTACACATCATATGTAGATATGCATGAAGGAAGATCATATGCCTCGGATTCTTCCAAGGGCAGATAATTCAACTTAGAGGTTACCTGCGAGGGACTCCTGTGCACATACCTCCACATTTCTTGTAAGCACTACTCCTCCTAAACGGCTCAATGGATTTGGGTCAAACTTTACATGAAGGTTACACATCATATGTAGATATGCATAAAGGAAGATCATATGCCTCGGATTCTTCCAAGGGCAGATAATTCAACTTAGAGGTTGCCTGCGAGGGACTCCTGTGCACATACCTCTACATTTCTTGTAAGCACTACTGAGTCAAACTGTATATGAAGGCTACACATTATATGTAGATATGCATGAAGGAAGATTTTTCTCCTCAGATTCTTCCAAGGGAAGATAAGCAAAGTAGAAACTTTACCAATGTATCCGATGCTTTGGGAGGGGAGCGGGGGGTATTCTTTAGTGAGCTTTGCTCACAGTATTTCTAGTTTAGCCTATTATATCTGGCATATTCTTTCCAGGAATCTCTAGGTTTATTTCCCTTTCATATGGAAAACATACCTAGAGGAATGCTGTCACCTAATAATTGTCATATAAAATCTTAAATACTAAGAGACACAATGAGATTTGAACCCTTTCCCTCATAAAGACGCTTTCTGATGCAGCAGATGGCTTTTTCAAAACATAGTGACAATGTTTTCCTCTTTTAGTCATAGGCTATCCATTCAATTATAGAGATTTTCTATTTTTTGACAAAATATGTTTAAAGTCGTCTGCTGCAGAATTGTTGTATAGGGGAAAGGGTTAACCCTTTCCGAGAATCCGCTGTAGTCGAGTGGTTAGCGTCGGGGATTTCGAAACCGGGTGTCCCGAGTTCGATCCCCAGTCGCGGCACTACGGTCATGGTGGATGGCCCTTGCAAGGCACATTTTCTAGCCTAGTACTGGTTTGTTTACCCAGGGATCATGAATAAGTGAACTGTCGCCGTGATATAACTGAAATATTGTTGAAAGCGGCGTAAAACCCCAATAAATAAATAACCCTTTCCGACTTGCAGATGCATTTTGGTGCATCTTCGGCAGGCCATTTTTTCAAATTATTGTGACAGAAGAAGAAATTACTGATTTGTTTGATTACAGGCCAAAGAGTCTAGGCCAGAGAGAGTTAGAGTATTTTTAGATTATTTACAAAGACGAGGTCCAGAGGCTTTCAACAGTTTCCTGCTCTGCTTGAGAGAGTCTGGACATGCAAGTCTCGCAAGTCATGTCATTCAAGTAAGTTTGTGCATGCTTGTTCGTTTCAAGGGCGTATTACACTGCTGTCAATAGTATTTCACTCTTTCCAACATACAACAAATCTGCAGCAGACGACTTTGAAAACTTACCCGAAAAATATTGAAAACTCCCTTTTAATGTAGTACAATAATTGTATGGAGTTGATAACATGGTGACAAAAAGGAGAAATTGCTGAATAATTTCTTCTTTTGTTCCCATGTTTTCAAAAAGCTGTCTGCTGCAGAGGTGTCAGAAAGCAGCAATAAGAGGGAAAGGGTTATAGAAAGATTGTTAACTTTTTCAGTGCCAAAAGCAATAATAAGGTTTTTGAAAACAAAGTACTTACCGGTAGGTGACTCAGCTTGTAACAAGCTGTCTCACCTGAAATCAGCATTGTTTGCTTTTCATTTATCAAAATATTCCAAGACTCTTATTACATGAAAATGGAGTCTTTATATAATGGTGTTCCTGGGATAAATTTCCCATACTTCAGTTATATAATGGCGCTTTCAGGGTTAATTACCCATACTTCAGTTATATAATTATAATGGCTCTTCCAGGATAAAGTTATATAATGGCTCTTTCAGGGTTAATTACCCATACTTCAGTTATATAATGGCATCCAGGATAAATTACCTATATTTCAGTTATATAATGGCTCTCAGGGTTAATTACCAGTTATATAATGGCCTCCAGGATAAATTACCTATATTTCAGTTATATAATGGCACTTTGGGGGTAAATTACCCATACTTCAGTTATATAATGGCATCCAGGATAAATTACCTATATTTCAGTTATATAATGGCTCTTTCAGGGTTAATTACCCATACTTCAGTTATATAATGGCCTCCAGGATAAATTACCTATATTTCAGTTATATAATGGCTCTTTCAGGGTTAATTACCCATACTTCAGTTATATAATGGCATCCAGGATAAATTACCTATATTTCAGTTATATAATGGCTCTCAGGGTTAATTACCAGTTATATAATGGCCTCCAGGATAAATTACCTATATTTCAGTTATATAATGGCGCTTTGGGGGTAAATTACCCATACTTCAGTTATATAATGGCATCCAGGATAAATTACCTATATTTCAGTTATATAATGGCTCTTTCAGGGTTAATTACCCATACTTCAGTTATATAACGGCCTCCAGGATAAATTACCTATATTTCAGTTATATAATGGCTCTTTCAGGGTTAATTACCCATACTTCAGTTATATAATGGCATCCAGGATAAATTACCTATATTTCAGTTATATAATGGCTCTCAGGGTTAATTACCAGTTATATAATGGCCTCCAGGATAAATTACCTATATTTCAGTTATATAATGGCGCTTTGGGGGTAAATTACCCATACTTCAGTTATATAATGGCATCCAGGATAAATTACCTATATTTCAGTTATATAATGGCTCTTTCAGGGTTAATTACCCATACTTCAGTTATATAATGGCATCCAGGATAAATTACCTATATTTCAGTTATATAATGGCTCTTTCAGGGTTAATTACCCATACTTCAGTTATATAATGGCCTCCAGGATAAATTACCGATACTTCAGTTATATAATGGCGCTTTGGGGGTAAATTACCAATATTTCTGTTATATAATGGCGTTTCTGAGTGTAAACTTTTTCTGTTACAGATTTATTGTATGGCTGTTGTAAATTCCTAACTCGACCATACTGTATTTCATCATATTTTTCATAACTTTTCAAAGGCTGAAATTGGATTTCATACTTGCTCAACTGCAGTTGAATTTTGAAGCATTTGCAGCAAAAAGCTTTGAAAATATTGGCGCAATGTTTTAACTTTAAACAATATTTTTTTTTTTTTTTTTTTTTGTAAGCTTAGAAAGGGTTTAACAAATTCAGTAAACATTTTTATACAGGAATATGAAAATGAGAGAGGTCAAGGTGTAGCAAGGATCAATGTCGATGAAAAATCTGGTTCCCAAAATCAAGCTAGTACAAGTAGGCCAAACATATACCACACACAGGAGTCTTCAGGGACTCAGGCACCTCAAGGTCAAATGTCAAGGTCATCTCAGGAGGCCCAAGGTCAGACAGGATCAGCAATGGAGGTTGAGGGTGATTACAGTAAGTATTGACTCATGAAGTAAGTGAGTTGTCTGATTTAGAAAAACTTTTGACAGATCTGTAGACTGAAGCATAAACTGTTTTTTGAAAAACGTTGTTGGATACGGAGATATTTTACCATTTTCCTGATTTCCACAACGATTTAAAATCTATCCCATGGGTACATCTTACAATTTTTAAAAATTCTTTATTATTTTTGCAATATACCCTTTCCTAAATACAAGAAATCAGCAGCAGACATCTTTGAAAGCATCTAAGCAAAAAAGTGGAAAATATCTAAAGGTAAAAGTATTATTAAATAGAGTTGAAAACATTGTATCAAAAGTAGAAAATGCTCATTATTCAATTATTCACAGATTTGGATGTCAATCAAAGAGGCGTTCAAGAAAGCCTCCCTCCACAGTCCGTATCGGGTGTTACGGAGACGGGTAAAGTAAATATCACAAGAATTGAGCCAAGCGGGCCTACAGGGAGTTGCAGACCTTCGATGGATGCTGGTGACGACACAAGTCGGATACTGACGAGCCTGGCAAGAACGGCGTCATCAAAGTCAGTGTCATTAGCACCAGGTTATACGGAAAATTATACAGAGGTAATGTCTGGTGTCATTAAAACCAAACCTTAACTTGGCTACAGTAGCAAACGATTGTTTAGATCTGACCTTTGCGTCAGCAAATCAAATTGTCCCCTACAAAATCATAAGTTATCAACAGGGGAGATAACTCATATAAATAAACGAGATAGAGAAGCAGTGACTGCCTAGTGTTCTGACTGTATAGAATATTTCAATGTATAGGGTCAATTTGGGATGACCTTTTATGTTGTATTGTCAGATCCATTTTACATACAGCAAAGTATTTTGGTTTGATTTCAGTGAGATTGCTTTTGGTGTATCAAATCATTAGCCAATATGGTATTTTAGACCATTTCCCACATAAACCAAATCAATGAATACATCTAGATCAACATAAATATTTGAGAAAATCTCTATAAATGAAAGTACAAGAGAAAGTTGATGCAAGGCATCAATGTCGCCAGAAAAGACTGCATTAATTTATTTTTTAACACACATGCATTCTTAACTTTCATTAGTCTAAACATACACATAATGTTTTCATTAAGGACTAATTCCAGGATTTTTGAAATTCCACATACAAATTTGAGGATTTCTTTTGGTCAGGATTTTGTTTTTTTTGTATTTGTCAATAAAACCACAACAAAAATACAGTTTGGGATTAAATTTACATGCAATAAAAAGCTATTTAACCCTTTCCATGTTTGAAGCAACAATGAAAACATTGATAAAACGGTTTAATTGCTGAAGACATGAACTTTCTAGTTTTTAGCTTGACTATTCGAAGAAAAGGCTAGCTATACTACTGGCGTCGGCGTTGGTGTCACACCTTGGTTCCCTTTTTTGTCAAAACCATTACAGATGTTGCTTTGAAACTTACGACACTTATTCACCATAATTACCTCCATCCACAGACAAAGGAACAAAACTCTGTCAAAGTTTTTGTAAGAATTATGGTCCTTTTTTTACTTTTTAGATCACCTTAGCCGAAGGCTGAAGGTGAGCTATTCTGATCACTTTTTGTCCGTCGTCCGTCTGGTGTTAACTTTTAGCTTTAAACATCAACTCCTCCTAAACTCCAAGGACAATTTTCGTGAAACATCACAGGACTGTTCCTCTGGTTGGCCTCTTTCAAAGTTGTTCAAAGATTTAAATTCCATTGAGAACTTTGGTTGCTGCGGCATCAGAAAGGGGACAAAATGTCCAAACTTTAAAAATCTTCTCCTCCGAATCTGCCTGTCAGATTCAAATATAATTTGGTAGAAATGTTCCTTGGGTGACCCTCTATAAAAATTGTTCAAGCCATACTGATTGGTCGAAAAACATGGCAGTCAGGCGGCATCAAAAAAGGGGCAAAATGACAATACTTTAATAAAGCATCCTTATAAAAGTGCTTGTCTGATTTAAAGATAGTTTTGTAGAAATGTTCTTTCATTGATCATCTACATACTTTGTCAAGCCATATTGATTTGTTGAAAGGCATAGCAACCAAGCAGCATCAGAAAAGGAGTAATTAAACTTTTTGCTTCAAATGACATATGGTTATTAGATTTATGGTCTAAGGGAGGTAACACTTGGCAGAGTATTATGCAAGGGCAATCTCCTTCGCAGAGTTGTCGTTCCTTACACTCACCATACATGTATCAGAACATGAGTAAAACGACCAAACTTTAAAATCCTTTTCCTCCATAATCTGCTTGTCAGACTCCAAGATAATTCAGTAGAAAGAATCCTTAAATGCCCCTCTAAAAAAACTGTTCAAGCCATATTGGTTTATATTAAAAACAGGTCAAGAAAGGTGCAAAATGACAAAAACTTAATAATTCATTTCTAATTGAAGTTCTTGTTAGATTTCAAGATATAAATGACCTTTACTTATAAGCTGTTTCTTGAGAAGTGTTCACTCCTTGAAGTTCTAATTGCACTCCTTGATCTTTTTCCCAGATATTTCTACTAATTTACTATCAATCAGGTGATCGATTTAGGGTCATCTTGGCCCTCTTGTTGATTAAGTTTTTTGTACCAATTCACTTTTTTTCAAAACCATTACAGATATTGCTTCGAAACTTACAACACTTATTCACCATCATTACTTCTATTAACAGACAAGAGTACATAACTCTGTCAATACTTTTGTAATAAATATGGCCCTTTCAACTTAGAATTTTGGTTAAGTTTTTTGTACCAATTTACTTAATTTCAAAACAATTCCAGATATGGCTTCGAAATTATCCACCATCATTACCTCCGTCAATAGACAAGAGTACATAACTCTGTCAACATTTTTGTAAGAATTATGGTCCTTTTTCGAATTAGAATTAGAATTAAAGTTTTTTATTGGCAAGCACAACAAAGTTGAGCGCGCTGTCCTCCGACAGCTCTTGTTTTAACAGTTGTTCGTACCTCTTTTGCCACAATGTTTTCAAATGAAGTCTGCTGCAGATGCTTCAAAAATGTGTCAGCAATTGGGAAAGGGATGTAGATGGAAAGTGAAGGCTGTATAGTGACACTGAATGCATAGAGCCCCCCTATAGTCTTTCACTATTCTCAATGGTAATTATGTCTTTCTTCGCCTTGCTGCAGCAGATGGCTTTTTGAAAACATAGTGACAAAAGAAGAAATTGCTCAAAACGAGCAATTTCACCTTTTGCCTCAATGTTTTTTTACTTTTAGTCATAGGTTATCCATTCAATTATAGAGATTTTCTTTTTTTTGACAAAATATGTTAAAAGTCGTCTGCTGCAGAATTGTCGTATGAGGGAAAGGGTTAAATGCCAGGGATTACACCTTTCCCACATACAACAAATCTGCAGCAGACGACTTTGAAATCATCTAGGCTAAACTATAGATTACTACTTTAAATAAAAGAATGATGATTGAAATGAGGTGAAAACATTGTGGCAAAAGGCGAAATAATGAGCAATTTTCTCCTATTTCCCCTATTTGCTACAGTGTTTTCAAAAGTCGTCTGCTGCAAAGGCGTCAGAAAGCATCTGTATATTGGGAAATGGTAAATGTCTTTTTGTCTTTTTGTAGGAGTACAAAATGGAGACGGATCCACGTGGTTTACTACTCATCATCAACAATCGAGATTTCGACGGTGACATGGGGAGTCGTGACGGCACGGATGTGGACTGTGAGGCCCTTAGAAAACTCTTCTTAAACCTCGGATTTGGGGTGGATGTGCGAAATAATCTGACTGCGAGAGTAAGTTTATTTTTTAGCTTTTTTTTTCCATCTGTTGCAGGTGAAATGAATCTTGGCTTATGCATGTAATTACCCCATTCAGACAGACAAACAGACAGACGGACCATTCCCATTTGCAATAAATGTACAGCAAATATCTTTAACAACATCTAGGCAAAATTATGAACAAAATCTATAAATGAAAGTTCAATTAACCCTTTCCCTCATATGACAATTCTGCAGCAGACGACTTTGAACGTATTTTGTCAAAACATAGAAAATCTCCATAATTGAATGGATAACCTATGACAAAAAGTTGAAAACATGGTGGCAAAAGGAGAAATTGCACGTTTTGTGCAATTTCTTCTTTTGTCACTATGTTTTCAAAAAGCCGTCTGCTGCAGGTGTCAGAAAGCGTCTATATGAGGGAAAGGGTTAACAAATATTGTTGGAAACATTGTGGCAAATGGAGAAAAAGGTTTTCTTCTTTTACCACAATGCTTTCAAAAATCATCAGCTGCGTCAATATGTGTGTGGAAAAGGCAGAAAATACATGCAAAACATATACGAAAGAATAACACCCTAATTCTCATCAGAATGTTTGTCTGTGCTCTTAAAAAGCTTAACCCTTTCTCACATACAACGAATAAGCAGATGATGACTTCGAAAAATGACAACAATATTGAAACTCTCTAAAAATTATGAAACAAGCATTGAATAAAGTTGAGAATATTGTGGCAAAAGGAGAATTGCTCATCATGAGCAAACTCTCTAAAAAATGTAGGAACAAGAATTGAATAAAGTTGAAAATATTGTGGTAAAAGGAGAAATTGCTCATCATGAGCAATTTTTCATTTTGACACATTATTTTCAAAAGTCGTCTGCTGCAACATGCGCCAGAAAGTGTCTATTATGTGGGTTAATTTAACTGATCAACATTTTACAATGGTAAAGTATTGTGATCACAAACAGTCGGTCACCCATCCATTGATGTGTCGATTTTTAATCTTCTTCCCTGAAACCACAGGTCATATTTCAAAATAACTTAAGAGAGAGGTTCCTAATGTGAAGAAGCCGAGCCCTGGTAGCTCAGTCGGTAGCGACGTGGGCTGTCAATCCAGGGGTTGTGAGTTCGAATCCCAGCTCAGCCAACATTCTTTCTGACGTTTGACAAAAGTCAGTGTGACCTGCGTCATTCGTCTTTCACCGATAGGCTGTTTAACAGTCTATGTGGAAAAGCAGCCAGTTGCTTGGAAGGTATATTGTGTGGTGTACTGGTTTGGGAAAACCAGGAAACACATGAGTAGGTGAACTGGTTGCTGTGATATGACTGATCTTTTTTTGAAAACGGCGTTAAGCCCCAATCAATCGAACCTAATGTGATTCTGGACAAAATATGTTGAAGCGCTCTTGGTTGGTTTAAAAATCAAGACCAATTTAGCTTTATGTTGATATAATGCAATCTTTGAAAATATTTTCCTCTTAACCCTTTCCCTCATATAGACGCTTTCTGACGCCTCTGCAGCAGACAGCTTTTTGAAAACATAGTGACAAAAGAAGAAATTGCTCAAAACGAGCAATTTCTCCTTTTGCCACAATGTTTTCCACTTTTAGTCATAGGTTATCCATTCAATTATAGAGATTTTATATTTGTTGAAAAAATATGTTCAAAGTCGTCTGCTGCAGATTTGTTGCATGAGGGAAAGGGTTAAACCACAGGTCGTATTTGAAAAAATAGTTAAAGAGAAAGGTTTGTAAAAAATAGTTTTAGAGAAATGTTTGTAATGAAAATCTTTTTCTCTTAAACCACAGGTCGTATTTGTAAAAATAGTGTAAGAGAAACGTTTGTAAAAATAGTTTAAGAGAAATGTTTGTAAAAACAGTTTAAGAGAAACCTTCCTAATGAAAATCTTTTTGTCTTAAACCAGAGGTTGTATTTGCAAAAATAGTTTTTAAGAGAAATTTCTAATGTGATTCTCGTGAAATTATGTTTCCTCTTGATTTGTTTAAAAACATGGCTTGTTTCCTTTATGTGACTATAGCGCAATATTTCAAAATCTGGTGGGATTTGATTATTTCACAGAAAAAGTTCCAGTGTGACCGTGTTTACAAGGACTGTTAAAGCCATTTAAATTGATGGAATTGATTGATTGATTGGAGTTTTAACGCTGTTTTTCAAATGTATTTCAGCTATATCAGGGCGGCCATTTTCCTGGCTTTTTCGCACCAGAACTCAACACAACATTCGTCCCACATATGCTATTTAGCCAATGAAAATTTTGTGGCAAAGGAGGAATTGTTCATCCTTTTTAGCTCCCCTATTCAAAGAAATAGGGGAGCTTATGTAGTCACGACCACGTTAGCGTTGGCGTTGGAATTGCCAGCTTGGTCAAACCTTTGCATGCAAGGCCTTTTCTCAGACACTGTGTCTGCTGTTGCTTTGAAACTTCACACACTTATTCCGGGTCATTAGGTGACCTTGTATGTCAAGTCCCATAACTGTGGAATGGATTTTTACTGAATTGTGCCCCTTTTAGGACTTAGCATTTTGGTCAAACATTTGCATGCATGGCCTTTTCTCAGACACTGTGTATGCTGTTGCTTTGAAACTTCACACACTTATTTAGGGTCATTAGATGACCTTGTATGTCAAGTCCCATAACTCTGGAATGGATTTGACTGAATTGTGCCCCTTTTTGGACTTAGAATTTTAGTCAAAAGGGCCTGTATGGACTTCGATAACATTTGCATGCAAGTGTTGAAAAGGTGTATTATCTTGCAATAGGTGATACTGTGTGACTTTACCTAATGCTATAACTGTTTTGAAGTAGGCCCTGATAGGCGAGCTATATTGTATTCCGACAACTGTTGTTTCACAATGTTTTCAAAAGTCCTCTGCTGCAGAGGCGTCTGAAAGTATCTCTTGTCCAGCCTAAATAAGTTACACACAACAGCAGACGACTTTAAAAAAACATTCAGTCAAAAATATGGAAACTCTCTATAAAGACATTTCTGTCTCATTATGAGCAATTTCACCTTTTGCCACAATGTTTTCAAAAGTCGTCTGCTGCAGAGGTGTCAGAAAGCATCTGTAAAGGGTTAAATCCTTTCGCACCTGCAGGCGCATTTTGACACGATAGCAGCAGAAGACTTTTTGAAAACAATGTTGCCAAAGGTGATGAGCAATTTCTCCTTTGACTGCAATGTTTTCAACTATACTTAACAATTAAGCTATCTTTTATGGAGATTTTTTTAGGTTTTCGTCACTATGTTTTTAAAGTCGTCTGCTGCAGATTTGCTTTATGTGGGAAAGGGTTAATACAGTTGATGGCTAACACAGGATTTACTGTATATTTCGAACAGGAGATGATGTCCAACCTTTTCATATTGTCCAGACTAGACGAGTTACACACAGTGGATTGCCTGGCTGTGGCTATTCTAACCCATGGTACCGAGGATAAACTGTTTGGAGTCGATGCTCAATATGTTATGGTAAGGGCTGGGCCAACCCTCTCCAGAGAAACATCCCTGAGTAGTGAAGAAATGCAGCTGTTCTGGAGAGGTGGTGCTCTTTAGAGGTTTAATCCAGTTTTTGATAAAAAATCAAATCTTGACATCCTTACCCTTTCCCACATACAGCAAACATGCAGCAGACGACTTTGAAAGTATGTTGGCAAAAACCCGGAAAATCTCTATAAATGAAGGTATAATTAATGCAAAAAGTTGAAAATATTGATAAATGGAAAAATTGCTTGTTTTGAGCAATTTCTCCTTTTCCCACAATGATTTCAAAAGTCTTCTGCTGCAGAGGCGTCAGAAAGCGTAAACATATGTGGGAAAGGGTTAAGCATGCAAGATTGGAAAGCATTGTAGGACAAGAAGAAAGTGATCATAAGGAGTAATTGAAGCTCCACTGACAGCCAGTCAAAGTTACGTCATTTTGTTTTGTCAGATTTGGGAGAACAAATTTAAGCTGTTATTCTAAATAGGGCTCCGCTCCACACAGGTGCCATTTTAACCCCCACTTTCCCCGCATACAGCGAACCTGCAGCAGACCACCTTGAAAATGTTAACTCAAAAATATGGAAAATCTTATTGTAGGTATAATTAGTGAAAAAAGTTAAAAACATTGTGGCAAAAGGAAAAATTGCTTGTTTAGAGCAATTTCTCCTTTTGTCACGATGTTTTTAAAAGTCGTCTGCTGAAGATGCGTTAAAATGCGATATTGTTGAACAAAGATTTGTTACGTCTTTCCCACATACAGACACAATATTCTGACGCCTCTACAGCAGATGACCCATGAAAACATTGTGTCACAAGGACGAATTGCTTTTTACAATAATTGAACTTTTCTTTATAGAGAATTTTCCATCATTCTGCCATGATGTTTTTAAAGTTTTCTGCTGTTATTGTTTTTTATGTGGGAAAGGATTAACAAATTAAACCCAATATTGAGATGATTCTTTTAAGTACCACAGTATTATATGCTTTAGGGTAGAAAACGAGATTTAATTACAATACAATGCAATACAATATATTTTATTACATTCAGGCAAATTTTCCTATTGTAAATAACAAACAATTATGTACAATTAACAAAACATAATCATTCTATGAGAAGCAAAAATAAAATAAATTATGAATATAAACTAATTGTTCAAATAATAAAAACAGTGACAATAAGAATTGAGATTGAACTTGATGATAATGATCAAATTTAAATGTGTACATATTTATATTTGCTTTCTTCATTTCTTTGTAATGCAGTCTTAGATAATTTCAATAACCTACAATTTACACTGATAATATTCTCGTGTATATACAATATACAATATCTAACCATATAACTGTATGCAGTCTGATATATCCCACAATTTACATCAATAAAGTACTGGTGTACATATGTACAATTTTTGAATCAATAATGCCTTTGATGAGTTTATTTACCCATACCCTCATATAACAATTCTGCATTAGTGCACAGGAAAAACATGGATATCTTCTATAAATGGAAGCATTATTATTGAATAGAGTAGAAAATTAATAGTTTGTGCAAAAAGAGAAATTGCTCATTGTGGGCAATATCTTCTTTGGCCACAATGTTTTCAAAAGTCATCTGCTGTAGATGCGTCAACATGCATCTATATGTTGGAATGGGTTGAGAGAAAATACAAGTCATAAAAAAGAGCACAAATTTATGTAAAATGAGCTAATCGCTTGGTCTGGTGCATATTTCTTGGACCTTCTCCATTGTGTAGACTGTAGTGGTTAGAGCATCTGCCTTGGAGCGAGAGACTAAGGTTAGATCCCAAGTCGAGTCATACCAAAGACCCGATTAAAAAATGGCAAGTAATGACATTCCCTCCTTAGCATTACGAGATGAGGAGATAGCATAACGACTGATGCATCATCGTATGGCTAAATGATACGGTAGTACTGGTGACTTACCCAGGAAACGCCATGATATAATTAATTAACCATTTCCCTCATGTAGACGCTTTCTGATGCCTCTGAAGCAGACAACTTTTGAATTCGTAGCAATTAGCAAATGGAGAAATTGCTCATTATGAGCAATTTCTCCAGTTGCCACTATGATTTCAACTCTATTCAATAATCATACTATCATTTATAGGGATTTTCTATATTTTGGACCTGATAATTTCAAAGTCATCTGCTTTAGATTTATTGTATGTGGGAAAGGGTTAAAATACTGTTTCAAACACCATCTAAACAACCATATTTCTCATTATTCTTCCAGACAAAAGATTTGACGGATCCTTTCACATCCCAGTCCTGCCCAGCACTTCACAATAAGCCCAAATTCTTCATTTTCAATGCCTGTAGGGGAGGTAATATCACATCTTTTTCATTTCTATAATGATTTTGTGTTTTAACCCTTTGAAATATTAGCCGTCCCGTGAGAAAACCAACATTATGGCCTCTGAGTAATGTATCGACCCAGATCAGGCTGCTCAGACTGATCTGAGCTGACACATTCTGTCTCAGGGGGATAGAGTAATGATTCCTGAAACAGAAAATCCACAGGAGGCAAAAAGTGTCTATCCGGGTTAGCCTGCACTGCATGCATAGGCTGATCTGGATCTATACTTTACGCGGAGTCAACAATGTTGGTTTTCTTGCGGGACAACTCATATATAAAATCTGCAGCGGACCACTTCTAGTAAAAAAAAAATAGACAAAAAAATATTAAAGACTGTAAATAATAGTGTTATTATGGAATAGAATGCTTTACTTTATAGATATTCTTCAAATATTTGCCTACATGTTTTCAATGTTTTGTGCTACAGATTGATTTTACCTTGGAAAGGGATAAAAAAGAATAGAAAAGTTCTACAGTTCATGATCATTTTAAGTGTGATCTTTAAAAAATATTTGAGATATAAAATGTAATATAAAGAAAATTATTAATTTTATTTTTTGTACAGAGTTTCAAAAAATCAGATTTCTCCTTTTACCACAATGTTTTCCAAAGTTCTCTACTTTTGAGGTGTCAAATGTTCTGTACATGTCTGTACATAGAAAGAAAATGGTTTAACCATTTCCTACATACAACAATAGCATCAGACGATTTGTAAACATTCATTTAAAAATTTGGAAAATGGAAAATTTGGAAAATGTTTCTATGAGGTGTGGGTTTAAACATCTAAAGAGCTCTTTCATTCTTTCACTCTTTAGAATGCCTGCAGTCCCTTACGCTTTCCCTCATACAACAAATCTTCAGCAGATGACTTTTAAAACATTTAGTCAATAATATAGAAACAATTATTGAATAATTTTGAAACATTGTAACAAAAGTAGAAATTGCTGATCATCATGTTTTCAAAAGTCATCTGCTGCATAGGCATCAGAAAGCATTTATATCTTGGAAAAGTGTTAAGAGCCGTGGTAGCTCAATCTGTAGCAATGCGGGCTGTTAAACCAGGGATTGTGAGTTTGAACCTTAAGTCAGTCAAAATTCTTTCCTACGTTGTGGAGAAGCAGCATGTTGTTTGGAAAGCCTTTTGTGTGGAATACTGGTATGAGAATGCAATGAAAAACATGGGTAAATGAACTGTCTGCCATGATATGACTGAACGATTGTTGAAAACGTCGTTAAATCAATAAGAAGTTACACTGTATTGACAGCCCTAGTTGCTACCGACTGAGCTACTGGGACTCGGCTGTGGAGAACTGGTGTGAGAATGCAATGAAACACGTGGGTAGATAAACTGTCTGCCTTGATATGATGGAAAAACTGTTGAAAACGTCGTTAAATCAATAAGAGGTTACACTGCACTGTATTTTCAATCCACAGATGCTGAGGATAAAGGTTCAACCAGTTGGAAGTCTGACAAATCAGAATATAAGGATTTAGACAATATAGCTGACGTCAGTTCTCTAAAACCCACTGCACCGGCCTCCATAAAAATTCCAAACATGCAAGATTTTCTTTTGGCATACTCTACAATACCAGGTAACACACATTTTTAGCTCGACTTTTGAAAAAACGAGAGCTAATGTCATGACCCTGGCGTCATTGGCGGCGGCGGCGGCGACGGCGTGGTCGTCCGGTTAAGGTTTTTTGTTCAGCTCAGCTTTTTTTCTGTTTTCTATCAGTCGAGCGTCTGTGCCGTATGCGTTGCTCTTGTCAAAATACCCAGGTACATGTATTATGATTTTGGAATTTTAACAATTTTGTCCTGAAGATTAATAGACTGACATTACCCAAAAGGATAACAAATTATTAAAAATTATTAAAAAGTGTGATGTATTTTTTAACATGTTTATTAGACGAATATTAAAGCTTTAATATCTTTGTAACAGTCATAATTATGTTCTATAGTTTTTGAGTGTCTGCCTGGGTAGTGTAATGATAAAGCATCTGCCTGGAGTGCAGAGGTCCTGGGTTTGATCCCCGGCTATGTCATACTAAAGACTGGAAGTAATGGCTGACCTCCTTGGCGCTCAGGGTTGCGGGGGTAGCATTACGACTTACTGGCTGGTGTGGGGATAAACGGTCCAGAATACTGGTATCTTACCCAGCAAACGCCATGATATAACTTAAAATTTGTTGAAAGCAGTGATAAACACCAAACAATCAATCTATATAGTTTTTGAGATTTACTACATGTATCTACACATGTTAGGATGGTGATTTTAGTTACTTATCTCCCTTATCTACATCCCTGATTGTAGGTAAAAATGATATTGCAAATGGAAATTTATCCCTTTGCTCTGTCTAGGAATCGGTAGATTTGTCCAGTTTTCGACTCTTTTTTAGCTCACCTGAGCTTTGCTCAAGGTGAGTTATTGTGATCGCCTTTTGTCCGGCATCCGTCGTCCGGCGTGCGTCGTCCGTCGTGCGTCGTGCGTCAACTTCTTCTCCTCAGTAACCAGTGGGTCAATTTGGATGAAACTTCACAGAAAGCATCCTCTCAATGACCTCACCAGAATTCCTTCAAATTTTTGGGATCCATGCAAAATTCTGGTTTCCATGGCAACGAAACCGAAAAAACTTCAAAATTCTTCTTCTCCCAAATTGGTTGGCAGATTTTCAAATAATTTTGTAGAAATGTTTCTTGGATGACCCTCTATCAGATTCCTTCAAGCCGTGTTGATTGGTCGAAAAACATGGCCGCCAGGGGGGGGCGGGGCTATTTTGCCTTATATGGCTATAGTGAAAACTTAAAAAATCTTCTCCTCCGAAAGTGTAAGGCCGATTTTCAAATAATTTTGTAGAAATGTTCTTTGGGTGATCCTCTATCAGATTCCTTCAAGCCATGTTGATTGGTCAAAAAACATGGCCGCCAGGGGGCGGGGCTATTTTGCCTTTTATGGCTATAATGAAAACTTAAAAAATCTTCTCCTCCATAAGTGTCAGGCCGATTTTCAAATAATTTTGTAGAAATGTTCCTTGGGTGACCCTATATCAGATTCCTACAAGCAATGTTGATTGGTCAAAAAACATGGCCGCCAGGGGGCGGGGGCTATTTTGCCTTATATGGCCAAAGTGAAAACTTAAAAAATCTTCAACATCTTCTCCTCAGTAACCAGTGGGTCAATTGGGATGAAACTTCACAGAAAGCATCCTCTTAATGACCTCACCAGAATTCCTTCAAATTTTAGGGATCCATGCAGAATTCTGGTTTCCATGGCAACGAAACGAAAAAAACTTCGAAATTCTTCTTCTCCCAAACTGGTTGGCAGATTTTCAAATAATTTTGTAGAAATGTTCCTTGGATGACCCTCTACCAGATTCCTTCAAGCCATGTTGATTGGTCAAAAAACACGGCCGCCAGGGGGGCGGGGCTATTTTGCCTTATATGGCTATAGTGAAAACTTAAAAAATCTTCTCCTCCGAAAGTGTCAGGCTGATTTTCAAATGATTTTGTAGAAATGTTCCTTGGGTGACCCTCTATCAGATTCCTTCAAGCCATGTTGATTGGTCGAAAAACATGGCCGCCAGGGGGGGGGGGGGGGGGGGGGCGGGGCTATTTTGCCTTATATGGCTATAGTGCAAACTTAAAAAATCTTCTTCTCCAAAAGTGTCGGCTGATTTTCAAATAATTTTGTAGAAATGTTCCTTCGATGACCCACTTTCAGATTCCTTCAAGCCATGTTGATTTGTCAAAAAACATGGCAGCCAGTAGGCAGGGCTATTTTGCATTATATGAATATAGTGAAAACTTAAAAAATCTTCTCCTCCAAAAGTATCTGGCCGATTTTCAAATAATTTTGTAGAAATGTTCCTAGGACCCTCTATCAGATTCCTTCAAGCCAAGTTGATTGGTCGGAAACTGGCTGCCAGGGGGCATGGCTTATATAGCTAAAGTGAAAAAAAAATAAAAATCAGGTGAGCGATTCAAGGGCCATCATGGCCCTCTTGTTTTCAAGATGTCATGGAGAATTTGGAAGCAATATTTGTTTCTAACAAAACTGCTTTGTATCAGTATCTTTTTGGTTAACTCTTTCCTCTATACTACAAATTAACAGCAGACAACTTTGAAACCATCTAGGCAAATATCAGAACAATCTGTATAAATGAAAGTATATTTATTGAATACAGTTGAAAGCATAGTGGCGAAAGGACAAAATGATCATTATAAGCAATAGTTTTTCTGTTACCATTGTGTTTTCAAAAGTTGTCTGCTGCAGATGTGTCTGTTTCAGATTACTTTTAAAAAAAAATAGGCAAAAATATGAAAAATCTTAACAGAGGAAATTGACATGATTGAATAGTGTTGAAAATAGTGAGGCAAAAGGAGTAAACTTGTTCATTTCTCAAAATTCGTGTGCACTTTTGTATGAATAATCAATACCATCAATGGCTTTTGCAGGTTTTGTAAGTTGGCGACACATGAATGACGGCAGTTGGTTCATACAGGAGCTTGTTAAAGTGTTTGAAGAGCAGGCCTCGAGGAAACATGTGGTTGACATGCTTGTTACGGTAAATCATCTTACAACTTAATTTGCCGAGCTCCTGTTGCTCAGTGTTTCTATTAGGAGTAGGTCTTAACCTCTAAAGAGCAATTCTTCTTTTGAACAGCTCTATTCTTTAACCTCTGCCAGATATAAGACTAAGTTTAGTTTAGTTGAAACTTATTTATTTTACATCAATTGCGAATCAAGCTTCAAGCTCAAATTAATCAGACATGATTTCTGCTTCCTGGAGAAAAAAACAGTACTAGGGCCGTTGATGTGGAAAATTTAAAAAGGCTCATCTCAGGATTTAAACCAGGGGTCTTTGGTACTATATTAGACTTGAGAGCCCCATATTTTAGCCATTCTCGTTGTCTGCTCCCTTCAGAAGGAACCAAGTGCTTATAAGGCCCAACTCTCATGCGATTTGAGATTGGATCTTTGGATCTCCTCCTTGAAGCCACTGTTTCCACCACTAAAAATAAAAACATTAACCCTTACCATCATACAAGAACATTTTGACGAATCTGTAGCTGACGACTTGAAAACATTCTGGCATAAGGAGAACTTGCTTAATAGAGTAAGCAATTTTTCCTTTTTCTACAATGTTTAAAACTATTATTAAACTTTCATTTAAGCTTGCAAAGTTGCTAGCAAAGTCGCTTGTTGTATGTGGGAAAGGGTAAGATATCATGGAAGGTTAATGAGGCATAAAACATTTGTGTTTATTTGTGTCTTTCATGTATAAATTGAGATTTTCATGACACAGATTATTGTCAATGTTTTAACCCTCTCCAACACACAAACAATTCATAGCAAGAATTTGAAACTTTGAAATCATCTAGGCAGAAATATGGAACATTTCCTTCAATGAAAGTATAACTATTGAATAGTGTTGAAAACATTGTCACAAATCTGCACTTAAAAAAACAGTTTAGGAAAAAATAGGGAAAATCTCTGTATATAAATGAATGTACAAGAATTGAAAACAGTTGAAAGCGTTGTGGCAAATGTGGAGAAATTGCTTATTATTGGCTAGGCGTCAAACACATCTATATGAGGGAAAGGGTTTAACAACAAACAAGAGTGTGTCTTGGAAAAATACCTGTGTAGACTTGTCAGACAGGTTCAAATTGTTCAAATGTGCAGTTTACAGTCAATGAAAAGTGATTTATTAGCAAAAGGTGAATTTTTTTTTTTTTTTTTTTTACAGTTTTTCCTTTTATTAGCTCGCCTATACGAAGAAATAGGAGGAGTTTATGTTATCATGTTGGCATTGGCGTTGGCGTTGGTGTTGGTGTTGGCGATGGCGTTGGCGTACGCGTTGCCAGCTTGGTCAAACCTTTGCGTGCAAGGCCTTTTATCAGACACTGTGTGTGCGGTTGCTTTGAAACTTCACACACTTATTCAGGGTCATTAGGTGACCTTGTATGTCAAGTCCCATAACTCTGGAATAGATTTTGACTGAATTGTGCCCTTTTTTGGACTAAGAATTTTGGTCAAACCTTTGCATGCAAGGCCTTTTCTCAGACACTGTCTATGCTGTTGCTTTGAAATTTCCCAAACTTATTCAGGGTCATTAGATGACCTTGTATGTCAGTCCCATAACTCTGGAATGGATTTTTACTGAATTGTGCCCCTTTTTGGACTTAGAATTTTGGACTCACCTTTGCGTGCAAGGCCTTTTCTCAGACACTGTGTATGCTTCACACACTTATTCAGGGTCATTATATGAAGTCTGATAACTCTGGAATGGATTTTTACTGAATTGTGCCCCTTTTTGGACTTAGAATTTTGGTCAAACCTTTGCGTGCAAGGCCTTTTCTCGGACACTGTTTATGCTGTTGCTTTAAAACTTCACACACTTATTCAGGGTCATTAGATGACCTTGTAAGTCAAGTCCCATAACTCTGGAATGGATTTTGACTGAATTGTGCCCCTTTTTGGTCAAACCTTTGTGTGCAAGAATGGGAATTTCGGGTTATAGTTAGGCATTCAAGGCCTTTTCTCAGAAACAATATAATTTATGCTGTTGCAATTTAACGGTTTTCTTTCCTTTGTAAATTCATTTTCAACTGAATTATTCCATTTTTGGATTTTGGACTTTTACCAATTCTATAACTGTTCTGAAGTAGGCCTTGATAGATGATGGCCCTGATAGACGAGCTATATTGTCCTCCGACAACTCTTGTTATACAAGGTTTTTAATAGTCGTCTGCTACAGGGGCAGCCAAAGTCGTCTGTTAGTGGGAAAAGGTGAATGAATTCTTTAAATCTCATTTGTTTTGATGCTATGCATTTCTATTTTGTTTTGTTTTTGCAGGTGAATCGTAAAGTGGCAGAGACTGTCAACAGTAAAGGGGTTCAAATCCCGGCCCCCACAGTGATGTTAACAAAGGATTGGTACTTGAACCCGCTATAAAAGACATACATGTATTCCTGTTATCATCATCAAACATTTTAAAAGTAGAAAAGGGGTTCAAATCCCTGCCCCCACAGTGATGTTAACAAAGAATTGGTACTTGAACCGGCTATAAAAGACATACATGTAGTCCTGTTATCGTCATCAAACATTAAAAAGAGGCCCGCAAAATGGCTTTATCCTGAAAAGGCGAAGGAAACAAACCCAAAGGAGATTGGTGATGAAACATTTTCTTGATTTACCAATATTACAGTCGTCTGCTTTGAAAACATTTGGAGGAAAAATATTGATCTATCTGGAAAATCTTAAAAATATTGTGAAAAAAGAATACCATTCCTGTTGTGACAAATGCTGTATGGTTATTTTGTTTTATAAACATTTATCACAATAAAGAGTGGTTGGTTTCTTCATTGTATTATTTAAATAAAACCCTTTCCTACATACAACAAATCTGCAGCAGATGACTTTGAAAATGTCTAGGCTAAAATAAGTATGTACAATCTATATTAATCCTTTCCCCCCATAGGAGGCTTTCTGAATCCTCTGCAGCAGATGATTTTTGAAACATTGTGACAAAAGAAGAAATTGGGCATGTTTTAAAAATCGTCTGCTACAGATATGTTGTATGTGGGAAAGGGTTAAAAAAGGTTTAACTATTGAATAGATATGAAAATACTGTGGCAAAAGGAGAAATTGCTCAATATGAGCAAATTCTCATATTGCCATTATGTTTTAAAACAGTTCTGTATGTGGGAAAGCGATAAATAACCAAAGTGACATAAAAACTATTTATTCATGTCAAGAGGGAAGACGCACAATGGGAAACCAAACTACATACCTATTATATCTCCCTCTTTGCTTCAATAACAATTACATTGTATTTCCATTCACACCCAAATCTACCATTTACTAGTTATGAACATTCTACTTTGCACATATGGGCGCATTGATAGTGTAGTGGAAGAGTGTTTGCCTGGAATGAGGGACGGACGCATTTGTAACAAATCTGCAGCAGGACCTTTATGGTGAACAGAAAGATTGCTCATGATGAGCAGTTTGTGCTTTTTGTACAATAATTTCTACTATATTTAATAATTGTATAGACATTTTCCACATTATTGCATAGTCGGCTGCACCAGATTTGTCGTATGTTGGAAAAGGATGAATATTTCTTAAGCTGGACTTATGTTTTAATATTATATTTGTATAATCTTTACATTTGTCAAATTCATATATTCTAAAATTCAGATTTCCTGATTGAAAAAAATCTTATTTTGCCACCATGTTTTCAACTCTTTATACCCATTAAAAATGGTAGTAATGGCTGCCTTCAGTGGCGCTGAGGGTTGCAGGGTTAGCATTACGACTGACTGGCTGATGTCAGGATAAATGGCCCAGTAGGACTGGCAACTTACCCAGGAGACTCGGTGATAAAAAAAAAAATGTTGAAAGCGGCCTTTAACACCAAACAATAAACATCGACTTATTGTGTAACTTAATATGATTTCAGGTATGTCACAGAAATTGTGGTAATAAGATAATGTTTAGTTCTCTGTGACTTACCAAATCATCTTTTGTCCATGAACAGTATTTATATTACTTTTAAAAGCACTAAATAAACATACTTATTGTGTATACATAGTATATGCCTCTATGAGCGGAGCGTGTTTTTATAACAGTTATGTACATTTTATCTCACCACGGTTTGTATATGACAACCAACCTTTAAATAGGTTTAATATAGTTGTGTTTACCATTTTGACTGTTATGATGTACATGAAAGGATCCAATTTTAAAATCCTGAAATCTTGGAGAAAAGTATATTTCATGAGTGTGTGCTCTTGTGCAAACTGTTTGTGGGGAATTCCAAACCCATTCAGCTTATTATTTTTAGAATTTTTAACATGAATTTCTTTCCTCTGGATAGAAATGTCACTATAAAACCATGTAAATTTCTCCCTTCAACAGGGGTGACTGCTGCATAGACATCAAACGTGTTATTACATCTTTCCATATTGAATGTATTTGAAAGAAAACAAGTATGTATCCCATTCCTACTTACAGACACAGGTGCCAGTCTCGTTTAAAATCTAAAAATAGCATATTACTATTATATATATATATATATATATAGAGTGAAATGCTATTTTTAGATTGTTAACGAGACTGGCACCATTGCTTACAGACACAGTTTAATTCATATACAGCAGACGACTTTTGATATCATTGTGATTAAAGGAGAAATTGTTCATAACAAACAATTTCTCCTTTTAACACAGTGTTTTTAATGATGATATTTTCGGTTATAGAGATTATCCAAAGTTTTGCCCAGATACTTGATTGTCGTCTGCTGCATTATTTTGTAGGAGTGGAAGGATTATATATTATATTTAACTTATTAAATATTTACAATAATTTGGACGTTTTCTGGAAAAACCTTTGTAAGAAACACATTTTTCTGATTGTTAAATCTTTTTGTAAAGAATTGATTGTAAAGTAAAATAAATATTGATAGCTATGAATAATTATCAAATATACTTGAAGGTTTTGTCATGTACACATCCTCTTAAACCCTTAACCCTCCCTTGCTAACACGCTGACACATTTTGCCGCGTCTGAAACAGACGACTTTTGAAAGGAGAAATTGGTCATAAAGACGTTATCATTTCTGAATCTGTTGCAGATCAGTTATAAGTTTGAAACTATAAATATTTGATATTAACTCTTTCCCTCATATAGACGCTTTCTGACGCCTCTGCTGCAGACGGCTTTTTGAAAACATAGTGACAAAAGAAGAAATTGCACAAAACGTGCAATTTCTCCTTTTGCCACAATGTTTTCCACTTTTTGTCATAGGTTATCCATTCAATTATGGAGATTTTCCATGTTTTGACAAAATAGGTTCAAAGTCATCTGCTGCAGATTTGTCGTATGAGGGAAAGGATTAAAAAGCAAGTAGGTAGGTCCTGTTGACAAAGTCTGGTATGACCCGCCCCTACCATTGCAATAGCGGGTTAGGCATGCACCAATAATGGCTAAGCCCTTATGACAAGTGTAGCAAGTACAATGCTATAGAGACTTCTGGACCAAACCGGTTTAATCATCAACACTCCGAAAGTAGTTTTCTTTATTAGGTAATAACCACATAGGTACCGATTGCACAGCCGAATGATGACGGAGATAGGCGAAGATTAATGAGCGACAGGTAAGACCTGTTTACTTATACCAATTTTTAGCTCACTTGTGCACGAAGTGCAAGTTGTGCTATTTTGATCACATTTTGTCCGGCGGTCGTGCGTCGTCAACAATTGCCTTGTTAACACCGTACATGCTACATTTTGCATACGATCTTCATGAAAGTTTAGCAGAACATTCATCTCCATCAAATCTTAGACAAGTTCGAAAGTGGGCCATATGAGGTCAACAACTAGGTCAAATTGAAGGGAAATATTGTTATCACTCTAGAGGCCACATTTTCAACTTGAGCATGTTGAAACTTTATCAGAATGTTTTTCTTGATGATATGTAGTATAAATTTCGAACATGGGTCATGTCAGGTCAAAAAGTAGGTCACTAGGTCAAACTGAAGGAAAATCTTGTTACACTCTAGAGGCCGCAATTTTTGTTAGAATGTTTGTCTTAAAGATATCTAGGTCAAGTTCGAATATGGGTCATATTGGGTCAGAAACCAGGTCACTATGCCAAATTGAAGGATAATCTTGTTAACACTGGATACCGCATTTTTAACTTGAGCATGTTGAAACTTTATGAGAATGGTTGTCTTGATATGTAAGGTCAAGTTCGAACATGGGTCATGCTATCTAGGTCAAGCTTAAATACGGGTTATGCTGGGTCTAAAAGGGGGTCACTAGGCCAAATTGATGGAATGTCTTGTTAACACTCTGGAGGCCGCATTTTTTGGCTTCAGCACCTTGAAATTCTGTCAGAATGTTTATCTGAATTATATCTAGGTCAAGTTGTAATATGGGTCATATTGAGTCAGAATCTTGTTAACACTCCGGATGCTGCATTTTTAACTTGAGCATGTTAAATCTTTATCAGAATGATTGTCTTGATAATATGTAGGCCGAATATTGGTCATGTCTGTTCAAAAACTAGGCCACTAGGCCAAATTGAAGGAAACTTGTTAACACTGTAGAAGCCCAAAGTTCGAATATGGGTTAGGATCGGTCAAAAACTAGGTCAATAAAGGTATTATTGTTCAAACTCTGGAGACCGCATTTTTACTTTGAGCAAGTTGAAACTTTGTCAGAATGTTTGTCTTGATGATATCTAGTTCATGTTGGAATATGGGTCATATCAGGTAAACAAATAGAGATCACTAGACCAAATGAAGAAAAATCGTTTTAACACTCGAGAGTTTGCATTTTGAATCTTTGTCAGAATAATTGTCTTCAACATCGGATGTGTTTTGCATTGCATTATATTGCATAACTCGGGTGAACGAACTAGGGCCATCATGGCCCTCTTGTTTTTATAATAACCGTAATGTTTGTTTATACAATAAATAGGTTATGCTGGTGTGTAGTCAGACCAATCATTATCAATGTATCGATTCCAAATACCAAGTTTACGAAAATATATGAGCCGTTCCACGAGAAAACCAATGTACTGTAATGTATCGACCCAAATCAGAATGCGCAGTCCTCGTCTCAGGGGGATAGAAGAATAGAGTCTTGATTCCTGAAACAGAAAAAGATAGATGGAGGTAAAACAAAGTATGTCCGGGTTATAGCTGCCGTCCACTAGGCCTCCGAAGGGTTCCCGAAAGCGGAATTCGCAAAATCGGGATGTTTCGGCATGTCTTCGCGAAGTTCTGGAACCTTAACACTTCTGGACGCCGAAAGTTTATTCGGGACGGCTTCGGGATCTTCGGCAAACCATCGGCAACCATTCGGCAACCATTCGTGACGTTCGGGAACCCATCGCCATTAACTCGGCACCTTCGGAAATACTTCTGCGAGGCTTCGTAATCTTTTAGCCATCCCGAGCGGTCCCTGAAGGAAGCTGAATCGATGCCGAAAGCTCCCCGAAGACGACGAGTGGAAGAGTTCTGTTTCGCGTATACACGGAAGCTATGCCGATCATGTAATGAAAAGATGCCGAATCGTCGCTGAAGACGCCGATTGACAGCAGAAGGGATGCAGGAGCCGTATTTCCCGAACTATAAAAGAGCGACAGCAGAAGCGATGCCGTCAGTTTGCCAATAGACATCGACTTGTTATGTTGTGAATTGAACACTATATAGGCATGTTGCTAAAAGCTACCCCAAAAGAGATTGGGTGTGAACAAATAACATTCAACCAGCCCCTGAACACTCAAGTTCGGATGAAGGCGTAAACACCTATCTGCCAGCCAAAGCTGAGAAGAAAAATTTATGAAAAAGTCTCGAAGGGATGCCCCCAGCACATCCCACTCTTCTTAGGCTATTATAGGCAGCAATGACAAGAGCAAGCCGAATCAGAACCTGAAAGAGACTACCAAAGATAGTAAGTCTATTTGTGTTCTTGTTTATGTTATGTGTTATTGGGAATGGCTCGAACTTCATCCTTATACTCCTGAAGTAGGGCACACTTCTGGGACAAAATGGCATACACTTTCCGCAGCAACACGGAAGTCACGCCAAGGAGGTGTATGTGTCCCCAGATGCCATGTACCTCAGCGTCATAGCAAGCTTTAGACCAGCAGGAAGGGCGTTACGGAACATGGTGTCCTTTTTCTGAATGTGAGGCGTTATACGCTTGAGTATGTCGTCAAATATTATTGGCGTGATCCTCAAATTTTTTTTTGAAGGAGGTGATATCTTCATCTCGGAGTTCCTGCATCAATGTATTGTACTGTCCATACTGAAGCCTCCTGTCGTCTGTTAGCCAGGGGCGGACCCACCATCTCAAATACAATGCCAAGGCAAGCATGGCATCCGTTTCAGCTGGGATTTGAAACTGAAATGCAAGGTGAATGCCTATAACATCCATGGTGCCCCACTAGCAACTGATAACAAAATAGTAGTTCGGCATCGTTTATATACCCCGACTCTCAAGTCGGCAACATTTCAGCATTCTATCGCCAACAATTCGGCAACTCTTCAGCATGTTCTGCAATGTTACCGCAACCTTTACGCACGATCGGGAAACATTCGGGAGCCAATTTCGGAACTGTCGGCATTCTTCCGCGTCGCATTTAGCTACTTCGGATAGGTTTCTGCGTTTATACCGCAACCTTTCGTATGCCACTCCGCGAATACATGCCGAACGAGCCCGATGGCAAAGCTCAGCCCATTTTATTGATTAATGATCCCGAAAGGTTCCCGAAACTAGCAACATTTTATCGGCAACCCTTCCGCAGAGCATCGGGGCTGTAGTGGACGGCAGCTATTAGTCTGCGCGGACTGCTCAGTATTGCTGAAATTATTTCATGCTCGTCTACTGCAGATTTGTTGTATGTGGGAAAGGGATAAAGAGTGAAATGAGCCGTCCTGCGAGAAAACCAACAGTATGGACTATGCGTAATGTATCGACCAAGATCAGACTGCGCAGGCTAATCCGGAACGGCACATTCTGTCTCAGGGGGATAGAGGTATAGAGTCATGATTCCTGAAACCGAAAATCCACAGGAGGAGAAAAGTGTTTGTCCGTGTTACTCTGCGCGGATTGCTCAGTTTTGCTGAAATAGTCGTCTGCTGCAGATGTGTTGTATGTGGGAACGGGTCTAGAGTCTCGACAAGCTAAACCCAACTCAAGAAGGAGATGACTGATCTGAATATTTGATGAACACAGTTTTCGGATTGGTTGATTTGGCTTTAACGCGACTGAAATCCAGATGGCACGAAAAAAAAGAAAAAAAAACCTCGTATTCGCCCTAAATGTTATTCTTTATGTTATCCAAGTAAATCCAGGGTAGAAAATGTATCGTTTTTTATCAATAAAGTGAACTTGAATCGTTTTCAATTGTCCCGATGAAGGGGTTTCCTATTTAAAAATACTTACCCCGTTACTGACAGGGTAGAATTTGCGATGGAAAAAGTATCGAAAACAAGAAAATCTCACCGATTATAGGTAGGTGTATTTAATATGTCAGTTATCATATTTTAATGCCCCAAATACAAAAATTACACTTATTTTCTTAAAATTGGATTTTTTTTTTTCGACAGTTGGGTATCTGGAGTTCAGTCGCTTTAACGCCGTTTCCAGTCGTATCACGGCGGTTAGTTCACATACGCATGTGTTTCCTGGCTTACTCTTTTTTATACATAAATTTAACTGACGCATTTTAAAGTCGCAATTTCAAATCCTAAAAAGATGTTTGCCCGTATGAGCAATCGGGAACTGATATAACTATGTTTTGATTAGGATATGGTTAGAATTAAAACGAGATATATACATGTATTCGACAAGTAATCGCCAGTCCAACGTATTTCGAAATGTAAACTACATTGGCTGAACAGAATTTACAAGTTTATTTATAAATCGACTCGTTTTATTTTACAGATGTTGAGAGTTGCAGTATTCGTTATGTTGGTCTTTACGGTTTGTGACGTTATGGGCGATGATTTCAGTGAGTTTATTTTATAAAAGTGTCTTTTTTAAAAAACCATTATTAAACTCAATTGTATCGTTGTAGCGACTTTTCTAATAATTGTTAGTGTCTGTTGTTCAGATATTTTCGACTTAATTCTTAGCCTATAAGCATATTCACATACTTATTTATGATTCATTCCACCTTTCCTAGCAATAATCTAAAATGCTGCCTGTTACTGTTATACTGACATAAAACAAGTGGAGTTTCAATTCCATTTTTTTTTTTGAAATATGCATCTATCACAAAATGACATGCAGGTGGTCAGCGAAGACTGGTGCATTAAGAACTCAACATTGCTTGACACAGCTCATTACTTGCACACTATTGATCTTAAATTGGCCACTTTACAATTAATTTCACACCATACATCTATATTTAACTCTTTTCCACATAAAGATGTTTTCTAACGATTCTGTAGCAGATTTGTCATGAGCAATATCTCTTGCCACAATACTTTCAACTCAATTTAGTAATTTTCCATATTTACGTCAAGATGATTGCGAAGTCTTTTACTGCAGATTCATCGTATGTAAGAAAGGGTTAATAAAAGAAAAGGAAAAATTATACAAGTAATAATTCCATAATGCAAAATGACTAGATTTAAACAGATCTATTTTTCATTTCTTTATCTATCAATCACTGTATTATTTCAACATGAGCATTTACATTGTTGTTTCATTCAGAGACATATAAACACATGTGTTTATATATCTATTATATATCTATTTGTGGGTAAATAGTTTGACCTCTTTGTCAAATAAATCAAACGATTAATCTAGTATAGGATACGGGTAAACCCTAGATCATCGGTTAATATAAACCTTGGTTATCATTGGTGAATGTACATTGTATCAGATGCAATCAAAATCTTAGACAACGGACAACTAGTTAAAGCTAAACAATTAAAAGTTCAATAATGGGAAATGCTTACGAAATAGATTTATAGTAACTTGTTGTATAGAAACATTTGCGATTGCTTGCATTATCAAAACATGAATATAAACAGTGGAGCTAACTAAAATGTGGAATGTCAACCCATTACGTTTACACGTAGTCTTACCATTAGAACGAGTCGATCCTCCGAGAACAACATCATTGATTATAAATCTTTTGCTGAAAGATGCAATTTCGGCACTATCGTCATCTGCATCGTTGCCAGAGAGTGCAGTACGCCTCCTTCGTCCAGAATTAGAACAATTCAGAAGTACATATCGAGTTGTTGTAGAGACATATTATAGACATCGTTTCGACAAATTTGTAACCATTATTTGTAAAAAATATGGCAAACGTCATCCCATTTCAAACAAAAGCTGTCGGAGGACAGCGCCCTCGACTTTGTTGTGCTTGCCAATTAAACAAAACTTTTTTGGGTGATACAGAAAACATAACCAAGTACTTTATCATATATTTATAAGCAAAGTACTGTATAAGGTGAAAAAGGGTCATAATTCTTACATATTTTTTTTATTTTTTTATGAATAATTTAACCAAAATTCTCAATAAAAAAAGGGCCATAATGCTTACAAAGAATTGACAGAGTTATGTACCCTTGTCTGTTGATGGAGGTAATGATGGTGAATAAGTATTGTAAGTGTATAAGCTTTATCTCTAATGGTTTTGAAAAAACGTGGGGTGGTACGAAAAACTTAACCAAAATTCTAAGTCGAAAAAGGGCCATAATTCTTACGAAAACCTTGACAGGGTTATATACCCTTGTCTGTTGTTGGAGGTAATGACGGTGAATAAGTGTTGTAATTTTCTAAGCAATGTCTGTAATGGTTTTTAAAAAAAGTGAATTGGTACAAAAAACTTAACCAAGGTGTGACACAAACGCAGACGCCGACGCCGACGCCAACGTCGCCGCCGAGGTGAGTAGTATAGCTAGCCTTTTTCTTCGAAAAGTCGAGCTAAAAATTAAAAGAATGTAAAACTTGGAATTCAAATACAACTGAAATTAATGTTGGTAAATGCAACCGACATTTAGATGAATTGAATCCAATCAACTTGTATTCCAGCTACTTGGATAATTTAACCCTTCTGAATTAAATCACGGATTTACACCCTGGATTTTCCACAGTCATAATTTAGATGCGCAGTAAAAATAAAACCTTCAGAATTGGGAAAGAATTACCAACCTGCAGCTTTGCATCGCCCGATTCGAGTCTTTGCAGAGAGTCATATATTGACATAAGTATTTTAGTCAAGAGTTATAAGAATCTACTTGTTATTTAAGGTTCAATTGTAGATAATGATCTATAAATTAAATCATGCCTTATCAATCAAATATATATGCTAAATGTTACGGAAATTGCTTAAAATGGTTCAGGAAATTGTTTGAAGCAGTCTGTAACAATCGATGAATAGTGTCAAGCGATTTACTCTTAAAATTGAATTCAAATACATGTGCAATCTCGCAGTGTATTTCTAATTGCAACATCGCTACAGTAGAAAGTAAACGATTGATAAGTAATATATTTTTAATATAGAGTGAGACTCGTTATTTGAAGTATCCTAGAGGAACAATTAAAGTTTTACCAGTGACATGTCAAAATGCTGAAGTGTAATAAGAGTTACAAGACTACAGTCACTGGAGATACACATTCTGACAGTACACTCTAAAACCACAGCATCAGTGTCGAAGAACTTGAATGCATGAAATGTAATGTCGTAATTAACCTTGTGGGCTGCGCTTTAGTCTATAATAAAATCAGACACCAGATTGGTATCATCGGACAGCTGAAAAAGAAAAAAAAACAAGGGCACCGCAAAGCGGATGCATCCCCTCGGTATTCAATCATCACATCGAGTTCGCTTGTGATCAGTCCAATTTTGAACTTGACCTTAAACCTATGACCTTGAAAATATATAGGCTTCTAGACATTGCCATATTCTAACTGTATACCAAGTTTGGTTAAGATCGGTCGAAGGATGTTCAGTGTAGAGTGGTCACAAGGTTGTTGTTATGGAATAGTCAAAGTTCAATTTTGACCTTGACCTTCAACCTATGACCACAAAAGGACCTATAGAAGCTAACGCTTATGTACAATTCGTACGATTAGTCTCTAACACTATAATATAGACCATATAAACTATATGACAGTTTAACATTTTATTGTAAAGTGTTCATGTTAGACTTTTGGGATTAGTAATTCCATGGCCAAATGTAATGCTCGGCAACCATTCTTTCCAACGTTTGACAAAAGTCATTGTGACAAGCGTCATTCGCCTCACACCAATGGGCTTACAGTCTTTGTGGAAAAAGCAGCCAGTTGCTTGGAAAGAATGTTTAGTGGATTCGGTCTGAGAAAGCTAAAAAAAAACCGCACGAGTAGGTGAACTGGTTGCCGTGATATAACTGAACAATTGTTGAAAACGGCGTTAAGCCAAAATAAATAAATCAATCAATCCAAATTTATGTAATCCGCCATCTGCAGTTAGTCCTTTGCTGATAGCACTTTCAGTGCTTTGATTTCTGAGGACTATAATTTACGCTTAGTTATTATTACGCACCGAATAAATGTGACAGCTCAACGACTTTAGTTTCAGTTTTTGTAAAAGTATCCGAACAACTGTTTATCATATATTGTATGATGTTTAAATTATGGTAATATCCATCGTGAACTATTCGGCAGATCCACCAATAAGGTAATAAAATAATTAAGTGTTAATAGATATCGTATTCAGTGGGTGGTGGGGGGTAAAACTGGTTTGGTTTCGTATTGACCAACTTTAATTACGTCACGCAATTTGATAGATAGCCTATTTACACGAACAGAGACACATCTGCTGCATACGATTTTTGAAAACATTGCGGCAAAATGAGAAATTTCATTGATAAAAGGAAATTACAGCTTTATACTGGAAAAAACGAAATACACTTCAAATGTATGTTTTTTACTATGTTTCAGTCCAAATAACCTTTTATCTACGGGTCTTCTTAGTTTGGGATCTTACCCCTTTCCCTCATATACTATTGACGCTTTCTGATGCCTCTGCAGCAGACGGCTTTTTAAAAACATATTGACAAAAGAAGAAATCGCACAAAACGTGCAATTTCTCCTTTTGCCACAATGTTTTCCACTTTTAGTCATAGGAGATTTTCTATGTTTTGACAAAATACGTTCAAAGTCGTCTGCTGCAGAATTGTCATATGAGGGAAAGGGTTAAGAATTAAAATAAACTACATTGTTGAGTACTTTATGAATCTTTTGACATCAGATGGAATCCGCTGTGGTCGAGTGGTTAGCGTCGGGGATTTCGAAACCGGGTGTCCCGGGTTCGATCCCCAGTCGCGGCACTACGGTCATGGTGGAGTGCCCTTGGGCAAGGCACATTTTCTAGCCTGGTACTGGTTTGTTTACCCAGGGATCATGAATAATTAAATTGAATTGCGCGCTAAATGACCTTGGCTGTTGATGCGCCATAAAACAATATACATTCATTCATTCATTTTGACATCAGAAAATAGTAACACACTTCTCAATTGACTGCTAATACAAAGTACTGGGAGAAAAGGATGAACATTATGACATCAGGAACTCGGGTAAATCCCGAAGTTGGAACTTGGAAGGCTCTACGATATATTATAGGTTATTGTAGGTTATTGCATCTATAGTATGTATGGGAAAATATTGTGTTGGAGGACAGGGCCTCCGCTGTCAGTCGCCAAATGCAAAAGAAAAAACCAATTTGCAAAAACAGCTGCAAAAGAAAAATCTCGCCAAATTGAGCCGCCATTTTGTTTATATAAATGCTTTAAGCGACGTGTTTTTTCAGCAACACAACACAAGCTATCGATCTTTGTATAGCTTATTGCGATAACTTTAACAGGAATTCAGTCTTGATATTTGACAATCTGAAGGTCAAGTTACTGTTTATTGGACGGATTAGTGTCATGACCGATAAACTGATGTTTTTATTGTCAATTAAAGAGACACATGGTTAACTGATTGCTCTTTGATTGGACATATTTTAATCAAGATTATGTTTGACCCAACACTTTCGTGTGCGGACAATTAAAGAAGTTTATTTTAAGTGTGGAAACAATAGTTTTATGAAACTCTAGTGGAAAACAAAAGTAATTGATTTAATGAACTATAGTGTATTATAAACTCTGCACAGCAAGGGTAAACAAAATTAAAGCATTCAATCAGTATTATTCTCTAAATGGCTTCGAAATGTAAACTAGATTGTCTCCTTTCTGAACCTCGACCTGCCAAAATACAAAAAAAAAATGAAGCTAATGCCAGAAAATTTCATGGAAAGTTGGAAATGACTGGCTCAGTTATGATCCTATATCAAAGTTTATGCTATTAAAACACAATGTAGAAACATTTTCACCTCTCAGGCTCTGGTAAGAAAGAAAATGACATATGTGTACTTTGCTGCAAAGCAAATCTTGTTATGATAGTTACTTTAATATACAACATAAACATGTGCTATTGGTAAATGAAATAAGAGAAGAAATAATGTATTTGATATAATATATTTTTTTAAACTCTTTGTCCATTTAATTGTTTCCATGTATAAAATAATTGGCACCAAAGTTGGCTCCAACTGTGGCTTCTCTGGCTCCAACTTTTTTATTTTGGTTCCTTTTTTTTCAATTTGGTGAATGTGTTGGCTAAAGAAATATTTTGTCCAGGGGAGGCCCTGGAGTAGTTCCTTCGGCTGAGTTGCCTGAGAAAGTTCTCCGCTGAAGGAACAAGTACCAGCACAATAGATTCCTATAACCATGCAATAACCTTTTTATTGTATAATTTGATATTGGCTATTTAAAATATGGCGTTTTGTTTGTTTTTAACACTTCACCATTTAAAAAATTAACACTCGTTTTGGATTGTTTAGATAAATAAACATTAACTGTCTATGGCGCAATTATACTGTCCTTTCCGATTGTATCTAGGATCGTTGGAAAATATAATTTACAAATTGCCATTGTTGTACTACATTTGCTTTCGACTCGAAATTGAATGGTTGACAAAATGATGTGTAACTTAGTCACTGTAACACTTTTTCAACAGTGTTTTTTATTAAGAACTCGTGTATTGTCTTATTCTGGTATTTACACCCGGATATTTGTGTTCTTTATTACGAATTAGATGCCCCTTTTGACCTCGCAATATGTTCAGTAAAGCGAATACACATCTTCTATATTGTGTTGAAAAATTTCACATCGTTCGATGACAAAAACAACTAGAAGACCTACCTTTAAAACAACCATTTGCTTATTCATCCTAGCAGTTATGAATCCCTTTTGATGGGCTTAGGCATTATGTTGTCAGCTCAATCACTTAAGAAGCCTTTGTCCAATCATCACCAAATTTTGTCAGAATGTGTATTGGCATAATATCTTGGAAAAGTTGGATAACTAGCCATATCGCTTTAGTCACTCGAGAGTTATCGCCCTTTAATTATAGAAATTACCTAATATTGGTCTTGTCAGCCAAATAACTTAAGAAGCCTTTTGTCCAATCATCACCAAATTTGGTCAAAATGTTTATTGACATACTATCTCATAAGTTTGATAACCAGCCATATCGCTGTAGTCACTTGAGAGTTACTGCCCTTTAATTATAGAAATTACCTCAAATCGGTGTTGTACGATCAATTACTTTATCCAATCATCACTAAATTTATTCAGAATGTGTATGGGCATTTTATTTGATCATCACCAAATTAAGACAATATGTTGATGGGCAGAATATCTTTGTCAGGTTTGATAACTAACCACGTTGTCTTAGTCACTCCACACTTATGTCCCTAAAAATGGCCAAAACTGTATTAACAGTGTCCACTCTCTAAATTTGCCTGACGTACAACCACTTATCACTATACTTGGTCTCAAAAAAACAGGACAGCCGTATTTTGTGACAGTTGGCACTCTTGTTTTTATTGGCCGGATTGCTCTAACAATTCCGGTCTATAGATTGGCGATGTCTGTCTGAATGTCCGTCAACATTTTGGTTAAAGTTTCAGGTTGAGGCAAAATCTCAGCACTGGAAAGGGTTACAAACTTGAAACTTTGCCTGAAGGTAACCAGTAACAAGTTCTATTGATTTCTATGGTTACTTTGAACTTGACCTTGGTTGGCGATTTTCAAGGTCAAATTGCCGACAATCCGGCCTTACTGTCTTCAGCGGTTTCTTGTTTAGGAATAAAAAACCAGGGTTAAAAAAACATGACAATATAAGGAATTAATCCTGCATGATTTTAAAGACTTTTGCCATTTGGAATGGGTCAGAATATCTGACCCATGAGATGCCTAGAAAAAGTCAAGGTGAGTTATTGTGGTCCTCTTTGTCCGTTGCGTGTCTGTCATCATCTTCTTCTTAAAAGTCATTAGGTCAACAATTGGGATGAAACTTCACAGGAAGCATCCTTTCAATGTCCTTCAAATTATTTTGAGCCATGTAGAATTCTGGTTTCAATGGCAACTGAAAGAAAAAAATAAGATAAAAGAGGGGGGAGGGGTGTTTTGCCTTATATGGCTATAGTGAACATTTTAAAAATATTCTTCTCCTAAACTATTTGGCCGATTTCCAAAAAGAATTGTAGATATGTCACTTGGGTAACCATGCATTGATCAGAATCCTTCAAGACATGTTAAACAGGCAGCCCTGTATTTTCCTCATATGGCTTCAATGAAAACTTCTTCCGAAATATCTTGGCAATTTCCAAATAATTTTGTAGGAATGACCCTTGGGTGACCCTTTACTAGATTCCTGGTAAAAAAATTGAGTTATTGTGATTAGCATGAAGAATCACATTGCATTACTCAGGTGAGCGATTAAGTACCATCATGCCCTCTTGTTATAATAAACGATGTTAATATCCGGATATAATCTCTTTGTAAAATATATCTATGATACTGTCTATCAAAACCATATGTGACTTCACAACAACAATGTATATTGATTTTTACTGTCCTTTTAGTTTTCTATTTGGTTTTCAGGATCAATTTGTTTCTTTGATCTTTTACAATACAATGCCGCAGTTATATCTTTGCTCAGAACACTTATTATTTATGCCTGGATGACAAATCAGCACAATGACAAATGTGACCTTGAATCCCTTACCACATGCAACAAATCTGCAGCAGACGACTTTGAAAACCTTTATTCAAAGATAGGAAAACTCTCTAAATAAAAGAACAATTATTGAATAAAGTTGAAAACATTGTGGCAAAAGGAGAAAACGCTCATTATTACACAATGTTTCAGAAGTCGTCGGCTTTTCAATTAATTGCATTTTTTTGATCATTTTGCCTAGAAGTTTTCAAAAGTCATCTGCTGCAGATTTGTTTGATGTTGTTTGATGTTGGAAAGGGTTTAATCAGAGGACTATAATAGATACGGGGAAGTGGAGAAAACTGGCCTTTTTACCCACAATATCTCTCTTATTACTCAATCGGAATCCGCCGTGGTCGAGTGGTTAGCGTCATGGATTTGAAACTGGGTATCCCGCGTTCGATCCCCATTCGTGACACGGCGGCGTAAATTCCAAATAAAACAAATAAAACTTATAACTCATTAAAACCGTATGTGTTTGGGTACTCAAAAGAATAGCCTCACTGAGTAGATTACTTTGAGTACAGGGAACATGGGTTTGAGTGTCGAATAACAAATTTAGTACATGAAACATACCCACTTATCTTAACTCTTAGCACGCTAGCGACAGGTTTTGTCAACCGTTGATGACATTTGCAAACAGTTTGGATCCAGATCAGTCCCCACAAAACGCGCGGACTGATCTGAGATCCAAACTGTTTGTCACTCCAATTCAATTTCAGTAAACATTTGGGGAAAATAAATATTTTTTCAAAAATTTGCAGACGAAAATAATTTAGCATGCAAAGAGTTAAGCTCTTGTTTTTTATTTTTGTCCAGATAACATTTGCTAAAAGATGATGAATGGCAATTCCGGAGTGATGGGTCGCCTCCTAGCCGACACAGCTGTGCTGAATAAAGGCACTGACGATGAACTGGTAAAGTTTAGAATTTGGCCATCCATTCCCACATATTACAAATCTGCAGCAGACGACTTTGAAAGCACCTCGGAAAATAATGTGAAAGATTTCCACAAATTGGCAGCAGAGGATTTTAACCCTTTCCCTGATACGACAATTCTGCAGCAGACGACTTTGAACATATTTTGTCAAAAAATAGAATATCTCTTTAATTGAATGGATAATCTATGACTTAAATTGGAAAACATTGTGGCAAAAGGAGAAATTGCTTGTTTTGAGTAATTTCTTCTTTTGTCACTATGTTTTCAGAGGCATCTATATGAGGGAAAGGGTTAAGATGAATCTTTGCAAAAATATGGAAGATCTGTAAATGAAATGTTATAATGATTGAATAGTTGAGAACATTGTCTGAAAATTAAATAGTTATAATCCTTCATTTATAGTCTTTCCTTGTTTTTGCGTACTTGTTTTCAAAGAAGACTGCTGCAAATTTGCTGTATGTGGGAAAGGGTTAAAGGTGCTGAACTCCAGAGTATCTATAGATAGTATAGTAAAAGTTTTTAAAACTGTTCAAAAGATGACTTGGAATATTAAAATCATAATTCTGGGATAATATAAGAGTAATAATTTCCCTTTCCAGTTTCCAGTACTATAAACATCTAAATATTGATCGTCTATGTTTTATTTTTACTGGGTAGACATACCCAGTAAGATAAATTTTGAACATTTGCATGACTTTTAATCATGTTTCAAACTATTTATTATTAACTTTGTTGTCACAATTAACAATATTTGCAGATGTTTCAACATTTCAAAATGTTGATCTCCATCTGGAGTTCAGCACCATTAAAGCACACAATATTCATGTTTACTATTTTGCTCCCACTTACAGCTATAAGAATACACCATTATGTGAGTGATCATCTAGGGACATTTGGAAAACGGTGTAACGGTTGTTTTTTTCATGCTTTGGGGCGATCAGGCAAGGCATATTCCTTAGCCTAGTACTGGTTTGTTTGGACTACCTTGGTGGTGTAGTTAAAGAGTGTCGGGAGATCGCAGTATGATCCCTGACTGGGTCATTTGAAAGACTTAAAAAATGGTAGTAATGGATTTCCTTCCTTGGCGTTTAGGATGTTGGGATTAGATTTACGACTAACTCACTCGTGTCAGGATAAATGGCCCAGGAAGCACTGTGATATAACTGATAAAATGTTGAAAGAGGTGTAACACATCATGAACAAAATACCTCACTTTGATATATATACATGTATAATGTTGAAATATCTTTGAGCTATAAATCACCCTGAATACTATTCCCTTTAAAAAATTGAAGAACCATACAAAATGGGTGCCTTTTACTGCATGGTAACATATATCTGTCAGGGCATCACTTCTTATTGTTATATCCAATATATCTGTGTTTACTTAACACTAGCCTGGTACAAGGAATTTTATTTTTTTATTTGGGTTTCAGCCCTTTTCAACAGTATTTCAGTAATATCACGGCAACAGTTCACTTATTCATGATTCCTGGGTAAACAACCAGTACTAGGCTAGCAAATGTACCTTACCCAAGGGCACTCCATCATGACAGCCATTCTGCGACTGGGGATTGAACCCAGATCCAAATCCCCAATGCTAACCACTCACCCACGGCGGAACCCTGTACCCAAAATACAAAGTTCTATAATAATTAATTTTCTGTTAATAGCCTGGTCCCCAGCATACTGTAGTAAAGTAGTAAATGTACACTTAATTTTGCCAAAACTACAGCAGACCAATAGAACTTGATGTTTGGTGGAATCAATACTAAATAATGGAGCAAGATATTTTATGAGTTTCAAATGTTAAACCAGTTTAGTCGACTTTTTAATCCTTTCCCACATTAAGATGCTCTCTGACACCTATGCAGCAGAAACTTGTTCCAAAACGAGAAATTGCTCATAATGAGCGATTCCTCCTGTTGCCACAATTTTTTTCAACTCTTTTCAATGATAATATTTTCAATGTTATCAATTAAGATTTTCTCCCTTCTTAATCCTAGTCGTCTTCCGCATGTTTGTTGTATGTGTGATTCGGTTAATTTCTCTTGTCACTTGACCACTAATGAGAATATCACTTTTAGCTTACACTTATTGAAATATATCTTAATCATACAGAAACTCTAAAGTAATTAGTTTTCCTTCATCTATGAGTAAATTAATGCACAATGTTGTATGGCAAATCAACATCTAAGGTCATTTAGCATGCGTATAAAATAAAAAATAAGTAATATTATTCAGTATTTTAAGCTAAAATTAGATGAGGTGAAATGATGTAGCAAAAACGATATCTTTGTAATGGGATTAAAAATTATGATGTAATATAGATAGAAAAAGGTTAAAAAGCTGATTTTGTTTCCCAATGTAGAGTTGCCAAGGATACTGTGATAATTCCACCAAGAAGATCCTATTTTATCTACTAGTCGTGGTGACATTTGGGCTGGTCCTCCTTCTACTATACTGGAAACCAGAACTTGAATGTTACATCAAGAAATCCAAATGTGCTCTTTACAAGGCAGATGTGGTCCTTCTACAGGTAAGTTCCCGGCTCGGCCAACTTTCTTTCCGATGATTGACAAAAGTCAATGCGACACGCATCATTCGCAGCCAGTTGCTTGGGAAGATTGTTGTGCGGAGTACTGGTGTGAGAAAACCAGGAAATGCATGAGTAGGTGAACTGGCCGCCGTGATATTACTGAAAGATTGTTTAAAACAGCGTTAAACCCCAATCAATCAATCAATCAATCAATTATACAGGTAAGTAAGAATAAGTGTATTGGGTTTGATCCCAGCCTGAAGTGATCATGGTTGAGTGTCCTTGGATTTTGAACAAGGCACAGTTTCAGTCTAAAGCTGGTTAACCCTTTCCCTCATACAGAACAAGCAATTTCTCCTTTTGCCACAATGTTTACCACTTTTAGTCATAGGTTATCCATTCAATTATAGAGATTTTCTATTTTTTGACACAATATGTTCAAAGTCGTCTGCTGCATAATTGTTGTATGAGGAAAAGGGCTAACAGCCATCTTGTGCAGCAGTGCAGAACAGTTTGGACAAGTTTGATAGAAAGCTACTAAATAAACATTTGTGTGAAGTTGTTTTGAAATTGGGCCAGTGGTTAAGGAGATGTTTCAAGGTTTTTCTATTCTTAGCTCCGTCGCCATCTTGTGCAGCAGTGCAAGTTGTTTTGAACCCTGTCAATATGTTTTGCAATTAGTTCATCTGGTTTAGGGAGTAAAGTTGTTTGAAGGGAATACGTAAACAGTGGGACGGACTAATAGCCGCTGAGTGATCACAATATATCACTTAGAGAACTTTGTGCTAAGGTGAGCTTAAACTATACCAAAATGGAACGAGATATCGGTGGAACGGATGGATGCTCCCTGAAGTATAGGGAGGACAGAATGGGGATACAGTATACTATATGTAGCAAAATCAATTAGCCTTTAGAAAGTAATTAGTAAGAAACACATGGATAGGAGTACTTGCCGCCATGATATAATTGATAAATTGAAAACGGCTTGGAACCCAAATCGTTCAAACTCTTTGTTGACTTTGAGCACATTTCAATTTTGTTTTTTGTTTCACAGGATTCCTTTGGGCAGAAGTATATCAGTGTTGTGAAAATCCTGAATGTTGCTGAAGAGTTGTAAGTGTATCTTATGTTTATAAATCTTTCCCTCATACAACAAATCTTCCACAGGTTCCATGGCTAGGTCATACCAAAAACTTTTCCTTTTTTCAAAACGAGCAATATGTTTGAAGTCGTCTGCTGCAGAATTGTCAGATGAGGGAAAGAGTTAAACTCCTCTTCATTATTTATTTATTTATTATGTCTCCCCCATTACATGGGGGTGACATATTGTTTTTGCCCGTTCCGTCCGTCCTTCCTTCCGTCCTTCCGTCCGTCCTTCCGTCTGTCACACTTGTTTCCGCTCAATAACTGAAGAACGCTTGGGCGTAGGAACTTCATACTTGGTATGCAGGTTGGTCATGACCAGTAGCTGACCCCTATTGTTTTTGATAACAGAAGGTCAAAGGTCAAGGTCATGGTGACCTTGTGAGGTAAAAAATGGTTTCCGCTCAATAACTGAAGAACTCTTTGGCTGAGGAACTCCATACTTGGTATGCAGGTTGGCCATGCCTAGTAGAAGACCCCTATTGATTTTGAGGTCAGTACGTCTAAAGTCGAGGTCACAGTGACCATGAGCTTGAAAGGTCACAGTGACAATGAGCTGATAAATAGTTTTTGCTTGGGCCCAGGAACTTCATACTTGATGTGCAGATTGGTCACCACCAGCAAATGACCCCTATTAATTTTAAGGTCACTAGGTCAAAGGTCAAGGTCACAGTGGTCAAGGTCACATCCGTCACACTTGTTTCCGCTCAATAACTGAAGAACTCTTGGGCATAGGATCTTCGTACTTGGTATGCAGGTTGGTCATGACCAGTAGATGACTCCTATTGATTTTGATGTCAGTAGGTCAAAGGTCAAGGTCATGGTGACCTTGTGAGGTAAAAAATGGTTTCCGCTCAATAACTGAAGAACGCTTGGGCCGAGGAACTCCATACTTTGTATGCAGGTTGGCCATGCCCAGTAGAAGACCCTATTAATTTTGAGGTCAAGGTTACAGTAACCTTGAGCTGAAAGGTCACAGTGACAATGAGCTGAAACATTGTTTTTGCTTAATAACTGTAGAATGCTTAGGCCATGGAAGTTAATACTTGGTGTGCAGGTTGGTCACCACCAGTAGATGACCCCTATTGATTTTGAGGTCACTAGCTTAAAGGTCAAGGTCATGGTAACCTTCAGCTGAAAAATGGTTTCCTCTCAATAACTAAAGAATGCTTATGTTGAGGAACTTCATACCTGGTGTGCAGGTTGGTCCTAACCAGTAAATGACCTTTATTGAATTTGTTTGATTTTGTGGTCACAAGGTCAAATGTCGAAGGTCACGGTAACCTTCAGCTGAAAAATGTGTGTTACTCAATAACTCAAGAACGCTTATACCCAGGAACTTTATACTGGGTGTGCAGCTTGGTCCTAACCTGTAGATGACCCCTATTGATTTTGATGTCAGTAGGTCAAAGGTCAAGGTCGCGGTGACCTTTGGCTGAAAAATGGTTTCCGCTCAATAACTGAAGATTGCTCGGGCCCAGGACCTTCATACTTGGTGTGCAGGTTGGTCACCAGCAGCAAATGGCCCCTATTGATTTTGAGGTCACTAGGTCAAAGACCAAGGTCATGGTAACCCTCAGCTGAAAAATGGTTTCTGCTCAATAACTGAGGATTGTCACTGTTGCTTCATCTCCAGTCCAAAACTAAAAAATTCATCTCCATCATTTCTTTTCCTCCCCTACGACCACACAAATGGGGAGACAAGCGCTTTTTCAAAAAAGCAATCTCTAGTTCAAAACTTCTTTTGGTCGAGCCCTGGTAGTTCTGTCGGTACAACATTCTTTCCGATGGTTGGCAAAAGTCACTGTGACAGGCATCATTCTTTTTTCACCAATGGGCTAGCAGTCTATGTGAAAGAGCAGCCAGTTGCTGGGAAAGTATGTTGTGTGGAGTACTTGTGTGAGAAAGTCAGGAAACATATGAGTAGGTGAACTGGCCGCTGTGATAAATTGTTGAAAATGGAGTTGAACCCCAATCAATAAATCCACCAAAGTTCTTTAGGTCCACTGTAGAGACATTCTATTGTATACTTCCTAATTTACTATACATGTGATTGGAATATATAATGGGAGGTGACCAATCTAGTCGCCATTGTTGGTTCATGCCGGACATACTAATTTACTATATTATGCTGGGTACCAAACTACAATATTTACATTCGCCTAGTTCTTTGTATAGATAAAACTGACGTTCATTTTGCATGAACCGGTCGACCTTTCATGACCTCTGTAGGGATTATGACGTCATTGTTTATTTCAATAGCGTGACGTCATTTAACCAATGATATACGACGTTACAAATATCAGCTATTCATTTAAACAAACGTATGTTGTCGGTTACATTTATTTATTGTTATTAAAGACTTGTTCGCGAACACTTTTAGGTCGAAAAAAATAAAGTAATGAAAAGGGGAAAATGTAAATATAAGGATTGACTGTTATTTTTCGTGTGTTCATGCAGTATGAACGCTCGGCCGCGATTTTGCAAATTTTCCAAGAAGCGCTTCACGGATTTGCAAAATGGCGGCCGAGCGTTCATACTGCATGAACGCACGAAAAAGAACAGTCAATCCTTAATTGTTGGTTCATGCCAGACATACTAATTTAGTATATTATGCTGGGTACCAAACTACATTGTTGGTTCATGCCAGACATACTAATGTATTATAGCATGCCAGGTACCAGACTAGTCAATATTGTTGGTTCATACCGGACATACTAATTTACTATAGGATGCTGGGTACCAGACTAGGGTTTGCATAGTCTGTCGGTCAAATTACGCTAAATACATCCGCTGACTTGCTGATCTATTTTACTATAGTCTCTAAAAAATCCTGTATAGAAATGAGTGTATACCATCACCAGAATGCATTGAGTTTAAATGCATTGTGAATGTGTATAGGATGCACTGAAAATGATTGATTTGATCACTTTTAGTATTTGACCTTGTTTGAAAGTGAAAGTAGAGAATGCTAAACACCGTTTTTTTCCGGGCCTGATTTGGTCCAAAATGACGGTTACAATTTTCGCCTGGTGAGTTCTTTCTTTCATAATGCATGACCCCACATTTTCTTTGGATTGTTTAGAAGCTAGGAGGTAACTCTTTTCAATGATATATGGTGTTCTACATGAGAAACGCTTAGAAAGTGTGAAAATTGAGGACTGAAACTGGTCGATTTACATTGAAGGATTTTTTTTGGTGTATGTACCTGTATGTATAAGATTTGGTGTATTTTCAGGACAAGTTGGTCAGATGCGTACAACAGAGAGGTCAGCTCACCAGAAAACACTGTGGACTTTGATGATGTCGCCAACCTGACTATCAAACAGGATGACACGATGATGTCTTGTTTCGATCATCAGTATGTCAGATATGTTTGGAAAGATCAACTTAAAACCTTTACAAAACTACTGTGAGTATATGAGTGTATACTAGTTACCGTTAAATTTGCCACATTCATATATTATTTGTTAACCCTTTCCCTCATATAGACACTTTCTGACGCCTCTGCAGCAGACAGCTTTTTGAAAACATAGTGACAAAAGAATAAATTGCTCAAAACAAGCAATTTCTCCATTTGCCACAATGTTTTCCACTTTTAGTTGTAGGTTATCCATTCAATTATAGAGATTTTCTATTTTTTGACAAAATATGTTCAAAGTCGTCTGCTGCAAAATTGTCGTATGAGGGAAAGGGTTAAGCCTGTTCAACAGACTACAGTCAAACTTGTATTAAGCAGCCACTTCTGTTAAGCAGCCAACTTGTATTAAGCAGCCACTTCTGTTAAGCAGCCAACTTGTATTAAGCAGCCACTTGATGATTAACCAAAACAACAAGATTTTCTTTATTTAACTTGTATTAACCCTTTCCCTCATACGACAATTCTGCAGCAGACGACTTTGAATGTATTTTGTCAAAAAATAGAAAATCTCCATAATTGAATGGATAACCTATGACAAAAAGTGGAAAACATTGTGGCAAAAGGAGAAATTGCACGTTTTGTGCAATTTCTTCTTTTGTCACTATGTTTTCAAAAAGCTGTCTGCTGCAGAGGCGTCAGAAAGCGTCTTTATGAGGGAAAGGGTTAACAGCCACCCATATTCAACAGCCAAAGTTTGACTCTCCCCTGAGTGGCTGCTTAAGACTGATTGACTGAACATTAGAAAGCATTGTGGAATAAGTGAAAATTGTTCAACCCCTTCCATCTTGTAGTCGCATTTTAACACATCTGCGGCATACAACATTTGAAATCATGAGCTCAATTTGAGGATTTTTTTCACCCCAAAATGTTTTGAGCTCTTTTTGATTAACATTCTCTCAGTTATAGAGGTTTACCATGTTTTTGCCTAAATGTTTTCAAAATCCTCACTGCAAAAATTTTGTATACTGGAATTGGTACACAGCAAGTAATTTTTACATTAAGAGTCTATATCTCATTAACAAATTGATGCAATGCATTGGAACTGTATACAACTCTCCAGAACCATCACACATATGTAAATAATTAAGTAAGATAACTCTATCTTGCATATAATGCAAGTTATGGCCTTTTTTCGACTTATAACTTTTGATTAATGTTTTGTGTGTAACTACATTAGAGTCCATATCTCAGTAACCTCTCAATGCATTGCATTGAAACTTTATACAACCCTTCCCAACCATCACACTAATGTAAACAATCAAGATAGACAATGGTTTTAGAGATCTCCTGCAGATGCGTCAAAATGTGTCTATATGTGGGAAAAGGGATTTAAAAAGCAAAGTCTACTTACTAAACATGGAAGAACCCTTAAAGCGTGAAAGGTGATGATTACAAATTGCAGGCTGACTGTTTGACTTTTTTCAGTGATTTGTCTTCCAATACAAAGTGTTCAGCTCTACATGAAAAACATGGTCTCAGTGCTAGTGAACAGGCACAGAGGTAAGTCTGCTCTACATTCTATAACCCATACTAGAGAACAAAATAAGGTGGAGTAAACTGGTCTTTTCTTAGCACTATCTCTCTTATTACTCAACTAAACCCTATGGTGTGGGTATCAAAAGAAACGTCTCACAACGAGTGTCAAGTAAAGATTAACGCCCCTTTTTAAGAGCTCTGCTTTCCCATAAGGAACTAAGTCTTGATTCTATATTGACTTTATCAAAATCTTCCCAACATAAGCAGTAGGCTGAGAGGCTAGTGTCGGGCATCTGGAACCGGAAGTTGCGACGGTCATGGCAGAGTGCCCTTGAGCAAGTTACAATTACAAGCCTAGTACTGGTCTTTTTTTTACCCAGGGATCATAAATAAATGAACTGTCGGCGTGATATAACTAAAATAATGTTGAAAACATCACACAACAAAGCAAAACTACAACAATTCTGCAGCAGACGACTTTGAACATATTTTGTCAAAAAACAGAAAATCTCTATTTAAAATTGAATGGATAACCTATGAGGAAAAGTGGAAAAACATTGTGGCAAAAGGAGAAATTGCTCGTTTTGAGCAGTTTCTTATTTTGTCACCATGTTTTCAAAAAGCAGAAAATGTCTATGTGAAGAAAATGATAAATCTTTCTCCTAAAATAACATATTTACATTTCTACGTCAAAAATCATTTATATATTTAGCTCAAAAGATAACATATACTGTTGTTGAATTTACATGGATTTGATTGAAAGGAATGAGAAAGAAGCAAACAGCCTATTTGAATCTTTCTCCTTAATAACATATTAACATTACTAAGTCAAAAAGCATTTATATATTTAGCTCAAAAGATAACATATATGGTGAATTTACATGGATTTGATTGAAAGAATGATGAAGAAGCTAACAGCCTTTTTAAGTCTGTCTCCTAAAATAACTTATTATACCCAACAAACGACTATGATGTACAGTGTGTGTATACCACATGACTTTTACGTCATGAATGCTACAGTCGACAGAAATATTTTTCTTCGGTTTAGAAGTAAAAACAAAGGTAACTTTTTTATTTCTTCATCTTTTTTAATGAAACATGGCGCAGTCTACGCCGCTTACAGATCCCTATCTCCGGTTTTTAGTCCCCTACCGGCGTGCCGAAGGGGACTCTTAGGTTTGCACTCCGTCCGTCAGTCCGTCAGTCCGTCAGTCAGTCCATCTGTCAGTCAGTCAGTCAGTCCGGCAAATCAGTTTTCCGTACTTTTTTTCTACATGCTTTGAGGTATTGAGCTGAAATTTTGTATATGCCTTTGTAATCATGTGTCACAGATCAAGTTCGCGTTTCATGGGATTTCGTCAATTTTTTTATGAGTTATGCCCCTTTTTGGACTTAGAATATTAATAAGTCAAAACGTGCAAACCGGTAGGGGATTATGGTATTGCTTGCAATCCTACAGTTACTTGTTCAATGGAGTTTGATTAGTGGTTGAGTTTCTTCAAACACTTCGATGAACTTTTTCTCATAATTGATTGATATTATCGACAGCTGGAGCATTATCAAAACTGGATTTTGAGAACAGGTTTGTCGAAGTGTTTTAAAAAACTAGGCCACCAATCAAACTCCTGTAAAAAACCGGAGATAGGACATTGTAAGCGGCGTAGACTGCGTCATGTTTCATTAAAAAGGGTGAAGAAATAAAAAAGTTACCATTGTTTAAACATTCTTATCAAGAGCAATTATGCTGTCTCACCATGCAAATATGACGTCAAAAGTCACGTGGTATATACACACTGTTGTAGTGACCCTGTGGTTGATCGTTGGGTTGGTCAGTTGGTCCGTTGCAATTTTCCTTGTCTGGATGGAGCATAACTTTAAAACTACTGGATGGAATTTAATAACACTTCATACGATGATACAACACATTGGGAGGAAGTGCAGTGTACAGGCAACATAACTCTATTTTACCTAATTACAGAGTTATTGCCCCTGTTAATTTTTCTTGACCAGAGAATAATTTTATAACTACGAGATGGAATCTAATAAAACTTCATACAATGGTAGAACACAATGAGAGGAAGTGCAGTGTAAAAGAACCATAACTCTAATTCAGAGTATTACACAGTTATTGCCCTTTGTTACTTTTTGTTGCCCGTAGAATAACTTCAAAACTACAAGATGGAATTTATTAAAACTTCATACAATGATACAACACATTGGGAGGAAGTGCAGTGTAAAAGAACCATAACCATATGGAGTTATTGCCCTTTGTTACTTTTTCTTGTCGGTAGAATAACTTTCATTGTCCTTTCTTACTTTTTTCTTGTCCGGAGATAATCTTAAAACTACAAGATGGAATTCAAGGTGGTTCTTTTCTTAATTTTTATCACTATCTTTCCTATCAGGGCGGCGTTCGGGGGTATTAATCACATTCAGTGATAGTTCTAGTATACATTATAACAACCAAAATCATTTATATATACATGCTTAGCTAAACAGATAACACATAATGTTTAATCTACAGGCGTATAGTACATGGAGAGAACAGTATAGAGGTTGACGTCAAATCTTACTGGAGGCTCTTCATTGAGGAGGTAAAAAAATGCTTTTTAACCCATTGCTTGATGACACCTATTTTAATAAGCGATTGTTCCCCTTTCCTTAGACTTTTAACAAACCTTTATCAATAATTATCCTTCTTTTCATGCTGTTTGATTATGTACCTGCACATATCCCTAATTAGTCCCCGAAACATGCAAATACACTTGTATAAAATGGTACGTATTTGCACCAGATAGCATGGATGCTTTGGCAGATCTAAATCTTCACATGTAACAAGCTAAGTCCCAGTAGCATTGCAGGCAGTTTTTCAATGGGTTGTAAGTTCAAATCCCAGCTTGGCTAACATTGATTCAGATGTTTGACAAAGTAAAGCGACAAGCACCATACGTCTTCCACCAACAGGCTAAAAGTCAATGTGGAAAAACAGCCAATTGCTTGCAAAGAATGTTGTGTGGAAAACTGGTGTGAGAAAGTCAGTAAAACACATAGGATGGTGAACTAGCTGCCATGATATGACTGAAAAAAATGTTGAACTGCTTAACCCTTTCCCTCATACGATAATTCTGCAGCAGACGACTTTGAACGTATTTTTTTATCAAAACATAGAAAATCTCTATAATTGAATGGATAACCTATGACAAAAAGTGGAAAACATTGTGGCAAAAGGAGAAATTGCACGTTTTGTGCAATTTCTTCTTTTGTCACTATGTTTTCAAAAAGCTGTCTTCTGCAGAGGCGTCAGAAAGCGTCTATATGAGGGAAAGGGTTAAAGCTCCAACCAATCAATCATTTGTCACAGACTTACTATGTGTTGGTTTCTCTGTACCTCCTAGGTGGTGTAGTGGAAGAGCGTCTGTCTCCTGCACCCAAGACATTACACTCTAGCACCACATGGTCAAAGGGGGCCTTAATATCCCTTTCCAACATTCAACGAATCTGTGGATGATTACTGAAAACGTTTTGTAAAATATACCGATCCTCTCTATAAATGATAGAACCAATATTGAATAAAGTTGAAAAAATTGTGACAAAATGAAAAACTGCTCATGTTGAGCGATTTCTCCTTAAGCCACAATGTTTTCAAAAGTCGTCTTCTGCAAGAGGCATGGGAAAAGGTTAAGTATAGGATGGCCATGTTTCGTGTTTTCTTATTTCAGGTCCTTAATCCGTTCTACATATTCCAAATAGGCAGTATCGTCTTGTGGTCCCTGGATGATTACTTTATCTATGCTGCGGCCATCTTCCTCATCTCGCTGATATCCATATGTATATCCTTATATGAAACCAAAAAGGTGAGTTTTAACGCAGCAGACGACCTGTGAAAGCATTGTAGCAAAAAAGGTTAACTGCTCATCATGAGCAGATTTTCTTTTTGCCATAACCGCCTTTATGGTGTAGTGGTAGAGCGTCCACCTCAGGAGCGGGAGGTTGTGAGTTTGATCCCCGGCGTGGTCATACTAAATACTTTAAAAATGGAAGTAATAGCTGCCCTTCTTGGTGCTCAGGGTTGAGGGATCAGCATTACGACTGACTGGCAGGCGTCAGGATAAATTGACCAGTAGTTCTGGTTGCTTACCCCGGAAACGCCATGGTATAACTGAAATATTGTTGAGAGCGGCATAAAACACCAAACAATTAATCTTTTTGCCATATTGTTTTCAATAAGTTGTTTGCTGAAGATGTGTCAATATGCGTAAATAACTTTTGAACCTCTTGAAGTATTTTGAAATAACGCACCATATTGAGATAATGTGCATAGCGTATGTGTTTGCCAGCTCATTTGAACATCAAGGTCACACTTTAAGGTCATGGGACTGTTTTTCATGTCTGCTTAATATTTCTTGAAACTGCTTACTCAGTTGAAGGTAAAGGTCACACTAAGAGGTCATAAGCATATGACAGTATTTCTTGCCTGCTGAAATGCTTGAAGGATTTTGAAGTAACTCGACCTTGACACCTCTGTTTTTTTTGTTAATAACATTAAGGTTGGTTTTCCTTGAGCATTCCCTACTTATTTCAGCAAATGATTACTCTGCATAATATGGTACGAACAGATGCTCAAACAATCACTGTTTCCCGTGGAGACGGTAACTATAGCGATATCTCGGTGGTTGACGTGGTACCTGGTGATGTCATCAGTATACCCGCTAAAGGTTGTATAATGACATGTGACGCGGTGCTGATGGCGGGAACATGTATTGTAAATGAGAGTATGCTAACAGGTAAAACAGTATTTTTATGCACCCATACTAAATACATATCAATGACTTCGCACAAACACTTTGTAACATCATCTTGAAACAAGATATAAAGTCAACCCTGTATTTAAAGACCACCCATGGGAAGTGAACAATCTGGTTTTGTTAGTTTAGTTTAAACTTATTTATTTTACATCGATTGCGAAACAAGCCTTGGGCTTAGATTAATCACGCTCGATGTCTGCTTCCTGGAGACTTCACCAGTACTCGCGCCGTTTGTGTGGAAAAATCCCAAAGTCAGGACCCGCTCATCACGGGACTCGAACCAGTTCCAGGTTTTGTTCACAGGTGATCTTTAATTTTAGAGTCATTTATAAAGAAAATGAGTTTTGGGAAGCTAAAAGTATGGTCACTATAGACGGGGAATTGCTATTCCAAGATATTCTTTAGCATAGGTTTGACTGTAGTTACAATAATTTTAACATGCATCTGACGAATAACCTGCAACAGCTCAGTTTGTAACGACAATGGTTCTTGATCCAAAAGTAAGGAGTTAAATCTGCAATCGGCCAATTTTCTCTCTGAAGATTGACAAAGGTCATTGTGACTGGCATTGCAAGAACATTGTGGTGAGTGCTGGTGAGAAAAAAGCAAGGAAACACATGGAAGTATACTAGATTCCATTGATGTAACTGAAATGTTGTGTTGAGAGAAATCCAGGAATCGCATGGAAGTGTACTAGATACCATTGATGTAATTGAAATGTTCTGTTGAGTGCTGGTGAAAAAAAAGCCAGGAAACACATGGAAGTGTACTAGAATCCATTGATGTAACTGAAATGTTGTGTTGAGTTTTGGTGAGAAAAAAGCCAGGAAACACACTGAAGAGTTTTGGTGAGAGAAAGCCAGGAGTCTCATAGGTAGATCGACTGTATGCCATTATGTTACTGAAATGCTGTTTGAAATGGCTCTTAACAAAAAAACAAAAAAATAAACCATGCCAACAAACAAAACTGCAGCAGATGACTTAGAAAACATCTTGGTAAAGATGGAAAATGTCTATAATGTAAGTATGAATATAAGATAGAAATGAAAACATAGTGGCAGAAGGAGAATTTACTCATTTTAAGCAAATTCTCCATTTGCGACAATGTTTTATTAACCCTGTCTCGCATACAGACATTTTTTGACGTCTCTGCAGTAGATGACTTCGGAAAACATTGTGGCAATATAAGAAATTGCTCATAATGAGTAATTTCTCCTTTTGCCACAGCGCTTTTAACTTCATACCATCATTTTTCTATCCTTTATTGAGAGTTTTAATAGTTCTTACTAATCGTTTTCAAAGTCGTCTGCTGCAGATTTGTTGTTTGTGGGAAAGGGTAAGATGACTGCAGGTGGGTAAGGGTCAAATTGCAATTGATCAATCAGATTATTTCTCATGTAGGTGAAAGTGTCCCCGTCACAAAGACTCCTATGGCACAGCAGGATGATGAGATATACTCACCAGAATCGCACAAACGTCACACACTCTTTGCCGGCACCAAGATTGTACAGACACGATACTATGGACAGGCAAAAGTGTTAGCAGTTGTTGTACGCACAGGTAAAACTGGCCCATCCATCAAGATCTACACTGTTCATGTGTTATTTACACAAGGTTGTTAGAAGTTCCTGTCAGCATTTGTAGATTCTGTTAAGACCATGCAGGTGTAATTTCACCTTTTGCCACAATGTTTTCTGTAATTATACTTTAATTTATATTTTCCATGTTTTTGCATGATTGTTTTTAAAGTTATCTGCTGCAGATTTGTTGTATGTGGGCAACAGTTAAATATATCAATGAAAGCATAGTTACTGCATAGATCTGAAAACCGGGCAGGTGGACAAGATGATCTGAACCTACACTGTTCATAAATGCCAACTTGTGCTTTTCTCAGTGACAGACTCGTATTTTTTCTGTCTTAAGATGTACAGTTCAGAACATCATGAAATTGAAAAATTTACCGAACACCTCCTGCTTCATTCCGTTCAATTCCACTCCCCTCACATTCCAATCTGCTTTTAAAGCATTCAGAGCGCAAATTCTGTTCCTCTCTTAAAGTGTTCCAATCACGTCCATTCAGATTGTCAATTTTATTATGTTCTTAACATTACCCAGTCTGGAAGACTCTATAGATGGAATACCATGCAGTTATTTAAGCCTTTCCCACAAAAAACAAATTTGCAGCAGATGTCTTTTCAAGCACAGGCAAAAATACGGGAACACTCTAGAAATGAAAGTATAATTAGAAAATAAAGTTGAAAACATTGCTGCAAATAGAGAAAATGCTTTTTCTTTTTTACTTTACTGTTTTCAAAAGGCGTATGGAAGTGGATAAATGTTAAATGAATTGAATTAAAGGTATGCATACAAGCATAATGGTACCTCTTTTCCAGGTTTCAGCACAGCAAAGGGTGAACTTGTCCGAGCCATTTTGTTTCCCAAACCATTAGGGTTCAAGTTCTACCAAGATGCCATTCGGTTCATCATGTTTTTGGGTGTGGTGGCCCTGTTTGGAATGGCCTACAGTGTCTACCAGTTTATCAATTTTGGGGTGAGTTAAAGTTGTACCGTGGGATCGATCAGCGGCCAGGTGAAACCAAAGACTTTAAATTTGGTTGTAATGGCTACCCTCCTTAAGGGTTCAGGGTTGCGAATCAGCATTACAACTTACTGGCTTGTGTCAGGATAAATGGACTAGTAGTACTGGTAACTTACCCAGGAAACGTCCTGGTATAACTGAAAAATTGTTGAAAGTGGTGTTTACAGTGTTTTGAATGATTGATCTTTTGATTGGGGTTTAATGGCATTTTCAACAATACTTCAGACATATCATGACGGCCAGTTCACTACTCATATGTTTCCTGGATTTCTAACACCAGTACTTCACACAACAGTCTTTCCAAGCAACTGGCTCCTTTTCGACATAGACTTTGCCCATTGGTGGAAGACAATTGATGCCCGTCACATTGACTTTTGTCAAACATCTGGAAGAATGTTGACCAAGCTAGGGTTTGGACTCACAACCCCTGGATTACAGTGTATACCTCAAAGACTAAGATTGAAAAGTAATCGAAACTGTCTCATTGGTGTAGTGTAAGAGTGTCCCTCGCAGGTTCTATCTCCAGACGGGTCATACTAGTTTTAGTTTTTGAATTATTTATTTAACAGTGATTAGGAAACAAGCTTTAAGCTTGTATTATTCACATCCGATGTCTGCTTCTTGTAGAAATAACCCGTACTCAAGCAGTTTGTGTAGAAAGGTATACAGCAGGAGCCATTTGAAAACATGGTGAAAAAAGGAGAAATTACTCATAACAAGCAATTTCTCCTTTGTCATAATGTTTTCAATGGTATTTAACAAATTTTACTTTAATTCATGAATATATTCTATATTTTTGCCTCAATGTTTTGTGAAGCCCGAGTATCCTATCTCTGTATTTATATGTCTCTGGTAATATTAATTTAGTCAAATGCTGAAAAAAAAAAAAATTGACTCTTTCATATAATATTTTCGTCACAATTCAATAAATACAGTTTCTGGAGATCTTTTCAAAGTTAACTGCTGCAGATTAATTGTACCGTATATCCGCGGCCATAAGTCGAGGGTCCATTTTGACCCCAATTTCGGTGGTTTTGAGGTTACTCCCAGCCATAAGTCGGGGGTCGACTTTTTAAAAATTTCGGCAAAAAATAAAAAAAAAACATGGTTCTCGATATAAAACTGGATAATGATACATTAAGATAATAATGCACAAACCTGATTTTATAAATCCAAATAAGCCAAACAAACTAACTAGTCCAAATTTCTTAATATTTGTTTTAATCTATAAAAAATAAAAGCGCGAAACTCGAACAAAGGGTTTTTATCGGTGTCTGTGTTTCTACCATGCATTGACGAAGTTTATTAAAAGTGTGTGTAATTCACAGAGAGGTGAAGACAAGGGTTTTAAAGGTCTATGGAAAGAAGTTTGGACTCTATGTTTATATGAAAACGGTTGTAATTTCCACTGGAACAGGCTGTAGTTACAACCGACTTGCGTTAGCCCTTATAACTGTTTGTCGTGTGAAAAACACAGGACTCAAAAAATGACGTCACTAATTTACCAGCTGAAAATTGAGCCGCGACAAATGAAATACACCCATATAAATTAATGTTAGATTTACGATACTATTAGCTTAGTAAATTATACTTGTGTGATTAAACTGCACATACTCTTTTTTTATGATGTAGCTCATTTGTTGGGGAAAATGGTTTGCGGAAATAAAGGTCTATATAGATTTCACTCTTACCCATTTTCACATGCATTTATACGCATCTGCAGCAGACTTCTGACAAAAGGAGAAATTACTACATATTCTTTAAATTGGACAAATTAACTTTGAATTGAAAAGGATTTTAAAGGGTATGGTATTTATTTTACCTTTGTTTACGGCTTTAAAACTAGATAAAAAAAATGTAAGGAAAGGATGCATCGCTGATAAAAAGTAGTTTCTCTACTGTTTGTCGCATGTAAAATATAGCCTTAAGAGAGATTGTCATTCAGTCATAAGTCGAGTCCCTGCTTCAACACCAAAATTTGAGTCACAAAAATTCGACTTATGGCCGCGGATATACGGTATGTGGGAAATGATAAATTATTTCACACATATGACAAATCTGCTGCTAACGACTTTGATAATATCCAAACAAAATTGTAGAAAATTTTATATGAATGGAAAATAAAGTTATTGAATAGACCTAAAGCATTGTGGCAAAAGGAGAAATTGCTCACTATGAGCAATTGCTTTCTTTCTTTCACAATGTTTTCAAAATGTGTCCGCTGCAGAGGCGTCAAACTGCATCTGTATGGAAAGGGTTAACCCACATACAACAACTCTGTGGCAGAAAAACATAGTAACAAAAACCTGAACAATCTCCATAAAAGTTTGCTTAATTAAATAAAGTTTAAATCATTGTGGCCAAAGGAGAAATTGCTCATCATGAGCAATTTCACCTTTGGCTACAATGTTTTCAAAAGTCGTCTGCTGCTATTGTGTATAAATACATCTGCAGGTGGGAAAGGTTTAAGAAGCCCTGATAAATGAAGCTCCAGATTTTTTTTTTTTTTTTTTTTTTCAGGCCCCTGTATCAAGAATCATCCTGCGTGTTTTAGACATCATTACAATTGTCGTACCTCCAGCCCTTCCGGCCGCCATGACAGTGGGTACACTGTATGCCCAGAGTAGATTGAAAAAACGACAGATATTCTGCATCAGTCCTCCTCGGATTAACTTCTGTGGACGCCTGAACCTTTTCTGTTTTGATAAGGTAATTGTTGGTACAGTCAAACCTGTGCTAAAGACCAACTTAGAATAGCAATTCCCTGTCTATAGCGACCACACTTTTAGTTTCCCAAATACTCATTTTCTGTATAATTGATCCTGCAATTAAAGTCCATCATTCTGTGAACAAAGACCAGATTGTTCACTTCCCATGGGTGGTCTTTAAACACAGGTTTCACTGTACTTAAATAAATTGCATGTCAATGTAAAGTTACAGATTTTGGCGAACTCATTTTTCACATACGAAAACTCTGCAGCAGACAGTTAGGCAAAAATATGGAAAATCTCTATAAATAAAGGTATAATTATTGAAAAATGTTATTTCTCTTTTTGCCACAATGTTTTAAACTTTATTCAATAATTGTTCTTTAAATTATGGAGAGTTTCCATAATATTTGCCTGAATGTTTACATAGCCGTCTGCTGCAGATTTACTATCTGTGGGAAAGGGTTTAATGAGATATGTAACTCATGTGCAATGAATGCATAGAATAGTTTGCTTCGAATGTAAGAGCATTGAACTTGCACAATGTCAAAAAATAAATTTCATACCAAAATCAGTTCATTAATTAGGGGTTTTGTATGAAAATTGACCTTCGAGTTGCAATTAATGACAATTTCATTCAAATTGGTCACATAATAACTTAAGATTAACAGCATTCATTTTACATTAGTTAACCATTTCCCTCATATAGACACTTTCTGATGCCTCTGCAGCAGGCTAGTTTTTGAAAACATAGTGACAAAAGAATAATTTGCTCAAAACGAGCAATTTCTCCTTTTGCCACAATGGTTTTTTTTCTACTTTTAGTCATTTGTTATACATTCAATTATAGAGATTTTCTATTTTTTGACAAAATATTTTCAAAGTCGTCTGCTGCAGAATTGTCGTATGAGGGAAAGGGTTAAGAAATGAGTGTTCAGCTTATGCTAATCACACTTGATGTTTGCTTCCTTTGGACATTACTAGTACTCACTCTGTATGTGTGGACATATCCAAAGGTCAGAACCAGCTCATCCCAGGATTTAAACCGGGGACCTTTGGTACAAGAAGCCAACGCTCTACCACTGCACCAATGTCTTCCACACAATTATAAGTTGGTTTCTGTTTATGAAAGACTCTATTTTTCTTTTCATGTGAATACGTTTGCTACAAGAGATGCTGTTGCATGTAGTTGGTTAAGATTCAGATTCCATGTCTGTCACAATGACTAATTGGCAGGTCACATAGGTTTTCTCAGACACGCTTGATTTACTTTCTCAAGTTCATACCAAAGACTTTAAAAATGGTATCAATGGGTTTCTCTCCTTGGCTCGGGATTGTGAGGTTAGCATTGCATCTGACATGATTGTTTCAGGATAGAATTGATCAGTAGTACTGGTATCTTACTCAGGAAAGTCCATGATATAAATGAATAATTGTTGGAAGGGTTATAAAACACAATACAGACAAACACATTGTTTTACTTTCTTCAGACCGGTACACTCACTGAAGATGGTTTAGACATGTGGGGAGCTATACCCGTAGATCAACGAAGGTGAGTACAATTTGTAATATCTTTTACCTGCAGATGGCCCCCGAAACTATAAAAATTTCTCTGTGCTCAGAAGCGACTGCCTTGATGGTGTAGTGGAAGAGTGTCCGCCTCGGGTGCAGGAAGTTGGGGGTTCGATCACTGGCTAGGTCATACCAAAGACTACAAAAATGGTAGTAATAGCTGCCCTCCTTGGCGCTCAGGGTTGTGGGGTTAACATTACAAATGATTGGCTGCTGTCAGGATAGATGGACTAGTAGTACTGGTAACTTACCCAGGAGAGCAACATAAAACACCAACAAATCAATTAATCAAACTGTTCTCAGAAATGAACACTATGCTCCAAACAAGAATTCAGATTGATCAATTTTGGGAATTAATTTGCTTCTGACCAATCAACTACAAACTGTGAGCACAGATTAAACTTTAACAGTTTTTGGAGCCTATTATTTCCATCTACTTTATGATTCATTGATTGAAATATACATAATAAGATAAACAATTTGAAGAAAATTCATGATGGTGGTTCAGGGTTTTCAAAATTAACCGATTGCCAATCAAAATTATCTGTTAAAATCTGTTAAAATCACGTTTTGATCGGTTAGTTTTGCTCCCCTGGTCCCACTACCAGGGATTTGCCCTTGATCTGACCCCAAGCCTGATCGGTTACTTTTCTAATTTGATCTGTTACAACAAAACATTTTGACAACCCTGGACTGATTGATTGGAGTTTAATGCAACTGGTTATCTTAATCCACATAGATATGTTATCCCATTGGTGGAAGACAAATTGCGCAAATGACAAAGATGTTTGTCCATCACGGGAAAAAATTAATTGCCAAGCTGGGTTGTAACTCATGATCTTTAATTGAAAGCCCTCATAGTTACAGGTTGAGCTTTGGTACAACATTATAATATTAGCTGTTCCATGAGAAAAACCAACGTTATGGTCTCTGCGTAATGTATCAACCCAGATCAGCCTCCGGGCCGCCACATTCAGTCTCAGGGGAATAAAGCTATAGAGTAATGATTCCTGAAACAGAAAATCGACAGGAAGCGAAAAGTATCTGCCCGTGGCATGCTTTATGCTGATTCGGGTCGATACTTTACGCAGAGTCAACAGTGTTGGTTTTCCTGTGGGACAGCTCATATATATCTTAGAAAGAAGGTCAGGATGAGGTCATAAAGAATGTGACATATAATGTATAAACATTTAACGCTTTCCCACATACATCAAATGAGTATTTTCTCCTTTTACCACAATGTTTTCAAAAGTTGTCTGCTGTAGAAGCTTCAAAAAGCGTCCGTATGTGGTAAAGGGTTAACCAAATATATTTATTTCATAATTATACTTGGGAGATTTATCTGGGGATGTGAAAAATTATAATTTCAAAGCGAGAAGTTATTTCCAGTAGGATAATATCAGTCACATAGATGATCAAAGTCATGTGTATTATGTAGATTCCTATGTCACATGTGTATTATGTAAATTCCTATGTCACATTTGTATTATGTAAATTCCTATATAAATTCCTATGTCACATGTGTATTATGTAAATTCCTATGTCACATGTGTATTATGTAAATTCCTATGTCACATGTGGATTATGTAAATTCCTATGTCACATGTGTAGTATGTAAATTCCTATGCCACATGTGTACTATGCAAATTCCTACGTCACATGTGTATTATGTAAATTCCTATGTCACATGTGTATTATGTAAATTCCTACGTCACATGTGTATTATGTAAATTCCTACGTCACATGTGTGTTATGTAAATTCCTATGTCACATGTGTAGTATGTAAATTCCTATGCCACATGTGTACTATGCAAATTCCTACGTCACATGTGTATTATGTAAATTCCTATGTCACATGTGTATTATGTAAATTCCTACGTCACATGTGTATTATGTAAATTCCTACGTCACATGTGTGTTATGTAAATTCCTACGTCACATGTGTATTATTTCACTTCCTACGTCACTATACATGAATGTGTGATAAACCCAACTAATTTTTCCCAAATATAACGTCAATCATTACGAGAAATGACATGAATGTTGATCGATCATATATATGTAATAAATAATTCATTTTCAATTGACTGTTTAATATGAGAATTTTTTTCCCTCAATATTTTACTTGCCAATACATAACTTTTGCAGAAGCCTTCGTTTGTTGCATGCATGTAAATATCACCCGGGATCAGATTTCCTTATAAAAAGTTCAATGGAAATTCAACTCATCTTTTTGAATATTATGAGAGATGTTTACTCCTTTCCCACATATAGGTGCTTTCTCAAGCATCCGCATCAGACAACTTTTCAAAACATTGTGACAAAAGTAGAAATTGCACGAAACAAGCAATTTCTCATTTTGCCACAACAGTTTCAACTTTTTTCAGTAATTATACTTTCATTAAAAGAGATTTGCTGTGATTTTGATAATATTATTTCAAATTTGTCTGTGCAGATTTGTTGTATGTGGGAAAGGGTTACTTTGACAACAACTGAGTATGAAATACAAACATGGAGTTTAGGTTCAAAGTTTAAAATCATTTGGAAAAGAGGGTTCCCCTTCTAACATTCAATTGTTAACATTTAACATATGTGCTGCAGAGAACTTATGAAAAACTATGAAAAATTGCATTAGATGAAAGTATAATTCTGAAATAGGGTTATTATATATAAAATTATAGCAAAGGCAGGAATTCTTCATTATGAGCATCTTCATGCTGGAAAATGTTTATTGGTTTTACATTGAGGAGACCCTTGTGTAACAATTTGTTTTTTATTATTTTTGTTTAGTTTTGGTCATGTTGCCAGGGATCCAAGTCTGTTGGACCAGGGGCCTTTTCTGGTTGGCATGGCAAGCTGTCATTCGTTGACAATCATCGACGGAGAAATAAGCGGAGATCCTCTTGATATAATCATGTTTGACTCAACAAAATGGGTGAGTCCAGTGTGTCAGTCTTTCAGAGGACTAGAAAAGGGCGAGTAAGCTGGTCCTCATGCCCAGAATAGCTTTCTAATAACTCGACCAAACTCTATGTTGAGACAATCCTATTAAATTTAAATGAATGGACATGTAAATATACCAAGTACCGCCGAAAGGTTGTGTTGGTGTTGGTGTTTGTACAGATACATCTGGAACAGGTAAGACTGAAGTGAAGATTCTGGTGAGACTGAACAAGCTCACCTCATACCTTTCTGTAGGCTGATGCATAATTGTTTGATTGTTTGGTGTTTTATGCCACTTTCAACAATTGTTCAGTTATATCACGGCGTTTCCTGGGTAAGTTACCCAGTCTGTTGTAATTCTAACCCCGCAACCCCAAGTGCCAAGGAGGGCAGCCATTACTAGAATTTTTAATGGAAAGTGTGAAAGAAAGGTGAAGAGCAATTAGATCTTGCCGTTTTTAAAGTCTTTTGTATGACCGCAGATTCAGAGGACTAGATAAGGGGGCAGTGAACGGGTCTTTCTTCCGCGATATCTCTCTTGGCACTCATTAAATTGAAACTCTATGCACAACATAGGTTTTGGAGGTCAAATAAAAAGTTTAAAACATGAGAAAATCCCCTTATCTAGCGCTCTGCAGATGCAATGTAGGCCCCTTATTGCCTTTTGAGAATAACTTATATTTTTTAATGTATATTCCTCTATAGAGTATTGATGAACCAGGTCAAGACTCCAGTAAGTTTGATAGTCTCACACCTACCGTGGTAAGACCTGCCACAAAGTCTACTTTTATGCCCGATGAGGATCTTGGAGATGTAAGTATGTTTTTCAGTATAAATTGATATATAATTGTATAATTGTCTGTTTTTCGAGGTGAAAAAAGTGTTGGGCTATTGTGATACCATTTGCGTCGTTGACTGTGTTGCCGCAAAACTTTAATGTTACCTCATAACTCAAAAACCATCAACATTTTCAAGTGACACTTGCTTCACATGTTCCTAGGAACAATATGCATGTCTATACCAAGCCACATAACTCTGGCTTTAATAATAACTTTAGAAATGCCCCCTTTTTTACGAACTTGGAAAAACAGACGAGCATTGGCATTCGCTCAACAGCGCTCTTGATCATTTTACATTGATTACGAAACAAGCTTTCAGGTTATATTAATCATTCTCGTTGTCTGCTTCCTGGAGGCTCATTCACTGTTAGCTCCATTTGCGTGGATAAATCCCAACGTCAGAATCATAGAAAAACCAACCATAAAGCATTTTCAACCAGTTATACTTTTTATTATACCTAGAGCAGTCTGATCTCATCTGCACTGTTCACCAATTAATTACAAAAATATCCAATATGCCTTTTTGATACAGTCTTCATTTAAGATCTTGACACATAGCTGTTAAAAAAGTGTACATAATTCAAGGACTTGGCGTGAAACGGTTGTAACTAAAAACCTATTTTGAAAACCCTGGTTATAAGGGCAATTTTGACCCCTTTGTAAACAGTGCAAATTTAGGTGCCATTGCTCATAATGAGCAATGGCACCTTAATTACCATTGTTTACCAAGAAAAATTATTTTACGCTTATAAAGACTTTATGGTGAGGTGATTAGCTTTGGTAAAAAAAAATACCAATTTTAGTTACAAACGTTTCACGCCAAGCCCTCAATATACATATTAAAAAACCTATCATTTCATTTTCCTTGAGTCAGACTCCTCTTTAGCTCAACTGAGTGATCACCTTTTGTCTAAAGTCCATCGTGCGTTGTCAACAATTTGCTTGTTAAAACTTTAGAGGTCCCTATTTTCATCCAATCTTCATGCAAATTATTCAGTTTGTTTATCTTGATGATAATTAGTCCAAGTTTTAATATGGGTCAATTTGGGTAAGAAACTTGGCACTAGGCAAATTTGAAGGAAAATCTTGTTCAAAATCTTGGAAGCTGCATTTTTGGCTTGAGCATGTTGAAACTTTTTCAGAAAGTCTAAATGATACCTAGGCTTTATTAAAATATGAGTCTTGCCCAATTAAAATGTCGGCTTAAGCAGCTTGAAACTTTGTAAGAATGTTTATGTTGCTTATTTCTAGGCAAAGTTCGAATATAGGTCATGTTCACATCAAAAACTACATTACTAGGCCAAATTGAAGTAAAATCTTGTTTAGAATCCCGCATTTTTAATTTAAGCATGTTGAAACTTTGTCAGATGTTTGTCTTGATAATATCTAGGTGAAGTTCAAAATTGTTTCATGTCCGATTATGGACTAGGTCACTAAACCAAGTTTGGAGATAATTTTGTTAAAACTCTAACGCCTGCATTTTTTGACTTGAGTATGTTGAAACTTTTTCAGAATGTTTGTCTTGATGATATCTAGGTCAAGTACTAGCAACTAGGTGAAGATCACATGGGAGAAAATCTTGTAAATGCCCTAGAGCTGCATTGTTGACTCTAGAATAATGAAAACTTGTCAGAATGTTTTTCTTAATGATAGTTAGGCTGAGATTTAATTACAAAGGTCAAGTCAGGTCAAAAGCTAGTTCAGTAGGCTAAATAAGAAGGGAAAAATCTGATGGACACCCTAGAAGCCATGTCTTTGACTCAAGAACGATTAGACTTAGTCAGTTTGTATGTATTTTGATGATATCTATGCCCTCTTGTTTGTTACGGGATAAAAAATGAAGATGTGATTACATATTGTGCTTTAATCATTGTATTGCAAGAAGTGTTTAGTTCATATGAAACATCTTTGGAAAAAAAATCTGAGAAAAATCTGTGACACCTATAAAATTCGACCTATAAACATTGTAGGAAAAAGAAAAATTAATAATTATGCCCCCACTTTTAAAAAATACATGTGGAGTTATTGCCCTTGAATTACTTTGGTATAGCCTACAGAGCAGTGAATGTAGTAACATTAAATGTTTGAACAAAACTGATTGAAGATTTAAATCATTTCTCACATACAACAAATATGAAGCTGACTACAAAAATAGACAAAAATGTGGGAAATTCTACCCAAAAGGAAGTATGATTATTGTATAAAACTTTGAGACATTAGAAATAGCTTAGTTTAAAAACAAATGTCTACTGTAGACGCGTCAAATGTGTCTACATGTTGAAAAAGGGTTAACTTGTCAAACATAATACATTGAAGACTTTACCCCTTTCCCTTTTACAGATGCATTGTGATGCTTCTGCAGCAGAGGACTTTTGAAAACTTTGTGACAAAAGGTGAAATTGCTTATCCCTTTCCCTCATATAGATGCTTTCTGACGCCTCTGCAGCAGATGGCTTTTTGAAAACATAGTGACAAAAGAAGAAATTGCACAAAACGTGCAATTTCTCCTTTTGTCACAATGTTTTCCACTTTTTGTCATAGGTTATCCATTCAATTATGGAGATTTTCTATGTTTTGACAAAATACGTTCAAAGTCATCTGCTGCAGAATTGTCGTATGAGGGAAAGGGTTATAATGAGTAATTTTTCTTTTCTCACAATTTTTCAACACTTTACAAAAAGAAAAATTCAATTATAAAGATTTTACATATTATCTCCAGCATATGTTTGAAGATGTCTTCTGCAGAATTTGTGTATGTGGGTAGAGGTTGATAGTTATCTAAGAGGCATATGATCATACAACGTTTCCCTTTTTTCAGAGTCAATTTGAGATCGGTATCGTACGACAGTTCACCTTTTCCTCTTCTCTACAAAGGATGAGTGTCCTCACAAGAGCCCTGGATAAAAACCATATGGACGTTTATTGTAAAGGAGCTCCAGAGAAAATATCAAGCCTGTGTGATCCTCAAACAGGTTTGTAGATTGATTGATTGATTGATTAGGGGGCTTAATGCTGTTTTTAACAGTGTTTCAGACAGTATTTCAGACAGTGGTAGAGCGTCAGCCTCTTGTACCAAAGGTCCAGAGGTTTGAATCCTGTGATGAGTTTTTAATACCTTCAGAAATATTCCTCAAACGACGCGAGTTAATTATGTCTCCAGGAAGCAGACATTGAGCGTGATTAATATAAGCTTAAAACTTGTTTTCGCAATCGATGTAATATAGATATGTTTAAACTAAACAGTGTTTCAGTCATATCATGTTTTCTCACTTTCACATTCCATTCGGGTTCGGTCCCGGGGTGGATCATACTGGAAACTTCAAAAATGGTAGTCATGGCTACCCTCCTTGGCACTGGGGTCGCAGGGTTTGCATAACGACTGACTGGCTGATGTCAGGATAAACGGACCAGTAGTACTGGTAACTTACCAAGGAATATAACTGAAAAAATGTTGAAAGCAATGTAAAACACCAATCAATTAATCACACACCAGTAGTGAGTACTCCACACAATAGTCTTTCCAAGCAACTGGCTTCTTTTCCATATAAGCTGTTAAGTTGAAAGCAAATGACTTTTTCAAACATTGGAAAAATGTTGGCCAAGCTGGTGTTTTAAACAACCCCTTGATTGACAGCCCACTTTGCTACGACTGACCTACCGGAGCTCTTCAATCAGGTTCACAGGAGATTCATTTTTCTGTATTTCCCCCCTTCCGTGCATTTGATTGTGGGATTAGCATTACAAATGACTTGCTGGTGTAAAGATAAATAGTTTATTAGTACTGGTAACTTACCCAGGAAATGATGTGATATAACTGAAAAATATAGTAAAATGCCATACATACAAACAGACAAAAAGACAAACAAACATAAACATGTTTAGAATAATATCTACAATGTATTTTTACTTTGCAATTTTTCAGTGCCTTTAGATTTCCAAGAAATCTTACATCAGTATACAATACAGGGTTATAGAGTGATAGCTGTAGCATGGAAAGCTTTAGATTCTAAAATAACCTGGCATCAAGCTCAGCGAATTGCTAGGTAAGGAAGGCCTTGTTGATTTTTTTAAAACCCTTTCTCATTTGTAATTGCATATGCAGCAGACGACACTAGGTTTAGCATGATATATTAACCAAAATGGATTTGAATCCAAATAGCTTTAGAATCATTGAAGGTAACCTTTTACAATTTTCAGACGCATTTCAACACATTTGCAGCAGACAACTTTTAAAAACATTATGGCAAAAGGAAAAATTGCTAATTTGCAACACTGTTTTCAATTCTATTCAACAATTACACTTTCGTTTGTGGAGATTATCTTTATATTTATTTAAATGTTTTCAGAATCCTCTGTTGCAGATTTGTGATCACGATATCATGGCCAAAATGGATTTTAATCCAAATAGATTTCGACTCTCTTGAGTTATGGCCCTTTGACATGCACATTTTGTTACAGTTTTTGTGTTGCCTGTCAGTAAGGCAGGGAGACACTTAGGGATCACTTGTCCGTCATCTGTCCATCTGTCTGTCCGTCATGCTTTGCATTCATTGGTCACAACTTTTACTTCAATGTTGCAACACGTATACCTTGTGATCAGGAGAATTAAAAAAACAAAGAACAGTACTCTTGTATGCCATTGTTTGAAATGATGCCCCTTTTGTAAATTTTCTTTGTCCATCCATTTTCTCAATTTTGTCCAACATTCACCGGCGACATTATATGATTTGTGGAACACTCCTGTTAATACTAATCATTGTCTATTTGACTGTCATAATGTACATGTACCAACAGAGGACCACAATTACTTTTTTATATTTTATTTCTTACCCCAGAGACAAGGTAGAATGTGATTTGACATTTCTTGGTCTGATAGTTATGCAGAATAAACTGAAGAGACAATCAAAACCAGTGATTAAAACATTGACAGCTGCTAATGTACGCTCTGTTATGGTAACAGGTAAGATTTTCTTGTTTGTTTTTCAACATTGGCGTTGCCCCTATAGCTTAGCATTTGGGACTGCCAATCCAGGGGTTCTGAGTTTGAACCCCAGCTCTGCCAACATTCTTATTTGTCTTGCACCTATGGGCTAACAGTCTATGTGGAAAAGCAACCTGCTTGGAAAGTTGGTTGTATGGATTACAGGTGTGAGAAAGCCAGGAAAAGCATGAGTAGGTGAATATGTCACGGTGATATGACTGAAAAATTGGTGTAATTGGCATTTAACCCCAATCAATCAATATATCAATTTTCAACATTGAGCCAATTTGCAGCAACCAACTTTGAAATCATATTGGAGAATGTGTTGAACATTAAGAAATCGCAGGGGTTCCAAATAATTTGAACAAATCCCTGGGAACCGTATAACTGTAACAAATCCCAGGGAACTGTATAACTGTCAAAAATCCCAGGGAACCGTATAACTGTCACAAATTCTAGGAAACCGTTTAACTGTCAAAAATCCCAGGAAACCGTTTAACTGTCAAAAATCTCAGGGAACCGTATAACTGTCAAAAATCCCAGGGAACCGTATAACTGTCAAAAATCCCAGGAAACCGTTTAACTGTCAAAAATCCCAGGAAACCGTTTAACTGTCAAAAATCCCAGGAAACCGTTTAACTGTCAAAAATCCCAGGAAATCGTTCAATTGTCAAAAATCCCAGGAAACCGTTTAACTGTCAAAAATCCCAGGAAACCGTTTAACAGTCAAAAATCCCAGGAAACCGTTTAACTGTCAAAAATCCCAGGAAACCGTTTAACTGTCAAAAATCCCAGGAAACCGTTTAACTGTCAAAAATCCCAGGAAACCGTTTAACTGTCAAAAATCCCAGGAAACCGTTTAACTGTCAAAAATCCCAGGAAACCGTATAACTGTCAAAAATCCCAGGGAACCGTATAACTGTCAAAAATCCCAGGAAACCGTTTAACTGTCACAAATTCTAGGAAACCGTATAACTATCAAATCCCAGCGAACTGGATGTAACTTATCCTGTCCATTTCAGGTGATATGATAAAGACGGCCATCAGTGTAGGTAGAAACTGTGGGATGGTGAATGCCCGGGATAAAGTTGTCATTGTAAACACCCTTGGTCCTGATGCCAGTGGTCCAGCCAGAATAGAGTGGGAGCTGGCTGAGATGGCAATGTCTTCTAGTCCAGAATTCTCAGATTATGATAGTGAGGTATGTCCTGGTTATATTAATTTTAAATCCTTTCCCATCATACAAGAAATCTGCTGCAGACGACAAATGAATTCAATAAATAAGGTTAACCCTTTCTACATATAGACACTTTCTGACGACTCTGCAGCAGACAGCTTTTTGAAAACATAGTGACAAAAGAAGAAATTGCCCGAAACGAGCAATTTCTGCTTTTGCCACAATGTTTTTCACTTTAAGTCATAGGTTATCCATTCAATTATGGAGATTTTTTATTTTTTACAAAATAAGTCGCCTGCTGCAGAATTGTCGTATGAGGGTTAACTGTTTACCTGATGCAATATTTTTAGCCCTTTCCCACATACAACAAATCTGCAGCAGACTACCTCTGCTCATTATGAGCAATTTCTCCTTTTGTCTTACTGTTTTATAAACTCCTCTGCTGCATATGCATTGAAATGCGTCTGCAATTTAGAATTTAACTAATGTTTATAGATGAATACGACAAATCTGCAGCAGACGACTTTGAACATATTTTGTCAAAAAATGGAAAATCTCTTTAATTGAATGGATAACCTATGACTAAAAGAGGAAAACATTGTTGCAAAAGGAGAAATTGCTTGTTTTGAGCAATTTCTTCTTTTGTCACTATGTTTTCAAAAAGCCGTCTGCTTCAGAGGCGTCAGAAAGCGTCTTTATGAGGAAAAGGGTTAAAGCAAAAATCAAAGTGCGCCTGCTTGTGGGAAAGGGTTTACTTTATTGAGGGAGACGAGACTTATAAGGCCTCTGCAATAGATGTCTTTGAAAATCATTGTTAAAGAAATGAGATTTTGCTCAAACCTAGCATCTTCTACTTTCTCCTACCGCTACATGTTTTGAAACATGGACAACAGTGCTAGAATTTAACTTTGTTACCCTTTTCCACATACAACAAATCTGCAGCTCACAACTTTGAAAACATCTAGGTAAGAATATTGAAAATCTTTATAAATGAAAGAACAATTTTTGAATATATTTTTATATATTCTTTTTTTGCCACAATGTTTTCTCAAGAGTTGTCTGCGTCTATCTACTGGAAAGGGTTATATTTGTCTTATGTAAAATTTTCTATATAATGAAATTAAAAAAAAAAAAAAATCAAAAAATGAAATTTCAATGCAGGTTATGGATTAATGGCAGTGAGTTTTAGTATTTGTATATTCACATCTTGATGGCTCATTTTCTGAATTCCTTTTTGAAAGGCCTTATTTAATAAGATATCTTGTGATTTGAACACATCAGAACTAATTTTTTTCTCTTTCACTTTTACAGAGAATTTCTTATAAAAACATTGTGTGGGAAAAAATATTCCCATAACCCTTTCCCTCATATAGACGCTTTCTGACGCCTCTGCAGCAGACAGCTTTTTGAAAACATAGTGACAAAAGAAGAAATTGCTCAAAACAAGCAATTTCTCCTTTTGACACAATGTTTTCCACTCTAGTCATAGGTTATCCATTCAGTTATAGACTTTCTATTTTTTGACAAAATATGTTCAAAGTCGTCTGCTGCAGAATTGTCGTATGAGGGAAAGGGATAACTAACAATTTCTTTATTTTTTTCTCAAAGCTTGTAATTATCTCTTAGAATTTCACCATGGCCGAGTGGTAAGCATGGATAAATGGGAAACCGCGCATCAGGTTCGATCCCAGCTCCCAATGTTCTGGTGGAGTGCCCATGGGCAAGGCACTTTTCCTAGCCCAGTACTGATTTGTTTTCTTGAGGTATCATGAATAAGTTTTCTGTCACATTAATATAACTGTAAGATAATGTTGAAAATTGTCAAAACCCCGTTACTTTTTCCAATTTTCCAGCCATAACCTTTTCTTATTCACCAGTTATTGACAAAGCAGACAGTCCTTGACCCTTTCCCACATACAACAAATCTGCAGCAGATTACTTGAAACCATCTATCTATAAATGAACATTAAACTTTTGAAAAGAGTTAAAAAAGATTGTGGCAAAAGGAGAAATTGCTTATTTTGAGCCAACTCTGCATTTGCCACAATGTTTTCAATCGTCGTCTGCTGCAGTAGCGTCAGAAAGCGACTGTATGTGGGAAAAAGGTTATGGGTTAGCAATATTATATATCACTGTTGTTAACCCTTTCCCTCTGCAGCAGATGACTTTTGAAATCATTGTGACAAAAGGAAAAATTGCTCATGATGAGCAATTTCTCCATTTGCCACTATGATTTCAACTCTTTTCAACAATCATGCTATAATTTATAGAGATTTTCCATATTTAGAACTTGATAATTTCAAAGTCGTCTGCTTTAGATTTATAGTATGTGGAAAGGGTTAAAATAATTATGATCCCTCACCATTCAACCTTTATACAATATTTGGCTTTACTCCGGTAGTCAAGTTAAAAATAGATACCTATTTCTAATATGTTGGCCCTACTCGCGTTAGATAAGTTAGAAATAGCTACCTGTTTCACAATGTTTTATAAAAAATGAATTTGACATTACAGGATACGCCATTTTTAACATCTTCCTATCAGCATAAGGTCAGTTTGAAATGCAGCACCACTCTCCCTATATTTTTACTTCTCCTGTAGATATCTTTTATTAACCCTTTCCCCCATACGACAATTCAGTAGCAGACGACTTTGAACGTATTTTGTCAAAACCTAGAAAATCTCTATAATTGAATGGATAACCTATGACAAAAAGTGGAAAACATTGTGGCAAAAGGAGAAATTGCACGTTTTGTGCAATTTCTTCTTTTGTCACTATGTTTTCAAAAAGTCGTCTGCTGCAGAGGCGTCAGAAATACATTTGGTGTATCTGCAGCAGAACGTGTTTGCAAAACACTATAGCTCAATCGAAAAATTGCTTACATGTATTGAAACTTTCCATATTTTTGCCTTGATGTTTTCAGTGATTTGTTCATATTTGTGTTATGTTGGGAACAGTTAACCCTTTTCCACATACAGACACTTTCTGACGCCTCTGCAACAGACAACTTTTAAAAATATTGTGGCAAATGGTAAATTGCTCCATTTGCCGCAATGTTTTTCAACTCTACTCAATAAATATACTTTCTAGAGATTTTCCGTACTTTTGCCTGCATGATTTCAAATTTGTCTGCTGCAGATTTGTTGTAAGTGGGAAAGGGTTAAAACCCATTGGTTAGAAAATGTCTTTTATATGAAACTTTATGAGCAATGTGTAATACCTAACATATTCAGATGAAGAAAAACATCACAGGAAAACCAACATTTAACACTTTCCCACATACAACAAATCTGCAGCAGTTGACTTTGAAAACATCTAGTAGAAAATATGGAAAATATCTAGAAATAAAAGAACAATTATTGAATAAAATTGGAAAGGGGTTGATAACCTTGTACATGTATTGTCTAAATTACGTGACCCTATCAGGAAGGGGCTTGTTACAAATCTCTGTTTATTGGTTTTTCGGTGAGACAGATTTTCATGTAGACAGTCAGTTATAATCGCTTGTAATAATGAAGGCATGTAGACGCTTTCTGACGCTTCAACAGCAGACTAAATGTTTTCAAAGGTGTCCGCTGCAGACTTGTTGTATGTGGGAAAGTGTTAACCCTCTCCCTAATACGACAATTCTGCAGCAAAACTGACCATATTTTGTCAACAAATGCAAAATCTCTATAACTGAATGGATAACCTATGACTAAAAGTGGAAAACATTGTGGCAAAAGGAGTTGCTCGTTTTGAGCAGTTTCTTCTTTTGTAATTATGTTTTCAAAAAGCCGTCTGCTGCAGAGGCATCAGAAAGCGTCTTATATGAGGGAAAGGCTTAAATGATCACCGAAAATTCATGAATGATTTTGAGGACTGATTACTATTGCCTCTGTAAAAACAGCACAGTGAAGTATCGAATAATCGAGACAATATGCTCTGTAATGTTGTTGTAGGGATCTTTTTTTAGTGATTTGGCCTATACGTTTGTAGGCTACATCACATGTTTGGCATGTTGATATTCCTGAACTCTTTTTGCAATGCCCTGACTTTGCTTCATACTTTTTGAAAATGTTGTTTGTAAACAATGGCTACTTTTCCATTTACAAATTTCTGAAATATGATGTTAATTGAAAATTATATTAAATTTCTGGATTGTAAATAAATATATATTTTTAGCTCATGTTCCTTTTAAATTTTAATTATGAGGAAAAGTCAGTATACTGTATGTTTTGAAAGCATTATGGAAAAATAGCCATTACTTTGTAATATTGGGTATTTGATTTTTACGAAGGGAGATGGTGATAGAGATCAGGAACATGTCTTCAAACAGTTTTTCCACTTATTTCTTCTCAACTTTTATCTGTTGTAATAATAGTGTGTTATATAATATTTTTTATTTTCATTCCATGTAAACGTTTGTTAAGTTTTTGTTGATATATGATCTAACCCATTTCCAACAGACAACAAATCTGTGGCAGACGGCTGAAAAACATACAGGCAAAATCATGATAAATATCCATATAAATGAGAGTAAGCTCATATGGAAAATCTAAAATTGAGAGTATAATTTTTTAATAGAGTTGATCACATTGTTGCAAAAAGAGACAGTGCTCATAACAATTTAAAAGAAAATGGTGTATTGCAAACAAATCTGATTTATTTGTAGTACTTTCATCTTTTTCTCAAAGCTGCTCTCAAAAGTTGTCTGCTGCTGAAGTTAAGTTGTTTGATTCATGGAATGGGTTAGTGAAATAATGTTGGGGTTTAATCATTCTGTTGATCTTTTGTTGCTCTTTTGTAAAATATCATTTTAGGCAAAGTAGCCAATGCATCTCATATTAAAAACATTTCTCTAAGATGAACTGTTGAAACAGAATGAGAAAACACTTTACTGTGAATATATGTTTTTGTAACCCTTTCCCACTGGCAGACACATTATAATGCTTTTGCAGAAGACTTCTTTTAACACAATGTTTTTAACTTTTTTCATTAATATAGCTTTCATTTATAGAGATTATCTGTATTTTTGCAAACACGTTTTTAAATTCATCAGCAACAGATTTGTTGAATGTGGAAAAAAGTGAAGCAGGTTTTTAACAAACTTGAAACCTGGTTATTTTAATTTAATGGTGAAGTCGTTTTTCGGGTTCACAGTCAGGCTAGCAGGAGTAGTGGCATCAAATTTTCTTTAGACTGGACTGATACTTTCCAAATTCCATAGGATGGTAGCTAAGACAATAAGAAAGTCTGGGATTCTTTTTTTGAATAATTTCTGTTAATCCTTTCCCACCTGTAGACGCATTTGAACGCATAAGCAGCAGACGATTTGTAAAAACCTTGTGGCCAAAGGTGAAATTGTTCATGCTTAGCAATTTTACCTTTGGCCACAATGTATATCAACTTTATTCAACAATTAAGCTTTCTTTTATGGAGATTTCTTTAGGTTTTTGTCACTATGTTTTCAAAGTCGTTTGCTGCAGATTTGTTGTATGTGGGAAAGGGTTACTGTTACTAAAAGTTTAAAGCCTGTGTCATGGTCACGATTGAAAACCTAGTTTTGTGACTTTGCCACATTTGTTGATCTCTTTTGGGCGTTCACTGCATTGTAATTCATAGAGGTCTAGATTAGGAGGAGTAAACTGGTGTTTTTCCACCAATATCTCTCCTATGACTCGACCAAACCCTATGTTGTGAGTACTCAAAAGAATTTTCTTGGTTAGACGATTCTTTTGAGTACCAACAACATAGGGATTGAGTGTCAAATAAGGAATATGCACCTAATCTAGAGCTCTGAATTGATATTTTTTTGTAATGATTGATCAAAAACTTGGCTGTGAACTGCTATTGTGCATAACTTATTTTTTAACCTATCCCACATACAGACACCCTCTGACGCCTCCGCAGCAGACAACTTTTGAAAACAGTGTGGCAAAAAGGAGAAATTTCTCTTTTTGTAGACATTAATGTTTTGAGCAAGTGCACATAATCATTGAAATATTTGATGTTCATAAAAGTTTGTGGTTTTTTAACTATACAGCAGTGTTTTGTTGATTTTCATTTATTTATTTTTTATCTCATTGCCACCAAATAACTAACTAAACAGTTTGTATATATGCTTTTAACATTTAAGTGTCAATAAATGCATAAAGATATAACTTTTGAATAGGAGAATAGTAATATTTTTATCCCCTGCCGAATAACTTGACATTGTCCGTCCATCTGTCCGTCCAGAGCTATATCTAAGGCATGGTTAGATGGATTTGATTCAAATTATATGGAAATGTTAACCATCATAGTGAAATGACATACCACAAGTTTCACTAAGATTGCCTAAAAAACACCAGAGTTTTGATCACATGAACTTTTGGATATGAAATTTATAGAATTTCATTTAAGTTTGTTAAACTTCAGAAATAATCTTGCCTAAGCATGGGTTCAAACTCACATTCCCTGGACTGACAGCCTGCTTCACTATCAAGTCAGCAGATTTAACAAGGGTAAAAGATAAGATGTTTTCAAAAGTCGAAAGAAATATTCATTCTTCCTTTGTGCAGTGTGTTTGACTTTCACATTACTTTCTAAAAGTCTATAGGCAAATATGAAAATGACGTATGTTTGAATTTCATGGTTTATTTTTTATTACTTTTAGAGAAGACATTACGTGAGTGTAAGTGATCCTGTTCTTCTGGTTTTCACATTATTTCACATAACATTCCAAAAGTCTATAGGCAAATATAAATATGACGTATTTTTGAATTTCATAGTTTATTTTTGTATTACTTTTAAGAGAAGACTTTGCGTGGGTGTAAGTGACTCTGTTCTTTTGGTTTTCACATTATTTCACATTATTTCACATTACATTGCATGTTAATACAATACCTTCCAAAAGTCCATAGGCATAAATGAAAATGGAGTAAAATTATTTCAGATTAAACCAATAAATCATGTATACCACTCTGTTGGCTGCCAATACAACTTTATATAACCCTTTCCCACATACAACACATTAAATTACATCTAGGCAGACGTGTGGAAACAATCTATAAATTAAGTATAATTGTTGAAAACATTGTGACAAGAGGAGAAGTTGCTCATCATGAGCAATTTCTTCTTTTGCCAGAATGTTTTCAAATTGTTTATGCTGCAGATGAATCAAAGAGTGTGTATGGGGGAGAGCGTTTAATCAAAATGAATAAGATAGATCGTTTCATGCACTTGTCTCTTGACTTTTGATGTGCAGTATAAGTTCATATAATTATGTTCAACAGTTGGCACTAATATACTTGATATTGAAATAACGGATGCTATGGAATAAGATATCACTTTTAACACATATACGCAGCTACCTAGAGAATGAAATATCACTTTTATCACAATGTTCAGCAGCATAGGGAATGAGATATCACTTTTATTACATATGCAGTTGCCTTGGCAATATGAGATCATTCACCATATGTTAATCTTTATAAGGGAAAAGAGATTAATTTATTCCTTTCTAACAAATCTGCAGCAGACGACTTTGAACATATTTTGTCAAAAAATGGAAAATCATCATGAGCAATTTCTCTGTTAGCCACAATGTTTTAAAAATTCGTCTGCTTCAGAGGCATCAGAAAGTGTCTGTATGAGGGAAAGGGTTAGGACGCTTTCTGCACCTCTGCAGCAGACGATGTTTTCGAAATGATTCAATAGTAACAGTTGTAAATTGTTCTTTCATTTTTTAGAATTTCGATATTTTTTCCCAAATGTTTTCAAAGTCATCTGCTGCAGATTTGTTGAATTGTGGAATAAGGATAAATCACATAGATGATTCTTGCCTAAGGCCATTCCACAGGAAAACCTACCTTTTGGCATTATAAATCCTTGTTCCTGATATATGATTAACCCTTTCACACATAAAGATGCATCTGCAGCAGACAGCATTTGAAAACATTGTTGCCGAAAATGAAATTGCTCATTATATGCAATTTCATCTGTTGGTCACAATGTTTTAAACTCAATTTAATAATTATACTTTCATTTATTGAGACAAATCTGCAGCAGACGACTTTGAAAACATCTAGAGTAAAGATATGGAAAATCTATAAACAGGAAAGTGTAATTAATGGATAAAGTTGAAAACATTGTGTTTTCAAATCTATTCAATAATTATATTATCTTTTATAGAGATTGTTCATATTATTCCCTGGATGTTAACAAAGTTTTCTGCTGCATATTTGTTGTATGTGTGAAAGGGGGGTTAACCCAGACAGTTTACATTAACCGCTTGTGTTTAACTTACAGTTTAGCGAGGCGTTTAAAGGGGTACGATATGAGGCCGCCAAACAGGTCTGTTGATGAACCATTTGTGGGTACTTTATTGGAAAGCCGTAGAGTTAGAGCTACCTCTCCGACCTGAACTAAAACATTAACATTTCTATGGGTTGTTTTATACTAAATCCTTTCCTCATCACACTTGGATGGACTCTTGGATTTGCTGTGACCTGGCCCCAGAACTATAAAACTCTGATGAAAACAATCTCCGTACTCAGAAATGACTTTGTACTCTCAGAATAAGACTTACGGCTCTAAAAATATAAAAGTTGACTATGTACTCAGAATTCATACTTAAGTATCTCTGATATGGTCAGGAGCAAATACATTCCCGAAATTGACCAATCCGAAGCCTTTTTTGGAGCATGGAGAACACAGAGAACATTTCAGACTTTTATAGTTCTGATTGGTCAATTTTGAGAATGCTTCTGACCAATCAGATTCTTTGCACAGAGTAAACTTTTATATTTTTTGAGCCAGCTGTACTTTTCATTCTTGTTTTGTCCCTTTCATGGTGGCCAAACCACATGCACATTGCACGTGCACAAATAAACTGACTTTGCACCCAACCAGATCCAGATGAGCCTGTGCGTTTTTGTTATGACTGTAACAAAGTGAAATGATTAGTTGAAGGAAAGGATTGTATTTTATTGAACGGCTGAACCCTTTCCCACATACAATTAACACATCTGCAGCAGACGACTTTGAAAAATCTGTATAAATTTGGATATAATTATTAAATAAAATTGATACATTGTGACAAAAGGAGCAAGTAAGAACAATTTTTCCTTTTACCACAATGTTTTCAAAAGTGGTCTGCTGCAGATGCATAAAAAATGCATATATATGTGGGAAAGATTTTATCACATACAATTTTTTTTTATACACATATAACAGTAGTTGTTCTCTTTAGTAAGAGGAAAATATTGATTTCTTCCCTAACAAAATAATTTGATTGCCTTTTCCCAATCTCATTTGAACCAGAACTAAAATTTGCTAGCATGTATATAGATCTGAGGACTGCGCCATACAGGTTGGCTCAGATTGACCTTTGTGTCAGTCAATTCAATTGTCCCTTACAAAATCCTTTGGTATAAATCAGGAAAGATAACACATATAAACAAACGTGAAAGAGAAACAGTGATTGTCAAGTGTTCAGATTGTATAGCATCGGCATTGGTTGCATCGTGTGATTTCACTTTACATAAAAACAGAGCATGTGCTCATCGGTATTTAAGTATACAAGGTCAATGTCAATTTGACGACCGTTTATGCGGCGTAGTCAGATCCAATATATATATATATATAAACAGCAAATTTTTTTGGTCTGATTAATATGAGATTGGCCTTTTCTTTGATGTATAGCCATTTCTTGAAAAATCTTTTTGTAGAAGAAGATATATGAAAATATTTGTTTGGGAAGGGAATTTGTCAGCATTTTCAACAAAAAACGTCTGATGAAGGATTGCCTTATTTGCATGTGTCCAAAATTTATTGATAATGTACCTTTATCTAGGAAAAAGTGTAGACAAATTTCCAGCCAAACTTCCACATCCTATATATTTAACAAGTACTTTTGAACTAACAATGTAAATGTCTAATTACGCTTTTTAATGACAATCAGTTTAACTCTACTAATTTCACCATAGTTTAACTGTGCAGACTTTATCATTTTGGCAACTGCAGTAGACAGCTTTTAAAAAAACTGTAGCCAAAGCAGAAATGGCTTCTTTAAAAATGAATGCCACAATGTTTTCAACTCTATTCAATATCATAATTTCATTTTTAGAGATTTTTCATAGTACTGCCTAGGTGTTTTCAAAGTCGTCTGCTGCAGATTTGTTATAATTATTTTGGGAGTGCTAATTCAGAACTATTTTATTACTATTACATCTTGAGATAGTGTGGTAGTTACAACCATTTTGCATGAAGCCAACATATTTTGCATTGACACAGTCCTTTCCCACATACAACAAATTTGCAGCAGACAACTTTAAAACCAGTACCACAAAAATATGGAAAATCCCTTTAAATCAAAGTATAATTATTATATGGAGTTGAAAACATTTTGGCAAATGGGGAAATTACTCATTATGAGCAATTTCTCCATTTGTCAAGATGTTTTCAAAAGTTGTCTGCTGCAGAGGTGTCAGAAAGTGTTTTTAAGAGGGAAAGGGTTAAAAGTCCCTGCCAAATTAAAAAACATAGACTTAAAATGATGGACAATTAGAAAAATATTTTGTTTACTGGCTCCAAAGCTATTAAACTATACTCTGTGCTCAAGTATCTGATTGGTCAGAAACAATTTTATGTTTTGAAATTGACCAATCAACTGCAGGTTCCAAAACTATGAAAGTTTATTCTGCTCTCTGAATTTGTTCTCAAGTATCTGTTTGATCAGAAGCAAATTCTTTCTTGATATTGACAAATCAGAAGTTTTATTTGGAGCATTGTGTTCATTTCTGAGTATAGAGAACAGTTTCAGAGTTTTATAGTCTAGGGACCATAGTGTTTTTCAAAACTATATCTACAGAAGATGTGTCAAAATTCATCTGCATAAGGAAAACGGTTAAATATGTATAAAGCTTTGTCGATTAGACAATTTTTCCCATAACATTGTAATTTCTTTGAATTGGTAAATAGTTTGCATGATGATTGTTTTTTATGCAATTTTTAGCTCTACTGGCCAAAGGCCAGAAGGGCTTATGTCGTGGCGATTTGTCCGTCGTCCGTGCGTGCGTGCGTGCGTCCGTGCGTCCGTCCGTAAACAATTTCTTGTTAACACGATACAGTCTTCACTTTTGATTGTATCTCAACCAAACTTATACAGTAGTTAGATATCCATGAGAGCTCGGTTCCTTTCGAAAACCAGCCAGATCCGCCCATGCATGACTGGATTATGGCCCTTGAAATGGTCAAAATTGCTATAAAAGAGCTTGTTAACACGATACAGTCTTCACTCTTGATTTTATCTCAACCAAACTTATACAGTAGTTAGATATTCATGAGAGCTCGGTTCCTTTCGAAAACCAGCCAGATCCGCCCATGCAAGACTGGATTATGGCCCTTGAAATTGTTCAAATTGCTATAATTGAGCATGTGAACACAATAGAGGCTCTATTTACTATCTGATCTTCACCAAACTTAGATAGTAGTTAAATATTGATGAGAGCTTGGTTCCTTTTGAAAACCAGCCAGATCCGCCAAGACTGGATTATGGCACATGAAATTGTAAAAATTGCTATAATACAGCTTGTGAACACAAAAGAGCCTCCATTTACTATCCGATCTTCACCATACATACATGCTCTGGATTGAAAATGACCAAAGAACCATACCAGTAGAGCATAGGCCCTCATGGGCCTCTTGTTTTTATATGAATGCGCTTTTATTAGTTTTTTTTTTTTTCTTTTGATGCGAAGATTTGAATTTAACTTGACTTTGTTAACACTTTCCCACGTGCAACAAATTTCAGCAAATGACTCAAACATATGGAAACATAAAATGAAAGAATTAATTGCTCATTATTTCTTTTGCTACAATGTTTTTTTATAAAAGCTGTATGCTCAAGAGACATCAGAAACTTGCTGAAGCTTGAAACTAGACTAGTCAAAATATAAATATCTGGAGATTGCCTTAAAGTATCTAAACATAATTGAATTAATATTATAATTATTCCTTTACCACTTGAAGACACATTTTGACGCAACTGCAGCAGACAACTTTTGAGGACAATGTAGCATTAGATAAAGATTGCTAATGAGCAATTTTTCCTTTAGCCACAATGTATTCAACTATTCAAAAATGACAATTTCATTTATAGAAATTTCCATATTTTGACCTAGATCTTTTCAAAGTCATCTTCTGCAGGTGTGTTGTTTGTGGGAAAGGGTTAAAGCAGATAAATCATAGTTATAAATGTTGCTAAATTGCCCTTTGCAGAATTATTTGTGATGTCATAAGCAAGCTTTAAATTTTATATATTTTATCTTTTTCCTAGTATGTACAAATCAAATCAATCTTGTTAAAATTAGACTTAACTTTGCTGCTGCAACTAGCAGACGGTTGTATAGATCAGATAGCTGCAACATGTTGAAAACTGAATATTTTCTTGTTTCTAGATTACTGCCCAAGTTGTCATTGACGATCCTCCAAGAACACACCTTGCCGTTAGCGGGAAAAGTTTCTCGGTAATTAGCACCCATTTTCCGGAACTGATGCCCAAAATATGTGTCCAAGGGACCATTTTTGCAAGAATGCTTCCTGATCAGAAATGTCAGCTGATAGAAAAGCTTCAAGAGATTGGGTAAGACAGAGGATATGTAATTAAGGATTTGGGTTTTAGCATTTTTGTCTTCTTATCCCTTTCCCTCATACGACAATTCTGCTGCAGATGACTTTGGACACATTTTGTCAAAAAATAGAAAATCTCTATAATTGATTGGATAACCCCTATGACTTAAAGTGGAAATTGTTGCAAAAGGAGAAATTGCTTGTTTTGAGCAATTTCTTTTTTTACCACTGTTTTCAAAAACCTGTCTGCTGCAGAAACATCAGAAAGCGTCTATATGAGGGAAAGGGTTAACCAGGAAACGCTGTGAAATAACTGAACAATTGTTGAAATCGGCATAAAACACCAAACAATCAATCAGAGTCGCCTGAAAATTTGAACTAAGTTGGAAACATTGTGTGGGAAGTATTGCTTGTATTGAACATTTAGGCAATTTCTTTTTCTAGTACCCTCAACAATTTGTTTGTGTTTTGTTTTGCTTGTTCAACCCTTTCCAAAATACAACAAATCTGCAGCAGTCGACTTTTAAATCATGAACTCAAAAATATGGAAGCTCTATAAAATTAATGAAAAAATTATTTTTGAATAAAGGTGAGAACAATGTAGGAAATGAGAAATTGCTCATGATGAATATTTTTTTCTTTTTCTACATTAATTCCAAAAATCATCAACTGCAGAGACGTTTGAAAGCATCTGTATGAAGGAAAGTGTTATGTACATGAAATACACTATTATTTTTACTAGAGTTTTGATAACTTTTGCCGAGCCCCGGTAGCTCAGTCGGTAGCGACGCGGGCTGTCAATCCAGGGGTTGTGAGTTCGAATCCCGGTTCGGCCAACTTTCTTTCCGACGATTGACAAAAGTCAATGCGACATGCGTCATTCGTCTTCCACCAATGGGCTAAGTCTATGTGGAAAAGCAGCCAGTTGCTTGGGAAGATTGTTGGGTGGAGTACTGGTGTGAGAAAACCAGGAAATGCATGAGTAGGTGAACTGGCTGCCGTGATATAACTGAGAAATTGTTAAAAACGGCGTTAAACCCCAATCAATCAATCAATCAATTGATAACTTTTCTTACTACCTTCCACCACCTTGTTGGTGTAGTGGTAGACTATTCGCCTCTGGTGCAGGAGGCTGCTGGTTCGATACCCGGCCTGGTCATACCAAAGACTTTAAAAATGGTAGTTATGGCTGCCCTCCTTGGCACTCAGGGTTGCAGGGTTAGCATTAACCCTTTACCTCATATAGACGCTTTCTGACGCCTCTGCAGCAGACAGCTTTTTGAAAACATAGTGACAAAAGAAGAAATTGCACAAAACGTGCAATTTCTCCTTTTGCCACAATGTTTTCCACTTTTTGTCATAGGTTATCCATTTAATTATGGAGATATTCTATGTTTTGACAAAATACGTTCAAAGTCGTCTGCTGCAGAATTGTCGTATGAGGGAAAGGGTTAAGTTCCTGGCTGGTGTCAGGATAAACGGACCAGTAATACTGGTAGCTTATACAGGAAATGCTGTGATATAACTTCAAAATTGTTGAAAGCGGAGTAACACACCAAACAATCAATCAATCAATCTTACTACCTTCCAGATACACAGTGGGTATGTGTGGTGATGGAGCTAATGACTGTGAGGCACTCAAGGCAGCCCATGCTGGGATATCACTTTCCGACGCTGAAGCCTCAGTGGCGGCCCCTTTCACGTCACGTAACAACAACATAGAATGTGTGGTGACTGTCATGAGGTATGTTGGACTTTATATTAGCTCTACTTTTCTAAGAAAATGCTAACTATCCTTCTCGCCTCGGCATCAGCAATGACGTCATACCTTGGTTAAGTTTTTTGTACCACCTCACTGTTTTTCAAAACCATTAAGAGATATTGCTTTGAAACTTACAATACTCGTTTACCATCATGACCCCCCATCTGTAGACAAGAGAAGGTAACTCTGTCAAGGATTTTTTTTTTTACCTTTACTGCAAAATTGTCTTATTGTCAAGGACTAAAAAGTCTTACGGACAGCTCTTGTGTAACATGTAATGCAGTTATTTATAGAAATATCCTGGGATATGAATAATCATCAATCCCAGTGAGCTATAATTCCCAAGGATTGTTATCAGGCGCCAGGATAATATGAAATGCCGTCACGTATATTACAGCACTACCTACGTCACAATACATATTCCCGTCATGAAAGCATTTAACCCTTTCCCACATACAACACATCTGCAGCAGATGACTTTGAATATGTCTAGGCAAAAGCACAAAAAATCCCTTTAAATGAAAGAAAATAATTGCATAGAGTTGAAAACATGGTGGCAAAAGGAGAAATTGCTTGTTTCGAGCAATTTCTTCTTTTGTCACCATGTTGTTAGAAAGCGTATATATGAGGGAAAGGGTTACCACATAGCTACTTAAATCAAAGTACAGTTGAACCTGTGCTAAAGACCACCTTTGAATAGCAATTCCCTTTCTATGGCGACGATACTATTAGTTTCCCAAATACACATTTTGTGTATAAATGACCCTGCATTTAAAGACCACCAGTCCTGTGAATAAAACCATACTGTCCACTTCCCATGGGTGGTCTTTAACACAGGTTTTACTGTATAATGTGAGTTATGAGAAATGACATTGTTTTAAAATTCTTCCTCTGCAGATGTGACAAAATGCATTTGTATCTGAGAAATGGCTCAACTCTTTCCTACATATAGGAAGCCTCTGTCTGAAGCCTCTGCAGCAGACGACTGTTGAAAACATTGTTACAAAAGGAGAAATAGCTCATAATGATCTTATAAAAAAAATCAAATTCTTTGCCAAGATCTGTTCAAAATCCCCTGCTGCAGATTTGTTGTATGTGTGAAAGTTTTTAAACAAGTGTTGTGATATTTTACAGGGAAGGCAGGGCAGCTCTGGTGACCTCTTTTGGATGTTTTAAATATATGGCTTTGTACAGCTTTATCCAGTTTATTTCTGTTATGATATTATATACGGTGAGTTTTGTCTTTACCGCCTCGATGTTGTAGTGGTAGAGTGTCAGCACCATGTGCCTTAGTGTGTGGGGTTCAATCCCCAGACAGGTCATACCAAAGACTTAAAAAATGGTAGTAATTGCTTTCCCTCCTTGATGTACAGGAGTGTGTGATTAGTATATCAACTGACTTGCTGGTATTAGGATAAATAGACCAGTAGTACTTCTAAATTACCCAGGAAATGCAGTGATATAACTTGACAGAGTAAAAAAAACCTCCAAAAACACAAGTTGGTCTTTATTTACGTCTTTTGTATGTCACCATTTTGTATTTGTGTGTGTCCTCCCCACTGTTTGTATTAATTTCAAAAGTTGTTTGCTGCAGATGAGTAAATACGTGTCTGCAAATGAGATGCAGCCATTCCACAAGAAAAACAACATTATGGACTCTGCGTAATGTATCGACCCAGGGGGATAGAGGTATAGAGTAATGATTCCTGAAACAGAAAATCCACAAGAGGCGAAAATTTTCTGTTGGGGTTAGTCTGCGTGGCATGCTTAGGCTGATCCGGATCAATACTTTACGTAGAGTCCACAATTTTGGTTTTCTCATAATTCGGCTCATATGGAAATACATCTCTGGAACAACAACACGCTGCTTTTGCATCACCTGCCTTGACACATAGGGATCACTTCTCCGTTGTCTGCCTGTCATTCTTTGACATATTCACATGTGATCTGCCTTGGAAGTTTTACCACAAGGACTTTAGACTATTTTGAATAGTCATTTACCTAAATTCGCATAGATACCTTTAGGTGTTATCATATGTGGACTAATCCTGTTATGTACACAAACAATTTGTGTTTGCTTTATGCCCCAGTAGCTGATACTGTAATGACCTGGGCTGTCAATCAAGGGGCCTATGCGTATAAAAAACCCAGCTCAGCCAACATTCTTTACAACGTTTGACAAAACTCCATGAGTCATTCAAGGTAAAAAAAAATATGTTAAAATGGAGTTGAGAACATTATGGGAAATGAGAAATTTGCTGATTTTGTGCAATTTCTTTTTTTTTCCCAAGAGTTATGGAGAGCATAACTCTACTGTATCATGAAAATGGTCAATCAATAGATTATTTATAAATCTTGTCCAACATGCTAAAAAGCTGCAGCAAAAGATTTGAAAACATCATCGCAAAAAAAAATGGACAATCTATTTCTAAAAATGATTAGTACATGTATAATTATTGAATAAAGTTGAAAACATTGTGATAAAAGGAACAGTTTCTCATTTGGATGCAATGTTTTCAAAAGTTGTGTCTGCATGTTGACAAAGGATGAGATGAAAACTTATAAAGGTGCTTTGTATCTTTATTGCAGTATGGAGTTAACCTAGGGGATATGCAATATTTATATATTGACCTTTGCATCACTGCCACTATTGCTGTTCTAAGTAAGTACACCTGACATTTCTGGGCTTCAATAGTTTGGCACTTGGTATTTGTGTCACCAGTCTATAGCTTAACCCTTTCCCTCATAGGACAAATCAGCAGCAGACACTTTGAAAACACATAGGCTAATGCATTGAATATCACTAGCAGAGCTCTAGATAAGGAGCGTTTTTCATGCTCTAAAATCCTTATTTGACCTCCAAAACCTATGTTGTGGGTACTCAAAAGAATCGTCTCATAGAGGCGATTCTTTTGAATACCCACAACATAGGTTTAAATGAGTGCTAAGAGAGATATTATATAAGAAAGACCTGTTTACTCCTCCTTATCTAGTCCTCTGATCACTAGAATTGACAGTATAATTATTGAATAAGGTTGGAAACATTGTGGCAAATGGAGAAATTGTTCATTATCAGCAATTTCTCCTTTGCCAAAATATTCTCAAAAGTCATCTGCTGCGGAGGCATCATAAAGCATCTGTATAAGGGAAAGGATTAAACTAATTTATTTTTTACATGCAGCTAAAATTAATCGCCCTCGATGTCTATGTCCTGGATAATTTTCAAAACCAGTTTGTGTGGAAAAATTGGAAAGGCAGAAACAGCTCATCATGGGATTCGAAATTGTGACCAGGCAAGCGCTGCACCACTGTATCACTGTCTTCCACCAGCCTGTAAAGTAGGGTTTCCGAAAGAGATCAAATTCCAATTATATGTACATCAAGCTTTTATGTTGGTTATTGATAGGTCACACAATTGTCCACTTGAACACTTCACTTGGCTAGAAAAGCTCACAATCAGTTGTTGCATTTCAAACATCATTTATGTGGAAACGTACCAAAGGTCCTGGGTTCGAATCTTGTGATGAGGGGGTTCTGCATTTTGGATTTTTCCACACAATCGGCACGAGTCCTGCTTAGGTCTCTAGGAAGCAGATATTAAGTGTGATAATATAATCTGAAAGCTTGTTCCGAATCGGTGTAAAATCAATAAATTGACCGCCTCAGTTGTGTAGTGGTAGAGCATCCAGCCTCTGTGTGGTTGGTCCCAGGTTCGATTCCCAGTCTGTTCATATCAAAGATTTTAAAAATGGTAGTAATGGCTCCCCTGCATGGCACTCAGGGTTGTGAGGTTAGCAGTACAACTGACCGGATGGTGTCAGGAAAAATGGACCAGTACAAAATTGGTAACTTACCCAGAAAACGCTGTGATATAATTAAAAAATGTTTGAAAGCGACGTTAAACACGAAACAAATCAATCTCATGAAAAGTCATTGGTATCGGTGTTATAATTCTTTCATTTTTATGAGTTTCAGTTGGACTTAGTCTTACCCACATGTAACAAATCTGCAGACGACTTTAAAAACATTTATTCAAAAATATGGAAACTCTGTAAATGAAAGAACAATTATTGAATAGAATTGATAACGTGGCAAATGTCGTCTGCTGCAGATGCATCAAAATGTTTCAAAAAGGGTTTACCTTCCCAAAATGTTATTTTTTGTTTTGTAGCTAATGACTTAAAAAATCTAGGCAAACATGTGGAAATTCTCTTTTAAATGAAAGTATAATTATTGGAAAAATTTCAGAGGAAAAAATACTCCTCATGAAAAAAGGTATCCTTTTCCAACACATTTCTTATGTCATGCTGTAGATATATCACACCTAGCATAGTTTCACCATAGGTGGTGTTTCAAATGTCATCACTCTAAGGTAAAGTGTTGATACAAGAAGAGGAGAAAATGACCCTTTAACCCTTTCCCTTATATAAACGCTTTCTGACGCCTCTTTTGCAGACATCTTTTTGAAAACATAGTGACAAAGAAGAAATTGCTCAAAATAAGCAATTTCTCCTTTTGCCACAAATTTTTAGTCATAGGTTATCCATTCAATTATAGAGATTTTCTATTTTTTGACAAAGTATGATCAAAGTCGTCTGCTGCAGAATTGTTGTATAAGGGAAAGGGTTAAAACATTACAAACAGTGTAAGTCAGCAGTGGTTTCATTTTGTTATGGAGTAGCTGGATAATAATTGAAAGAAGATGGGGATGATCCCCAGTCAGGGTAAAGGAAATTCTGTTAAAGTAGCAGGGTAAAGGTGCTTTAGTAGATGGGTCATTTACCCGGCTACCGGGTCATTGGTCTGTTTCATGTAAATGCATCTTCAAGTGGGAAAGGGTTCAACCATTTAATGCATTTTTTGACACTTTTGCAGCAGACAACTTTTGAAATCATAAAGGATAAATTGAGCAATTTATCTTTTTGTCACAATATTTTTAACTTCACTCAATAATTATACTTTCACTTACAGAGATTTTTCTTATTTTTGTTCAGATGTCTTTATAGTTGTATGTGGGAAAGGGCTTTAGTGATAAGAGAGATACAGAGTACTCGCCCTAGACCCTTCTATAGGCCTGTAATCTGGTTGTTCTTTTAAATAATTTCAGTGGGCCGCACGGAAGCCTACCAAAAGCTGGTGTCTCGTAGACCAGAAGGTTCCCTGGTGAAAGCGTCCAACCTCATTTCTATTTTAGTCCAAGTGTTCTTTACGGGGGTGTTCCAGCTAGCAGCCATTTTGTATCTTAAAAACCAACCATGGTGAGTGTATAATTCTTGTTTATTTCTTCCTTCATTATTTTTGATGCGTCTGCAGCAGAACACATTATGCTTCAACTATCAGCAAACACCTTAACCCTTTCCCTCATACGACAATTCTGCAGCAGACGACTTTGAACATATTTTGTCAAAACATAGAAAATCTCCATAATTGAATGGATAACCTATGACAAAAGGTGGAAAACATTGTGGCAAAAGGAGAAATTGCACGTTTTGTGCAATTTCTTCTTTTGTCACTATGTTTTCAAAAAGCCGTCTGCTGCAGAGGCGTCAGAAAGCGTCTATATGAGGAAAAGGGTTAACCTTTTCCAACATATAGACGTTTTTAAGAATCCTGCAGCAGACGACATTTGAAAACAATATCACAAAAGGAGGAATTGCTCATAATCAACTTTATCAAAAAGTTATTCTGCCTTTATAGAGATTTTCCATAGTTTTGCCAAGATGTTTTTCGAAGTCGTCTGCTTCAGATTTGTTGGAGGGGTTAAGATTCTTGGATTGTGAAACAGTCAGTCAATACTAATGAATTAAACAAAATTTATGGTAATTATATGATCCTTGAAAATTAAAAAAAAAATGAACTTGAAATGACCTTGAATTGACCTTGAATTGATTTCTGAAAATACAGTGGGTGTCTTGGGGAAAAATATCATCAGAGCTTTAGATTAGGCAAGTGCATGTAATTAGTCTTCTTATATAATTTTTTTGACATTCAAACTCTATGTTGTGCATACTCAAAAGAATCATCTCGTTGAAATTATTCTTTTGAGTATCCACAATATAGGGTTTACTTTTGTTATAACAGATATATAGTTGATAAAAGACCTGTTCAATTCCCATATCTAGGCCTCAATATCATTTGTCTATTTCTGATTTCAGGTTTAAGCCAGTAGTCCCAGATGAGGCCGCCACAAACAGCGGAACGGTTTGCTGGGAGGGGACTGTGATATTTTTATTTTCATCCTTCCAGTATATTACCCTTGCCTTCTGTTTCTCACGAGGGCCCCCCTTCCGTAAACCTATCTATACTAATAGTAAGTCGCAAACAGTATTAACCCTTTTCTACATATAACAAATAAAAAATTCTACAGCAAACCACTTGGAAAACATCTTGTATCAAGGCAAAAGTATAGAAAATCTATATAAAAAAAGTGTAGTTGCTGAAAACATTTGGGCAAAAGGAGAATTTGCTTGTTATGGGCAAGTTCTCCTTTTGCCATAAAGATTTAAAAAGTCTTCTGTTTCAGAGATATCAAACAAATTCTGTTTGTGGGAAAGGGTTAATGCAGACCAAATACCTAGGGTGATCGTGAAGTTTGCGGAATATTATCGTATATTACAAATTGACAAAAATAACAGTGACTTGCAACATATGGTTTCCATGGGTATCGATATTTCGTAGTAAACAAATAATTTACTATTTCTCTTACTTTGTATCAATTTTAATAGAGATAGAGCATGAATGTGTTGAGTTTCTATATGCCCGTTTTTAGCTCGACTTTTGAAAAAACGAGAGCTATTGTCATGACCCTGGTGTCGTCGTCGTCGTCGTCCGGTTAAGGTTTTTTGTTGGCGGCAGCGTGGTCGTCCGGTTAAGGTTTTTCGTTCAGCTCAGCTTTTTTGGCTCTACTGGCCAAAGGCCAGAAGGGCTTATGTCGTGGCGATTTGTCCATCGTCTGTGCGTGCGTGCGTGAGTGCGTCCGTCCGTCCGTCCGACCGTAAACAATTTCTTGTTAACACGATACAGTCTTCACTTTTGATTGTATCTCAACCAAACTTATACAGTAGTTAGATATCCATGAGAGTTTGGTTCATTTCTAAAAAACGGCCAGATCTACCCATGCATGGCTGGATTATGGCCCTTGAAATTGTCAAAATTGCTATAATACAGCTTGTGAACACAATAGAGCTTTCATTTACTATCTGATCTTCACCAAACTTAGATGGTATTTGAATATTGATGACATATTGGTTCCTTTTGAAACAAGCCAGATCAATGCCAATAGAGCATAGGCCCTCATGGGCCTCTTGTTTATTGTATCTCAACCAAACTTATACAGTAGTTAGATATCCATGAGAGCTTGATTCCTTTCGAAAACAAGCCAGATCCGCCCCATGCATGACTGAATTATGGCCCTTGAAATTGTCAAAATTGCTATAATAGGGCTTGTTAACATGATACAGTCCTTATTTTTGATTGTATCTCAATCAAACTTATACAGTAGTTAGATATCCATGAGAGTTTGGTTCATTTCTAAAAAACGGCCAGATCTACCCATGCATGGCTGGATTATGGCCCTTGAAATTGTCAAAATTGCCAAAACAGCTTGTGAACACAATAGAGCTTCCATTTACTATCTGATCTTCACCAAACTTAGATGGTATTTGAATATTGATGACATATTGGTTCCTTTTGAAACAAGCCAGATCAATGCCAGTAGAGCATAGGCCCTCATGGGCCTCTTGTTTCTGTTTTCTATCAGTCAAGCGTCTGTGCCGTACGCGGTGCTCTTGTTTACGTATTATAGTAATGAGCAATTTCTCCTTTTGCCAAAATGATTTCAAAAGTCGTCTGCTGCAAAGGAATCAGATGCTCTGTTTTGCCTTACACACTTCATAAAAATTACTGAATTAATCCATTTTCTATTTATAGTTATCTATATAATAGCCTTATTGGTGCTAACTGTGTTTTCTGCCAGTTTTCTACTGTTTCCATGGCAACCACTTTTGAACTTCTTCAAGGTAAGTTGTACACTTTTTTCTGTTTTTCCTGTCTCTGTGGTGTAGTGGTAGAGCTACCGCCTCAAGTTTTGATTGTTTGAGAAATTGCTCACCAGTAATTCTTTCTTTTCTTGTAGGATAAAAAGAATTTTCAGTCAGTTTTAAATGCAGCTGCAATTTTGATTGGTAGATTTTCTTGAGTTAGTTAACATACTATTGACCTGACTACACTTTGGCTGTTGGGTTGAATTTGTTTTTGTCTAAATATAGTTTTATTTACATTTACCAAGAAACATACGCACAATCTGACCTAAAGGACAGAATTTTTATATCCTCATGGGAGTTGGTGGTTTAATGAAATTTGCTTTTTGACCGTCTGTCTGTACATCCTAGACTTTTGTGTCATGTCAAACCTCGGTAGCTCAGTAGATAATCCAGGGGTTGTTAGTTTGAACCCCAGCTTGGCAACCATTCTTTCCAACATTTAACACAAGTCACTGTTACAAGCTTCACTCGTCTTCTACCAATGGGCTAACAGTCTATGTGGAAAAGCAGCCAGATGCTTAGAAAGACTGTTGTTTGGAATACTGGTGTGAGAAAAACAGGTTACACATGATTATGTGAACTGGCCACCATGATATGACTGACAAATTGTTGGGAAAAAACGTAATAAACCCATTCAATCAATCAGACAATTTGTTTGGATTAACCACAACACAATGTTTTAATGGTGAAATGAGGATTTTATAAGATGAAGTACACCTTTACTAGAGCTGTGAAAAGACAACACTTTCGGTTTTTGATTTGCAATAGTTCAATATTTTCAGTCAATAGACCAATAATTTGTTTTTCAGTTGGAGAAGCTTAACAGCAAAGCATTTCTATTCCGAGCTCTGCTGTTAACTATGGTATTTGGTCACCTCATTGTGGCTATTTTGGCAGAGGTAAGTGCTGTTTACCCTTTCCCTCATATGACAATTCTGCAGCTGACGACTTTGAACTTATTTTGTCAAAAAATGGAAAATCTCTATAATTGAATGGATAACCTATGACTAAAAGTGGAAAACATTGTGGCAAAAGGAGAAATTGCTCGTTTTGAGCAATTTCTTCTTTTGTCACTATGTTTTCCAAAAGTCGTCTGCTGCAGAGGCGTCTGAAAGTGTCAATATGAGGGGAAGGGTTAACACTTTACATGATATCCACAGCAGCAGACGACATTGAAATTGTTTTGGTAAAAATTTGTAAAATCTCTTCAACCATTTTTTGCTTGTAGATGCATTATGAATCAATTACAGCAGATGACTTTTTGAAAACCTTGTGACAAAAGGAGAAATTGCTCAAAACAAGCGATTTCACAGTTTGCCACAATGTTTTCAATTCTATTCAATCATTTAACTTCTATTTATAGAGGTTTTCAATATTTTTGCTCAGATGTTTTCAAAGTCGTCTGCTGCAGATTTTTAATAAGTGGTAAAGGGTTAAATGAGTTGAAAACAATTGCTCCTTTTACCACAGTGTCTGCTTCAGTTGCCCTTAAATGATTCTACTTGTGGGAAATGGACAATTAAGCAGAAACTTTTAAAAAGCGTTGTGAGAAAATAAGAAATTAAGAAATTAGTAATTTTCTCTTAAAAAGTTTTCAAGTTTCACAAGTTTCACAATTCATGTCCTACTTCATTTGTTTTCAAAATGATGCATCTTATAATAACATATAAAGTAAGTTATAAATTTAAAAGCTTTTTTGTCAAAAATAATTTTCCATTTACCCTTTCACACTTACAACAATTTTGCAGTGGACACCTTTGAAAGCCTTCATGCAATTATTGTTTAAAATTACTATTAAAGAAAGTATTATTATTAAGAAGAGTTGAAAACATTATTGCAAAAAAAGAAATTGTTCATCATGAGCAGTTTCTGCTTTTGCCACAGTAGTCATTTGCTGCGGATGCGTCAAAATACATCTGAATTCAAGAATGGGTTGAGCATTGATGATACTACATTTCTGTAAGATTGACAAGTCATTTGTCTTCCTTGAATGTTGAAAGCGGCGTAAAACCCCAATAAATAAATAAATTGTCTTCCTTGAATAGGCTACAAACCCTAGGCTGTCAATTGTCAATAGCCTTTGAAGTTGTATGAGCACAGAGTCTGTCTTGGTATCCATGCTATTTCATCCAAATATAAACTGTTTATCAGAAGACTATTGCAAACTTTTGTGGTTAATTATCAAACAGTGTAAAATCAAATAGGTCTGAGCAGATGCCCAGAGTTTATCTGAATGTACGTTGGTCCCAAATGCCCTAATATTAGTTTACCTTGATTGCCACTTCATCCTTTCCCACATACAACAAATCTGCAGCAGATGACTTTGAAACCTTCTAGGCAGAACTATGGAAACTCTCTAAACGGTAAACTTAAATTACTGAAACAAGTTAAATTGAGCAATTTCTCCTTTTGCCACAATGTTTTCAAAAGTTTTCGGATGTAGGGGCATCAGAAAGTGTCTATGAGGAAAAGGGTTAATCCTTCCCAATATACAATACATCTGCAACAGACATCTTTGAAAATATCCTTTGGTGCGAGATGCAGGAAATCTCTCTAAATGCTACATCAGTTTTAGAATAGATTAGAAAAGCATTGTGGACCAGGAAGAAATGGCTCAATATTGGCGGCTTTACTTTTTGCTATCAGGTTTTCAAAAGCCATCTGATGCAGATGCGTCAACATGTGTATATAATGTGGTAAAGGGTTATATAATTTAATCCTCTTCTTATTATATTTCAGTATTTGATCACAGAGAATTCCAACGTAAAAGCTTGTCTAAAATCATGTGTACAGAACTGTAAGAAGAAGAAAGATATAAGTGTGTACAAGAGACTTCAGCAGGAGCTGGCATTTTCTGATTGGCCACCCATAGGTCAGGTGACTTATGCATCAGCCAATCATGTTATAGATGATACACATGTATCTGTTGAAAACATTCCATTGGATATAAATGTGAACGTGAATTAGAGATTATTTGCGGCACACCTAAGGAAGACTGAACGTGAAAGTGAAAACCATTGTTGCAAAAGGGGAAAAAGTAATTTTCTCTTTTGCCAAATAGTGTCAATCCAGCTTGGTCAGTCTTCCATCAGTTTGGGATGTTTTAGATGTAACATATTTCCTCAAAGGGGATCAAAAAGGAATGACATAGTGCAATGTTTTTATATAGCTTATCGGGACTGTGTCCCTGAAGATCTTAACCATTTCACACCTACAGACGCATTTTGATGAATCTGCAGCAGACGACTTTTGAAAGGGGAAATTGTTTCAACTTTACTCAATAATTAAACTTTCAGAAGTAATAGGTTTTTTTCTTATTTTTTTTTTTACCTAGATGTTTTCAAACGCGTCTGCTGCAGATTTCTTGTATGTGGGAAATGGTTTAGTTGTCTACCTGTTGTTAGCATTTGCTAGGCATTAGCGAATTGATTATTTTTGATAAGTCCTCCATTCCCCACCTGGCAAGCAATTATTTCATGCAAAATTTATTGTTTAATATCCTTTATTTACGTCTATGAACAAAGTTTGGATGGGGAGTATTTTAGTAAATAATTAATCATGTTTACTCAAATATGTTACTGGGATTACTTCATTGGAAAATACAGTCAAACCTGTGTTTAAAGACCACCGGTGGGAAGTGAAGAATCTGGTCTATGTTTACTTCTAGTCTTCAATTACAGGGTCATTTATGAAGTAAATGATTAATGGGGAATTTTAAAATGTGGTTGCTATAGACAGGGAAGTGCTAAACAAAGGTGGTCTTTAGCACAGGTTTGAGTGTACATAGAAATCTAATAACAGAGTCTAAGATGTGTCAATGTTATTAGTTTAGATGCATAGAAATGAAATCATGCAAAAAATGTAATTACATCCTCATAATGTATCGCTTTGTTTAACCCTTTCCCTCATAAAGATGCTTTATGAAGCCTCTTCAGCAGACGGCTTTTTGAAAACATAGTGACAAAAGAAGAAATTGCTCAAAACGAGCAATTTCTCCTTTTGCCACAATGTTTTCCACTTTTAGTCATAAGATTATCCATTCAATTATAGAGATATTCCATTTTTTGACAAAATATGTTCTAAGTCGTCTGCTGCAGAATTGTCGTATGAGGGAAAGGGTTAACACTTTCCCATAAATATACACATGTGGATGCCTATGCAGCAGACACCTTTTTAAAAGCATTGTGACAAAAGAAGAAATTGCTCATAATGAGCAATTTCTTCTGTTTGCCACAACGTTTTTAACTCTATTCAAAAAGTCATAGTCGTCTGCTGCAGATTTGTTGTATGTGGAATTGGGATAAGGACCATGGTCATGTCAATATTGTAAAGCAATCCTCTGCATTCCAGCATGTAGAAAATCAGCTGGCCCGAAACTATAAAACTCTGAAAATGAGCCATCTCGTGATAAAATCAACATTGTGGAATCTGCTTAACCCTTTCCCTTATATAGACGCTTTCCGACGCCTCTGCATCAGACGGCTTTTTGAAAACATAGTGACAAAAGAAGAAATTGCACAAAACATGCCATTTCTCCTTTTGCCACAATGTTTTCCACTTTTTGTCATAGGTTATCGATTCAATTATGGAGATTTTCTTTTTTTTGACAAAATATGTTCAAAGTCGTCTGCTGCAGAATTGCCGTATGAGGGAAACGGTTAAAGTGATCAGCTTAAGCATGCCACGCAGGCTTTCCCAGATAGACACTTTTCGCCTCCTGTGTATTTTCCGTTTCAGGAATCATTACTCTATACATCTATCCCCTGAGACGGTATTTGTCGGCCCGGATCAGCCTTGGGGACTGTGCAGGCTGATCTGAATCGATACATTACGCAGAGTCCATAATGTTGGTTTTCTCATGGAACGGCTCAAATGTTCTCCCAGAGTTCTAGATAAGGGGCATTTTCCATGTTATATTATCCTTATTTTAGAGCCCTATGTTGTTGATACTTAAAAGAATCAGTGAGACCATTCTTTTGAGTTCCAACCACATGAGGTTTGGTTGAGTAATAAGAAAGATATTGTGTGGAAAAGACCAGAGTTTACTACCACTTTTATAGTCTCTAGTTTTCTGAGCTTAGAAATGGATTCTATGTTCCTAAAAAGAATTTCAATTGATCATTTTGAAGAACGAATTTGCTTTTGACCAATCTTTGAGCACTGCAGAGCATAGTTTTATAGCATTGCTGCTTTTACATGTACATGTATATGTATACATCTGTGGTGACAACTTTGTTAACCCTTTTCCTCATACGACGATTCTGCAGCAGACGACTTTGAACATATTTCGTTGAAAAATAGATAATCTAAATAATTGAACGGATAACCTTTGACTAAAAGTGGTAAACATTATGGCAAAAGGAGAAATTGCTTGTTTTGAGCAAGTTTTTCTTTTGTCACCATGTTTTCAAAAGGCTGTCTTTGCAGAGGCGTCAGAAAGCATCTATATGAGGGAAAGGGTTAAACACTTCATGAACACAAATGAGATTCTAACTGAAAATGTACATGAATATTATTCTATTCATTGTTCAAATCATGTAAACATTTCAAGAGAACAAATGTGTGGAGAGGGCCATTATTAGCTAAATCCATTGTCCCAATCAAATTTTCAATAATTATGATGTTTATTATTTATAATGTAAATAAGAGATAGTAAAACATTATGTATTTTAATTAGGAGAACAAACACACTAGCAAAGAAATTAATTAACGTGTAAGACATGAAAATTAATCTGTTTGTTTTTCAAATCATTTGTACATTTCAAGAGAACAAACACACCAGCAAAGAAAATGAACATGTAAGATAAACAAAGAAGTAATTAGTAATATCTAGGCTTAATATGTTAAGTCTCTAACATAGTCTCTAAGAGTGGAAATTGCTTATCATGGGAAATTTCCCGTTTTGCCATTTTGTTTTCAAAAGAAAGTCTGCTGCAGAGGCGACAAAGAGCATCTGTTTGTTGGAAAGAATAAAATATATTGAAAAGGTGGTTAAGATAATAGAATCTCATAAGAGTAAGTGTTTTATTTGTCATACTGGTAGTTTATTTTTCTATTGTAAATGTTAAAGTAAGGTTATTTTTGGTAATTTCTTTCCCACATACGGATGCTTTCATAGTGGCAAAATGAGAATTATTGATCATCATGAGCAATTTTCCTTTTGCCAAAACGTTTTCAATTTTTATTTTATTGTAGAGAGTAACCCTTATTTAATTTATTTTTTAACCCTTTTCCTCATATAGACGCTTTCTGACGCCTCTGCAGCAGACAGCTTTTTGAAAACATAGTGACAAAAGAAGAAATTGCTCAAAACAAGCAATTTCTCCTTTTGTCACAATATTATCCACTTTTAGTCATAGGTTATCCATTCAATTATAGAGATTTTCTATTTTTTGACAAAATATGTTCAAAGTCGTCTGCTGCAGAATTGTCGTATGAGGGAAAGGGTTAAAGCAGACGGCTATTTGAAAACATAGTGACAAAAGAAGAAATTGCACAGAACGTGCAATTTCTCCTTTTGTCACAATGTTTTCCACTCTTAGTCACATGTTATCCATCTGACAAAATATGTTCAAAGTCGTCTGCTACAGAATTGTCTTATGAGGAAAAGGGTTAATCCTTGCAAATGATGTGACAGGTTTCTGTTATTTGGATGACCCTATGGCTGGGGGAAAACTCAATAAGAATGGCAGCCACAGTCTGACCCTTACTTGATCCATATGAGCTGGCTTAATGGGTCTGAAGGATTGAAGTCAATGCAACTCTTGAGCTTTAGCAAGTTGGGCTGGTATTGGTTATATACCTTATATATTTTTATCTCGAAGTAACTATAAGGTGTGGGACCTATTACTTCTTTATTGTCCGCTCTGATATGACCTTAACTGTTGAAAGCAGAGAAAAACAAAAAACAAACGAAAACAAAAACCAATTATTTGGAAAATAATAAACCATTTTCATTGATACAGATGTCAGACAACTTATAACTTTTCTCCTTTTCTTAAAATGTTTTTATATTAATTGAATTTAAGCCCTTTTCAACATACAACAAATCTGCAGCATATCCTTAAAACATATTGTTACAATTTTGGAAAATCTCAATGAAGCAAAGAGTTAAAAACATTGTACCAAATGGAGAATTATCACATTATAAGCAATTTCTCCTTTTGCCACAATGTTTTCAAGTCATCTACAAGTTGGAAAGGAAGGTAATTGTATTTCAACTCTAACCAATGATCATACTTTCAGTTGTAGACATTTTCCATATTTTTCCTTTTGCAACAATGTTTTTCAAAAAGTCATCTGCTGTAGAGGTGTCATAAAGCATCTGTATGTGGAAAAGGGTAAAAGGAGAAAAGTTCTTTACTTTAGAGTAATACATTTATCAGCGATGTCAATATCTTTAAATGAATCTGAAATGGTGATGCTAATATGAGCTGTCCCGCGAGAAAACCAACATTATGGCCTCTGCGTAATGTATCGACCCACATCAGCCTGCGCAGTCCGCGCAGACTGAACCGGGCCAACACATTCCGTCTCGGGGAGATAGAGGTATAGAGTAATGACTCCTGAAACAGAAAATCCACAGCAGGCGAAAAGTGTATATCTGGGTAAACCTGCACGGCATGCTTAGGCTGATCTGGTCGATACTTTACGCGGAGTGCACAATGTTGGTTTTCTCACGGGACGGCTAATATATGTCTAGGGCCAATGTTGTGATGGTTTCAGCACCCAATTCAAGAGCAGTAGACCATGCGTTGATCCCTGCTCAGATCATACTAAAGAAAGACTTCACAGATAATAGAAGTAATTTGGCTCCTCAGTGCTCAGGGTTGTGATATATCATTACGACCGATGCGCTGGTGTCAGGATAAGCTTACCAGCAGTGCCAGTAATTTACCAAAGAAACAACATGATGTGACTGATAAATGGTTGAAAATTACGTAAAACACCATACAAATAAAAACGCACACATTGGAGATCATTTTGCAGTTATGGAGTGGCTATATTCAAATTTGGTTGAATCAGATTGCAGATTAAGCCAATATGAAACCAAGTGCTGTTAAAACCATGTGAACAGTATTGGGTTTTCCACAATGCTTTAGATATGATAAATTATAAATTGTTATTGCTTGTAATGAAAAGATTTCAAACTAATATATTGAAATATCATACATATTCTGTGTTTTATATTCACTGACAGCCTTTGACCCTTCCCTTCCCTTTCCCATCTGCAGACATATTTTGAAAACCTTGTGGCAAAAGGAGAAATTGCTCATGATGAGCAATCTCTCCTTTTGCCACAATGTTTTCAACTCTGAATAACTGTTGTATGTGGAAAAGGTTGATTGTTCACCTTGTATTACATTTATAGAATGATCTGCTTCGAAATAATTGCATGTTCTAGACAATTGGCAGTATCCCTTTCCCACATTAAACAAATCTACAGCAGACGACTTCAAAATGGTATGTCGATACATATGAATGAAAGTATGATTTAGAATAGAGTGAAAAAACTTACGGCAAAAAGAAGAAATGGCTCTTGATAAGCAATTTCTCCTTTTGCCACAATGTTTTCAAAAATTGCTTACTGCAAAGCCAAATGCATCAAATTGTCACTTTATGCAGCGAAGGGATTTTATTTTGATGCAAAGTTGAAAACATTTTTGGTAAAAATATTTTTTCCTTTTTGTGTAGACTGCTTTAGCAAGGTGACACAAAGGTTTATGTCCCTCGTGCTTTCATGTATGGACTTATTGATAGGGTGACACATAGAGATAACTTCTCCCTAACATGTCCCTTGTGCTTTCATGTACAGACTTATTGATAAGGTGACACATAGGGATTACTTCCCCCTAACATGTCCCTTGTGCTTTCATGTATGGACTTATTGATAGGGTGACACATAGAGATAACTTCCCCCAAACATGTCCCTCATGCTTTCATGTACAGACGTATTGATAGGGTGACACATAGGGATTACTTCCCCCTTACATGTCCCTCGTGCTTTCATGTATGGACTTATTGATAGGGTGACACATAGAGATAACTTCCCCCTAACATGTCCCTCGTGCTTTCATGTACAGACTTATTGATAGGTTGACACAGGGATTACTTCCCCCTAACATGTCCCTCGTGCTTTCATGTATGGACTTATTGATAGGGTGACACATAGGGATCACTTCCCCATAACATGACCTTCGTGCTTTCATGTATGGACTTATTGATAGGGATCACTTCCCCATAACATGACCATAGTGCTTTCATATACAGACTTATTGATAGGGTGACACAGGGATCACTTCCCCCTAACATATGTCCCTCATGCTTTCATGTACAGACTTATTGTTAGGGAGACACTTCCCCTGACATATGTCCCTCATGCTTTCATGTACAGACTTATTGTTAGGGAGACACTTCCCCCTGACATATGTCCCTCATGCTTTCATGTACAGACTTATTGTTAGGGAGACACTTCCCCTGACATATGTCCCTCATGCTTTCATGTACAGACTTATTGTTAGGGAGACATTTCCCCCCGACATATGTCCCTCATGCTTTCATGTACAGACTTATTGTTAGGGAGACACTTCCCCCTGACATATGTCCCTCATGCTTTCATGTACAGACTTATTGATAGGGTGACACAGGGATCACTTCCCCCGACATATGTCCCTCATGCTTTCATGTACAGACTTATTGTTAGGGAGACACTTCCCCTGACATATGTCCCTCATGCTTTCATGTACAGACTTATTGTTAGGGAGACATTTCCCCCTGACATATGTCCCTCATGCTTTCATGTACAGATTTATTGTTAGGGAGACACTTCCCCTGACATATGTCCCTCATGCTTTCATGTACAGACTTATTGTTAGGGAGACACTTCCCCTGACATATGTCCCTCATGCTTTCATGTACAGACTTATTGTTAGGGAGACACTTCCCCCTGACATATGTCCCTCATGCTTTCATGTACAGACTTATTGTTAGGGAGACACTTCCCCCTGACATATGTCCCTCATGCTTTCATGTACAGACTTATTGTTAGGGAGACATTTCCCCCCGACATATGTCCCTCATGCTTTCATGTACAGACTTATTGTTAGGGAGACACTTCCCCTGACATATGTCCCTCATGCTTTCATGTACAGACTTATTGTTAGGGAGACACTTCCCCCTGACATATGTCCCTCATGCTTTCATGTACAGACTTATTGTTAGGGAGACACTTCCCCCTGACATATGTCCCTCATGCTTTCATGTACAGACTTATTGTTAGGGAGACACTTCCCCCTGACATATGTCCCTCATGCTTTCATGTACACTTATTGTTAGGGAGACATTTCCCCCCGACATATGTCCCTCATGCTTTCATGTACAGACTTATTGTTAGGGAGACACTTCCCCCCAACATATGTCCCTCATGCTTTCATGTACAGACTTATTGTTAGGGAGACATTTCCCCCTGACATATGTCCCTTGTGCTTTCATGTACAGACTTATTGATAGAGTGACACTTGCCCCTAACATATGTCCCTGATGCTTTTATGTATGGACTTATTGTTAAGGTGACACTTATTGATAGGGTGACACAGGGATCACTTCCCCCTAACATAATTATGTCCCTCATGCTTTCATGTACAGACTTATTGTTAGGGTGACACTTCCCCCTAACATATGTCCCTCATGCTTTAATGTAAATACTTATTGTTAGGGTGACACTATAAGTAGGTGAAAAAGAGATGATCAAACTTCTTTTCCCACATTTTCAAAACAATTATTTAAACTCCAGGCACCAGAACTTCATTCTGAAAAAGGAACACAAAGACAAGATGAAAATAAAATGAGACAGAATATCAGTTTCTTAATAACAATAACTTTATTTTAATTCTTTTATTACAACACATTCATATATATTCCAGGGTTTGAATTTAAGCTTGTGTACTGCCAAATGCAAGTTGAAATTACATTTTGCATGTTAAAAATTTGATTACCCTTTCTCTTCTGAAGAGGCATATGTAACAGATGGTTTTTGAAAACAGTGTCCATAATGAGCAGTTTCTCCTTTGGCTACAATATTTTCAACTGTATTCAAAAATAATATTTTGCATTAAAAATTTCATATTTTTGTTCAAGTTGTTTTTAAAAGAAATCTGCTGCAGATTTGTTGTATGTGGGGAAGGGTTGCCAAGCAACATATTGCATTTGAATATTTCACAATGAATGCTTTTCAAGTGTAAAGAGGCAAGTATACAACAAGATTTAAAACAATACTAGACGAATTCAGACCCTGGGCTTTTTTCATCATTGACAAGGCATAAGAATAGTTTACATCTAAGACTATTAAACATCTTAACTCAAACTAACACTTAAACTAGTCTCAAACAAAATGCAGTCTTTAACCCTTTCCAACATACAGACGCGCTCTAACGCCTCTGCAGCCGACAACTTTTGAAATCATTGTGGCAAAAGGAGAAATTACGCATAATGAGTAATTTCTCATTTAACCACAATATTTTCAAATTTATTCACTAATTTTTCTTTCATATATAGAATTGCTATATTTTGTACTAAATGTTTTAAAAGTCGTCTGCTGCAAATTCGTCCATGAGGGAAAGGGTTAACCATTCAAACATGCAGACACATTTGGACCAGGCACTATGTCTTGTAAATGTCTACACTGATTTAATTCTACATTCTACACTCTCTCGGAGTTAAATTCAAATATTGTGTGGCAATTTAATCCATTCCAGCATAAAACAAATCTGCAGCAGAGGTCTTTGAAAACATCTACAAATGTTTGTTTGTTAACCCTTTCCCTCATATAGACACTTTCTGACGCCTCTGCAGCAGACGGCTTTTTGAAAACATAGTGACAAAAGAAGAAATTGCACAAAACGTGCAATTTCTCCTTTTGCCACAATGTTTTCCACTTTTTGTCATAGGTTATCCATTCAATTATAGAGATTTTCTATTTTTTGACAAAATACGTTCAAAGTCGTCTGCTGCAGAATTGTCGTATGAGGGAAAGGGTTAAGATCCTATAGCCGTGGACTGGAAAGATGATAATGGTCCCACACCTTATATTTACAGAGATAATAATACATATAGTATGAAACCATCATCACCCCACCACCTGCTGGAGTTCAAGAGTTGCATTGACTCAAATCCTTCAGACCAATTTAGCCGGCTTTTGCAGTTCAAGCAATGGTCAGACGGTTGAGCGTCCCCTAGCCACAGGGGCCTTCTATAAATGAAAGGATAATCTTTTAATTAAGATGAAAATATTGTGGCAAAAAGAGAAATTGCTCCTAATGAGTGATTTCTCCTTTCTTAACAATATATTGAAAAGACATCTACTGCAGAGGCATTAGAAATCGCCTGTATATGGGAAAGAGTTAAAATCCGATTGTGCGGAATGTTGGCATGTTTTGATTCGCCATGTCTAAACTAAATTTGTCAGAAATCACAATTGGAATCATTAAGAATAGATCATAATAAGGGACTAATAATGTGAATAATATCAACAGTATTCAGTTCTGATGAATCAATGTGTTTTGCCATTTAATGATTAGCCAACATAAAAACAATAGAGTGCAAAACTGTCTCAAAATACTAGACTATCAGAGAGGCATAAATCTGGAACATTTAAAGTGATTTGGCAAGTTGTTTTATCCATAAACATTCACAACAAGTTTGATGAAGATTTGAAAAGATCAGTTGAAGTTAAAAGGCAGAAAAGGCCTCTTTTGCCAAAATTTTGATAATTCAAGGGACATAATCCTAAATTTCCTAAGGGTCATTTTCCTGGTTATCGAACTTGTTCCAGACAAAATGCCTACAAACATGCTGCAGGGGTTCCCATAATTCATCCCTACAGGCGTATAGAAAGACAGAAACATTTAGTTCTCTTACAACAGTTTTGAGAAATAAAAGTCAAGAGCTACATTGTACATGTATTTGTGGTATTTTTCCCTTCTGAGATACGTTTATGTTAAAACTTCTTAACCCTTTACCACTTACAATAAATCTGCAACAGACAGCTTTGGAAACATATAGTGAAAAATATCTATTTGCTTCAGTTGAAAACATTGTGGCAATTAGAGAAATTGCTTGTTATGAGCAATTTCTTCTTTTGCATTTGTTTTTCAAAAGATACCTGCTGCAGGTGGGAAAGGGTTCAAAATAAACAAAGAAAATTGCCTTAAAATTGTCCTTATCAACACACAATGTCGCAATAATTTAATATAAACAGATATACATTTCAATTCCATTCCAAATCATAAGATCACATTGCAAATTAACATTCCTGTGAACAAACATATTTAAATAACAAACACTCGGCCAATGTGAAAATTCCTTACACCTCTCCCACATACAACACATCTGCAGCAGACAACTTTGAAAACATCTAGGGAACAAAACTGAAATCTCTATAAATGCAAGTACATTTATAGAAAAGAGTTGAAAACATTAACCCTTTCCCTCATAATCATATAGACGCTTTCTGACGCCTCTGCAGCAGACGGCTTTTTGAAAACATAGTGACAAAAGAAGAAATTGCACAAAACGTGCAATTTCTCCTTCTGCCACAATGTTTTCCACTTTTTGTCATAGGTTATCCATTCAACTATGGAGATTTTCTATGTTTTGACAAAATACGTTCAAAGTCGTCTGCTGCAGAATCGCCGTATGAGGGAAAGGGTTAATTAAGGCAGCAATGTTTCCAAAGTCGTCTGCTGTAGCTGCATCAAGGATGCTTCTGCATGTGGGAGAGGGTTATACAAATCCAGGACCACACTAACCAGCCTGGTATATGTTTCACATATTTTATCACACCTTTATCTTTGTTCAACATGCTGCTGCTTAAACTGTCCTTTCCCATTCCCACATAGATTCACATTCTAACTCATCTACAGCAGATGACTTTTGAAAACATTGTGACAAACGGAGTAATTGCCCATGATGCAACAATGTTTTCAACTCTTTTTCAATTAATATACTTTCATTTACAGTGATTTTTCATATTTTTTGTAAAGACTCGAGTCATCTGCTATAGATCTTTTTGTATGTGGAAAAGGATTAACATATCTACAAACTGACATATAATCCATTTAAAATTGAGTGGGTTTACAAGAACTCTACACTCAACACAAATCAATCAACATTTCAGACAATAGCCTAGCAAAGTAATTAAAATATGGTTGTTTTAGGATTAAAATTTAACAAATTTAGAATAATGCCTAAACAAATACCTTTTTATGATGCAATGTTTGTCCAATTTTTAGTCCTAAAACTTGCACCAATAACCATATATTTTAGGCCTAGATCTGGGTTTACCCTTTCCCACATACAACAAATCTGCAGCAGATAACTTTGAAAACAACTCAGCAAAAATATGGTAAACATAGAATTGATAAACTATTGTAGCAGAAGAAGAAATTGCTCAAGATGAGGATTTCTCAGTTTTCATTTTGCCATTATGATTTAAATGTCTTCTTCTGCAGGGGCGTATAAAAGCGTCTGCATGTGGGAAAGGGTTAACAATTATTTTTTCCACAATGTCTCAATTATAACTGAATTAAACTCTTATGTTGTTTGTACCAAATGAATCGTCTCAAGGAGACAATTCTATTGAGTGCCCAGTATGTGAAATAAGCAATGGTCGTATAGTCCCTTGCCAGAAATATTTTCTTCGGACCAGTGAAAAATCTCCTTTGGCCAATGTAATTTTAGATATGATATATAACATGACCAAACATTTAGGATTTTTGGACCCTTTCCCCCATACAGGCGCTTTCTGATGCATCTGCAGCGGACGACTTTCGAAAACATTGTGGCATAAGAATAAATTGCTAATAATGAGCAATTTCTTGTTTTGTCACAACATTTTCAACTCTTTTCCATAATTATACTTTTATTTATTGAGATATTCAATATTTTTGTCTAGATGTTTTCAATGTTGTATGCTGTAGATTTGCTATGTGGGAAAGGGGAGTTAAAGTAAAATGTAATGACTAAGTACCCAATAAAGGAGACAAGTCCATTGAGTACCAACAACATGGGGTTTTGAAGTCAAATGAGGACTCAAGACTATGAAACACTCACCTTTTCTATACCTCTGCAGGGGTCTAGAAAAGTTGGGGAGTAAACAGGACTTTTCCCCATTACATGTACATCTCTTATTACCAAAACCAAACCTTATGTTGTTGGTAATCACAATAATCGTCCCACTGAGACGTTCCCTTCCGTACCAATAACACAGGGTTTTGAGTGTCAAATTAAGATTAACCCTTTCCTTCATATAGACGCTTTCTGATGCATCTGCAGCAGACAGCTTTTTGAATACATAGTGACAAAAGAAATTGCACAAAACGTGCAATTTCTCCTTTTGCCACAATGTTTTCCACTTTTTGTCATAGGTTATTCTTTCAATTACAGAGATTTTCTATTTTTTGACAAAATATGTTCAAAGTCATCTGCTGCAGAATTGTCGTATGAGGGAAAGGGTTAAAGAATATTAAAACAGTAAAACTTGTGTATCAATACCACCCATTGGAACAAAACTAAACAGCCTTTGTTCACAGGTGGTCCTTAATTGCAGGGTCATTTATGCAGAAAATGAGTAATTGTAAAACTGAAAGTGTGGCTGCTATAGACAGGGAGTTGCTGTTCCAAGGTGGTCTTTACAACAGGTTTGTCTGTCCTTACATTTTTTAGAGCTCTGGAGCCCTCTGTATAATTGCTTCTACACTAATTTACTGAAAAAGGTAACTTATAGTTCAGATTGCTCATGACTACAAGTTACAAAACTACTACAGCACTTTTTTTTCTCCCTTACGTCACTGATCAGTGACGGCGATTGTCAATTAGACGTCGTGTTTTAACCCTTTCCCACATGTAGACACATTCTGGCGCCTATGAAGCAGACAACTCTTGAAATTTTTGTGGCAAAAGGAGGAGAATTACTCATAGTGAGCAATTTCTTCTTTGGTCACAATGATTTCAACTCTATTCAATAATGATGCACATACTTTTATTACGGAGATTTTTTACCAAATTCTTGCCTAGGTCTTTTGGAAGTGGTCTGCTTCAGATTTACGGTATGTTGGAAAAGGGTTAATAATACTTGTTGAGTATGTAAAAGGTTTATTAGTAACCCATATATATGCCTTTCGTTGCCAGATTGGGTTTCATAAATACACACCAGCCCTACCTGACGGATAACCCATTCCATGTCATCACGTCGCTTGTCAGAAGGACAGGTAAAATCTGACAGCTTTGAAGCAGTTCTTTATGCAATCAAAGCTTTTGAAAAGATATCTACAACTTCTGATTTTTTTTTTTTAATAACTTTGCTTATAACATACTTAATGTCATCCAATGATTGGATAAGAATTTATGGTAAAATTCATTAATTTTAATTTCATTGTTGTTTCCTTCATGTTATATTATTCCAAAATAAACCTACATAGTGAGCTTTCTACTTTTCTTTATAAATATAGACATTATTATGCTCCAAAGTTTTCAAAATAGAATATAAATCCATCCCTTTTTTTTTTTACCTTCTCCATAAAACCTGTCAGATAAATGCAACGTCTTCCAATTCATGACTGCTTGTGACATACTGGCTTACAAGATATGACTTGTAACTATATTTAGATCTGCCATTTGTTACCATCTCGACTACTTCTAAAAATAGATTTGTGTTATCTGGGTTGAAAACCAGGAGATCCGTCGGGCCCTTTTGGTTCTCGTAAAATCTGAACTTTTTCTGTACAGTTGTGCAGCTTCAAGTCTTCTATACTTTTAACCAATTTCACAGGCCTATTTCAAATAGAAAAAAAAAACGGTTAACATTTGTGGCAGTTATTGCACGGAAACAAAGTGTGACAGACAGACAGACAAACCCAAATTAATAACCCCCCTTTTTTCTTCGAAAAAGCGGGATATAATAAAATAAAGCCCTTACAGTATGGCAACAAGAGCGATGCATAGCGAACCCAACGCTCGTCTGCTTTTTTCTTAGTCGAAAAAGGGGCATTACTGAATAATTATTAAAGCCAGAGTTATGTAACTTAGTTTAGACATGCATATGGTTCCTAGGAACATGTGTACCAAGTTTCATTTGAAAATATTGAATGTATATGAGTAATGAGGTAAGGTTCAAGTTGTTTTCAAGCGTATCACAATAGTCAGACTACTTTTCTTCAAAAAACAGACAACATAACTTTTGATAACATTGTGGAAAGACTTTTAAAATTTTCTCAGTCATATCACGGCAGCCAGTTCACCTACTCATGTGTTTCCTGGTTTTCTCACACCAGTACTCCACACACCAATCTCCCCAGGCAACTGGCTGCTTTTCCACATAGACTTAGCCCATTGGTGGAAGACGAATGATGCATGTCGCATTGACTTTTGTCAAATGTCAGAAAGAAAGTTGGCCGAGCCGGGATTGTGGAAAGAGAAGCAATTGCTTAAATTTCCAACATTATTCAATAATTATTCTTTCATTTATAGTTTCGACATTTTTCTAAGATGATTACAAAGTCTTAATGCTGTAACTCTGTTGTATGTGGGTAAGTGTTGATGGTATAACCCTTTCCAATATAAGGCAAATCTGCAGCAAAAATGTGATAAATCTTTATAAATAATAGTATAATAATTGAATAAAGTTGAAAACACTGTGGAAAAAAGAAAAATTAAGCAATTTCTCCTTTTGTCACGGTGTTTTCGAAAGAAAGGGATAAAGAAGGACTTCTTGCACCTAAGTGTGTGTTTGTTTGAGCAGTGTTTAACCCTTTCCCTCATACGACAATTCTGCAGCAGACGACTTTGAACATGTTTTGTCAAAAACTGGAAAATCTCTATAATTGAATATATAACCTATGACTAAAAGTGTAAAACATTGTGGCAAAAGGAGAAATTGCTTGTTTTGAGCAATTTCTTCTTTAGTCACTATGTTTTCGAAAAGCCGTCAGCTGCAGAGGCGTCAAAAGGCGTCTTTTTGAGGGAAAGGGTTAACGTCAATTTCAACAATAATTCAATCACATCACATATTGCCATGGTAAATTACCACCACATATTGTTTATCCTGACATTGGTAGATCAGTTGTAATCTTATCCCCAAAGTAACTCAGCCCCGCAGAGGGACAGAGAAGCCACAACTATCATTTAACCCTTTCCCTCATATAGACACTTTCTAACGCCTCTGCAGCAGACGGCTTTTTGAAAACATAGTGACAAAAGAATAAATTGCTCAAAACGTGCAATTTCTCCTTTTGTCACAATGTTTTCCACTTTTAGTCATAGGTTATCCATTTCAATTATATAGTACAAACCTCCTCAAAAGGGGGAAATGATATGATGAAATTTAAATACAATTTCAAATTTGTATCAAAACAAAGCTTTACCCTTTCCCATTAATAGACGCTCTCCAACACCTCTGCAGCAGACACTTTTGAAAACATTGTGGCAAAAGAAGAAAATTATCATAATGAGAATTTTCTCCATTTGCAACAATGTTTTCAACTTTTTCAATCATGAAAATAGATCAAATTGATGTACTTTCAGATATAACTTAACACATATTAAAAAGTGGAACCCCTCTCAGTCAGTTGCAAAAGCAGGTTACCGTCCAGGGGATGTGAGTTTGAAACCCCTGCTTGGCCAACATTCTTTCTAACCTAAGGACTATTGTGGAGTATTGGTATGAGATGGAAAACATGTTGAAATTGACGTTAAACCTCAAAATTAATCTCTAAAACACTTTTCAGAAGTACATGCTAGTTATTTTCAAAATGAGCATATTTATTTATTTATCATACTAACTTTGTTTCAGACGTTGTTGCAGAATTATTAGTATTCTCTTCTGTAGTATAGTTCTCACCAAAGATTTTCAGCCTTGCCTCTTTATACTCTGCCTCTCTTTGTTCAAGGGATTTCTGGGGTGTTGCGTTGACCCTGAAATGTTACAATTCATGGTTTATACATAGGGAATATGAGTGGTCTCGCAAGAAAACCAATATTATGGCCTCTGCGTAAAGTATCCACCCTGATACACTTTTTGCCTACTGTGGATTTTCTGTTTCAGGAATCATTACTTTATACCTCTATCCCAGTCTGCAGGGACTGCGCCATAATGTTGGTTTTCTCGCTCATATGAGCATCACCATTTCAGATCCATTTAAAGATATTGATCGCTGATAAAGGTATTACTCTAAAGTAAAGAACTTTCACATGCAGATGCTTTATCTCTTTCCCTCATACGACAATTCTGCAGCAGACGACTTTGAACATATTTTGTCAAAACATAGAAAATCTCTTTAATTGAATGGATAACCTATGACAAAAAGTGGAAAACATTGTGGCAAAAGGAGAAATTGCACATTTTGTGCAATTTCTTCTTTTGTCACTATGTTTTCAAAAAGCTGTCTGCTGCAGAGGTGTCAGAAAGCGTCTATATGATTATGAGGGAAAGGGTTAAGAATTGTGAATAGATACGAGCCTCAATTGTAATTTTTTTAACACCAATTTTTTTGGAATTAACGCCAAAGCAACCAGGTGAAAGCACAAGCTCTAATTGGACACATTTTTAATCCTTACCCACTTACATGAGAAGGTGAACTGGCTGCCGTGATATGACTTGAAAAATTGTTGAAAACGACGTTCAGCGCCAATCAATCCCACTTACAGACACATTCGGACACATCTGCATCAGTTGGCTTTTGCCAGAATGCTTTCAAATATATTAAACAAGAGGGCCATGATGGCCCTGGAATCGCTCACCTGATTTGTTTTTTCACTTTAGCTATATAAGCCCCGCCATCTGGCGGGCATAGTTTCTGACCAATCGACTTAGCTTGAAGGAATCTGATAGAGGGTCACCCGAGGAACATTTCTACAAAATTATTTGAAAATCGGCCTGACACTTTTGGAGGAGAAGATTTTTTAAGTTTTCACTATAGCCATAAAAGGCAAAATAGCCCCGCCCCCTGCTGCCATGTTTTTTGACCAATCAACATGGCTTGAAGGAATCTGATAGAGGGTCATCCAAGGAACATTTCTACAAAATTATTTGAAAATCATCCAGACACTTTTGGAGGAGAAGATTTTTTAAGTTTTCACTATAGCTATAAAAGGCAAAATAGCCCGCCCCCCCCCCCCCCCCCACCCCTGGCAGCCATGTTTTTCGGCCAATCAACATGGCTTGAAGGAATCTGATAGAGGGTCACCCAAGGATCATTTCTACAAAATAATTTGAAAATCGGCCTGACACTTTCGTAGGAGAAGATTTTTTAAGAATTTTGAAGTTTTTTTCATTTCGTTGCCATGGAAACCAGAATTCTGCATGGATCCCAAAAATTTTAAGGAATTCTGGTGAGGACATTGAGAGGATGCTTTCTGTGAAGTTTCATCCCAGTTGACCCACCGGTTACAGAGGAGAAAATGTTGACGGACGACGGACGCCGGACATAGGGCGATCACAATAACTCACCCTGAGCACTTCGTGCACAGGTGAGCTAAAAATAAGACTTTCATTCATAGATTTTCCATATTTTGACCCAGGTGTCTGCTGCAGATTTGTTGTATGTATGAACGGGTTAACCCTTTCCCACTTAAAGATCCATTTTGACTCCTCTGCAGAAAGACCACTTTTGAAAACAATGTGACAAAAGGCGAAATTGCTCATAATGAGAAATTTCACCTTTTGACACACGGTTTTCAACTCTTTTAAAATAATAAACTCTCATTTATGGAGATTTTTAACAATTTTGCCAAGACGTTTCCAAAGTCTTCTGCTGCAGATTTGTTGTACATGGGAAAGGGTTAAGTTAATATAAATCATCATTAGAATTAGCTGGTGAAGGCATGTACTTACTTAGTTTTCTTTTCACCACTGTCAGAGTTTGTCTGCCTTTTAAGGATTCTAACTTGTGGTGTGTACTGAGTCCTTGACCCTTCTTCTTGCAAAATTGTCACAGGTTTACTGAAAGAAATCAAAAATTAACATAACATAATTATCCCTAAGATGGACAACATTTAGTGCATTTTATAGAAGAAGACTCTTTAACCCTTTCCCATTTGCAGACGAATTTTGATGTATCTGTGGCAGACACCTTTCGAAAACATTGTGACAAAAGGAAACATTTTCTGCTTAAAATGTTTTGGAAGTCATCTGCTGCTAATTTGTTGCCTGTGGGAAAGCTTTTAAGGATTTGTAGAAAACAAGACACTGATGAGTAAATTTTGTTCTCTATTATCTAGTGTATAGCAAAAAAGCTTAAATTTTCCACATGGTCTCAGAGCAGACATCTTGTGCCATTACAAGAAAACATCTCCAAAGTACGAAAACATGTTCCTTCAGTAATCTTAGTTAATACACTTCCTTAAACGCAGAAAAAAGAGAGATTGTTAACTAGAGCACCGCGTACGGCACAGACGCTCGACTGATAGAAAACAGAAAAAAAGCTGAGCTGAACAAAAAACCTTAACCGGACAACGACGCCGCCGACGACGCCAGGGTCATGACAATAGCTCTCATTTTTTCAAAAGTCAAGCTAAAAATGGCTATAATCATGAAAGATTTTTAATTGAAGTAGCAAATACACACAATGGAAGTATTATGTTAAAAATAAGTAGGAAATTAGAAATAGCTCAATTTTAGCAATTTCTCTTTTTCCCATCTGTTATCTGCTGACGACGCCACCAGGGTCATGACAATTATAGCTCTCGTTTTTTCAAAAGTCGAGCTAAAAATGGCTATAATCATGATAGATTTTTAAATGAAGTAGCACAATGGAAGTATTATGTTAAAAATAAGTAGGAAATTAGAAATAGCTCAATTTTAGCAATTTCTCTTTTTCCCATCTGTTATCTGCTGCAGAGGCACTAAAATTTACCTATTAGCTTTTAAACAAAGTTAAAAATATTTCGGGAAAAGGAAATATTGCTCATTCAAAAGGCATCTGATGCAAACACGTTTGTAAGGCAGAAAAGGGTAAATGAAATATATAAAATATATACCTTTCTGTATTCTGTTCAATCTTTATGCTTTCAAGTTTCTTGTCTAGAACCTGAAAAGAAAAAAAAGTTATTATTCTGTAAAGACAGTGTATCAAACTTTCTCCTGATGATTTCATGTGCATATGCTTGTGTTCTCTTTTGTAAACAATGCAGTAACCATTTTGAAAGAGGTACTTCAACACTTTGACACTTCTGAAGCAAATGACTTTTAAAAACATTGAGGCCAAAAAAGAAATTACTAATGAAGTGCAATTTCTCCATTTTGCCACAAAGTTTTAGCTCGTTTCAATAATTAAACTTTCATTAAAGGAAATTACAACTAGATGCTTTCCAAAGTCGTCTGCTGCAGATTTGTTATGTGTGGGAAAAGTTAAAAAGTTCACCCATAAAAGATAATCATATCAAACAACTTGACCAAGTTGTACATGTTAACACCATAACAATGCCATTTTAATTATTTTCCTCATACAACAAATCTGTAGTTGACAACTTTGAAAATAACTTGGCAAAAGAATTGAGAATATTTCTGAATATTAAACTTGTATAACTATTGAATAGTGTTGAAACAGACACATATAAATACATAGATAGGATACTCCAGCTTCACAAAGAACAAATCTCTGTATTATCTTGATTTAGTCATGTAACAAATTTATCAAAAGTCATGTTTGCGGTATAATACCACCCGCTGATTAGCATTGTGTAGAGTAATTTCGATATTTCTTTATTCTTACTTTCATTTAATGCTGTGATTTCTGCTTTGCTCCATTCGTATTTTAATAATTTTTTAACTGTATCATCCATAGAAACAATGATAGTTACTCATTAATTATGCATCATCCACAGCTATTATGTTTCACCATCTTTGTTATTAAACAATTTCAACTCAAAGATGTTATATAAAATTAAATTATCTCGGCCAAAAATGCATGTAGTAGTAAATCTTTCTAATGAAATAAATAACAAGATTATTTCTTGCATTTCATTTATTTAACTGTCAAAGAAATATAAATATATACAAATGAGATAAATAAGACTTCGCTTATATTTTTATATAAAAGTAATCTTTATTTTATCATTGTAGTTAACTAACTGATGTATTCCGACAAGTAATCAGGGTCAGTCAGAGGCTTGTTATGAGCGCATGCAGGACAAAGATTATGATCCGCGAGATTCTCGCCCTACCTGCGATAGAATGCAAGATTTTGAGGTGATGCAAATCTCTGTATTTTTAAGTCTCTAGTTCTAGTAGTTGAAATCATAGAGAAAATGGAGTAACTGCTCATCGTGAGCAATTTCTCATTTTGCCACAATTCCAAAATTGTCTGCTTCATAGGTGTGAGAAAGCTTCTGTATTTTGAGAGGTTCAACATTTTCTTAAGTGCATTTTTTGGAGGTTATTTATTTTTGAGACAGTCATTTGGTGGTTTGATGAAATATTATCAATCTAACCTGGACCATGATTGATATAATCATATCTAAAATAGTTTAACCCTATCAGCAAATTCTCATATACAACAAATCTGCAACAGGTGACTTTGAAAACATTAAGCCAGAAGGATGGACAATCTTTAGAAATGATAATGCAACAGAGTCTAAGTGAACAGAATCCAAAATGTGAGAGAAGTTTCTCCTTTGATGTAATGTTTTCAAGTCGTCTGCTGTGAAGTAAAGTTAGGTAAAATGTATTCTTCTTGTGGAAAAGGGTTAAAATAAGACGATAGGGCGGCTTAAGAAGAACAATATGGTAACAATAAACGTTGTCTACTTTTTATATATTTCAGGAATTTGACACTTTCTGTTTGATAGTGAAACCATTAACTATTTTGTTTCTACCGCTTGAAATCGCACGTTTATTATGTTCCGCGTTGAACAAGACTCAAAATGTGTAACGTAAATGTTGAAAGTAGATATGATTTAAGTTAAATAACCTCATTATCATCTAATTCTTCCCAACTGTCAAGAACATCATTTTCATCGGCCATGTTTTGATTGGAAAATGTTTATGGTATATGTCGTACAAGTAAATGTACTTTACCGTTTCGAACCATAAGGGACTCATTTATTTTAATCAATCGAATAGAAAACCGAACATTCAAATCAATATAATAAATATAAGCCAAATTCTTGTTGAGATTATAATAAACAATGCAAACAAAATAGTATAACTTTACGACAATGTTTATTTTGGTAATATTCTTTACGGCATTCACCTTGGTAGAAAACCGAAAGAAAATATGGAAAACTCTTCAAACAACAATGTTTCTACCCACGATAAGGCAGTTCTAAACAGAATATTCAACCCGAACCTGCCGTATGGTGATACTTATGAGGAAGACTCACGATTGGACACAGAAACAGGTGCTGTCATTCAATAGAAAGATTGTAATAAAGTCGAAGACGAACTCATTGTTTTGCTCTCATTTAATGAGACTTTTTTTGAGATGCATAGGATGATAGAGGGTTTTTAGTCTCATATAGCATTGTAACGGATGCGAACAGGTAAAATATGAAGTCGTTTTCCTAGAACAGAAACCTGGACTAGATAGGGATTGAGACAATGTATGGTAGTAGTAGTTACAAGTTGTAGTCCAGGTTTCTGTACTCTAGATGCGATTTTATATTTTGACTTCGCATCCGAATGAAATATGTAACGGCGATATATTGAGACTATTACAAGTTGTAGACAGAGGACTATATAAGGAGAAGTAAACTGTTATTTTCCCAAATAATTTTGCATTATGACTCAACCTTGAGCAAACCTTATGTTTTAATTCTCAAAAGAATTGTCTCACTGAGACAACTATTTTGAGAACCTACAGCATTGGGGGAAGACATCCTAGTTATCTGGTCCCTTAGAACTGATATTGAGGTAGAAGCAAAAGAATGCATGAAGTTTTATTGACGGAAGCGGTATTTAGGCCGGAAGAATGTTCTGTGGGTAAGATTGCCTGCCCTGCGCATGCCTAGTATTAGTAAAGGGTTTGACAGTTCAACAAAATATAAGTAAAGAACATTCAGCTGATATACCTGATAGAATAACAAGACATGGACTTCATTGATTTTCAAACATTAACACATTAACCCTTTCCCTCATATAGACGCTTTCTGACGCCTCTGCAGCAGACAGCTTTTTGAAAACATAGTGACAAAAGAAGAAATTGCACAAAACGTGCAATTTCTTCTTTTGCCACAATGTTGTCCACTTTTAGTCATGGATAATCCACTCAATTATAGAGATTTTTCATTTTTTGACAAAGTATGTGCAAAGTCGTCTGCTGCAGAATTGTCGTATGAGGGAAAGGGTTAAACCTTTTTTTAAGGGTTTAGAATTGGAAATACTCACCTTATCTAGAACTCTGTGTAGAGACCAATTGCTCTGATTGAGCATAATCATTTTTAGCTTCTATATTCCCTTTTTTATATTTTCAACTATGTCCAAGCATCTAACAGGTGCAGATAATTTCAAGAAACGGAGTTGGGTACAAGCAAGTGTGATATCCTAGCTAGCTCTTTCCGAAAAGATCCCTTGGTTGTTTTACCGGTAATTTACATGGCCCACTCTGGAGTATTTCTGTACAACATGGTAAGGCAGGTTCAAGTGCAGTTCAAAATATCAACTTAAAAAATTATTTTGAGTGACCACCCCATCGCAGCTAGTACATTAGCCGTAGTAGAAATTATTATACCCCCAAAAAACAAAGTTTTGGGGGGGTATATAGGAGTCACTGTGTCGGTCGGTCGGTCGGTCGGAAGCCATATTTTGTCCGGACCATATCTTAACAATGCAACATAGGATTTGAACGAAACTTCATAGGATGATACAACACATTGAGAGGAAGTGCGGTGTACAGGAACCATAACTCTATTTTATCTAAATACAAAGTTATTGCCCTTTGTTACTTTTTCTTATTCGTAGAGTCTTGTCCGGAGCATAACTTTAAAACTAATTGTTGGAATTTAATAAAACTTCATAGGATGATACAACACATTGAGAGGAAGTGCAGTGTATAGGAACCATAACTCTATTTAATCTAAATAAAGAGTTATTGCCCTTTGTTACTTTTTCTTGTCCGGAGAATTACTTAATAACTAACAGATGGAATCTAATAAAACTGCATACAATGGTAGAGCATAATCAGAGGAAGTGCAGTGTACAAGAACCATAACTCTAATTTACATAATTACAGAGTTATTGCCCTTTGTTACTTTTTCTTATTCGTAGAGTCTTGTCCAGAGCATAACTTTAAAATTGATTCTTGGAATTTATTAAAACTTCATAGGATGATACCACACATTGAGAGGAAGTGCAGTGTACAGGAACCATAACTCTATTCAATCTAAATACCGAGTTATTGCCCTTTGTTACTTTTTCTTGTCCGGAGAATTACTTAATAACTAACAGATGGAATCTAATAAAACTGCATACAATGGTAGAGCATAATCAGAGGAAGTGCAGTGTACAAGAACCATAACTCTAATTTACATAATTACAGAGTTATTGCCCTTTGTTACTTTTTCTTATTCGTAGAGTCTTGTCCAGAGCATAACTTTAAAACAAATTGTTGGAATTTAATTAAACTTCATAGGATGATACAACACATTGAGAGGAAGTGCGGTGTTCAGGAAACATAACTCTATTTTATCTAAATACAGAGTTATTGCCCTTTGTTACTTTTTCTTGTCCGTAGAATTACTTAATAACTAATAGATGGAATCTAATAAAACTACATATAATGGTAGAGCATAATCAGAGGAAGTGCAGTGTACAAGAAACATAACTCTACTTTACATAATGACAGAGTTATTGCCGTTTGTTACTTTTTCATATTCGTAGAGTCTTGTCCGGAGCATAACTTTAAAACTAATTGTTGGAATTTAATAAAACTTCATAGGATGATACAACACATTGAGAGAAAGTGCAGTGTACAGAAACCATAACTCTATTTAATCTAAATACAGAGTTATTGCCCTTTGTTACTTTTTCTTGTTTACAGAGTTATGGCCCTTTTGTTGGTCGGTCGTAAACCATATTTTGAGTCAAGGTGCTGTTTTGGGGGTATTTATCATCTTCGGTGATATTTCTAGTTACGACTGACTTGAGTGTACAAACAAATCTGACTGTTATTTATAGATAAGCCGCAACCACGTTTTCTCGGAGTCAATAAGAAAATGTAGATTACGTATAGTTATTTAATTGCATCACAGAAAAGCCACTAATGGATTTACATTTAAGTACCCGAAAGCCAAAAAGGGTTAATATTTTATTTAAATTCTATGTTGTGGACTGAAAAAAAATGTCTCAGTTGAGATACAGAGTAAATTTTGAAGAACATAACATAAAACTTGTTATCACAAGCAGTCCTAAATATACATAATTACCTAACAACCACCCAATATCTTGAATTGCACTTAACATTGTGGTAAAAGGAGAAATTAATCATAATGAACAATGTTTTTAATCCTATTAAAAAACTATTTTTTCCTACTATTTTTTCCTTTTCCTTTATTGAGATAATTCTCATCATAAATGAGTATCCTCAGCATAGACATTAGTACAGAAACACAATTTCATTTGTTATCATTTCAGTGGTCTCGGAGACAGATGAAGTCAAGCAAGCGAAACAGTTTGAGCTGGAAGCAGTGAAAGAAGCAGAGGCAGGACACATTGATAGAGCCCTGGAGTTATTGAATAAGGCTATAAGTGTAGCCCCAGAGCATGCATCAAGTTATAATAACAGAGCACAGGCATTACGACTACAGGGTGATATTCATGGTGAGTTTGAACTGTGATATTTAGCTTACCTGAGCATGAATTGCTCCTGGTGAGTTATTGATCGCCTTTTGTCGGGCTTCCATGTGTAAATAATTTCTCCATTTCACAGATAGGATCCTCTCAATGTTCTCACCAAAATTCCTTCATTTTTAGCTTGACTATTCGAAGAATATGAGAGCTATACTACTCACCTTGGCGTCCGCATCCAATTCACACCTTTATTAAAGTTTTGCATGCAAGTACTTAAATACTACATGTATTGCATTGAAACTTTCTACCACCCTACCCAACTATCACACTTATGTAGAATATCAAGTTAGATAACTCTATCCTGCATATTATGCAAGTTATGCCCTTTTTTTACTTAAAAATATGGTTAAAGTTTTGCGTGCAACTAAATTAAGAGTCCATATCTCAGTATTTACTTGATGCATTGCATTGAATCTTTATACAACCCTACCCTACTATCACACCTATGTAGATTATCAAGTTAGATAACTCTATTCTGCATTTTATGCAAGTAATGGCTGTTTTGCCTTATATTACTATCATGAAAACTTCAAAAATCTCTACTCCAAAAGTATGAAGCTGATTTCCAAATAATTTTGAAAAATGAACCTAGGGTGACCCTCTATCAGATTCCTTCAAGCAATGTTCATTGGTAAAAGAAATATGGCTGCCAGGGGGCAGGGCTGTTAAGCCTTATATGGCTAAAGTGAAAACTTTTAAAATCTTCTCCTCCGAACGTATCTGGCCGATTTGCAAATAATTTTGTAGGAATGTTCGTTGTTGACCGGCTATGAGATTACTTCATGCAATAGTGATTGGTCAAAACACAAAATGACTTATTGTCCTTGACAAATCACAAATTGCATAACTCAGGTGAGGCATTCAGGGCTATCATGGCTCTCTTGTTATTTCTTCTTGAGAACAACATTCTCATGGTGAGCTATTGTGATCTAACTCACTTTGTCCACATGCCACCTGGCCCGAGATTTATTTAAAGGACATCTCCTCTAAGACTACAGGTACCATTTCGACCAAGTTCACAGGAATGTTTCTTTGGTGGTCATCTTTAAAATTTGTTAAAGAGTTAAATTCCATTTCGAAAACTGCGGCATCAGAAAGGGAGGAAAATGACATAACTTTGAAATTTTTCTCTTCTAAAACTGCTTGTCTGATTTCACTGACATTACTTGAATACTCTTCTGCTTTGAAAGAACTTGTCTGATTTTAACATTACTAGGCAAAAATGTTCCTCAGATATTTACAAAAACTGTTTAACCCTTTCCGACATATAGATGCATTTTAACGTATCTGTGGCAGAAGACTTGAAAACATTCCAGCATAATGATAAATTGCTCATAATGGGGCAATTTCTGACTTAGCCACGATGTTTTCAACTCTGTTCTTCGATTTTGTTTTCATTTTTAGAGATTTTTCCAGATTTTTGCCCAGATTTTTCCAAAGTCTTCTGTCGAAAGATGTTGCTTTGTTGTGTCATGAGTAAGCGTTTGTCTAATTTCCAGATAATATGGTAGAAATGTTCCTTAGGTTTAACCCTTTCCAACATATATAGAATCTTTCTGACGCCTCTGCATCAGACGACTTTTGAAAAAAATTGTGACAAAAGTAGAAATTGCTCACAACTAGCAGCACAGCCTACCTCTGTCTCTACTTTTTAGCTCACCTAAGCTCACGTCGGTGTCTGTTAACAATTTCCTACAAATGACTTCTCCTACTAAACCAATTGACAGATTTCAAAATAACTTCACAGAAATGGTCCTTAGGTGGTCCTCTTTCAAAGTTGTTCAAAGAATTTAATTCCACGTAGAACTTTGGTTGCTGCGGCATCAGAAAAGGGGAAAATTGCCAAATCTTAAAAAATCTTCTTGTCAAAAAGTACTGGCCCAATTTAAAAATTATTTTGCATAAATGTTCCTTGGGGTACCCTCTACCAAGATTGTTCAAATATTTCCGATCCGTTGAAAAACATGGCCACCAGGGGGCAGAGCTTATTTTCCTTATATGTGCATTGTTAAAACTTTAAAAAAATTCTTGTCCAAAAGTACTGGCCCGCTTTGAAAATTATTTAGCACAAATGTTCCTTGGGGTACCCTTTACCAAGATTGTTCAAATATTTTTGATCCGTTGAAAAACATGGCCGCCAGGGGGCGGAGCTTGTTGTCCTTATATGTGCATTGTTAAAACTTTAAAAATCTTCTTGTCCAAAAGTACTGGCCCGATTTTAAAATTATTTAGCACAAATGTTCCTTGGGGTACCCTTTACCAAGATTGTTCAAATATTTCCGATCCGTTGAAAAACATGGCCGCCAGGGGGCGGAGCTTGTTTTCCTTATATGTGCATTGTTAAAACTTTAAAAATCTTCTTGTCCAAAAGTACTGGCCCGATTTAAAAATTATTTAGCACAAATGTTCCTAGGGGCACCCTTTACCAAGATTGTTCAAATATTTCCAGTCCGTTGAAAAACATAGCCGCCAGGGGGCGGAGCTTGTTTTCCTTATATGTGCATTGTTAAAACTTTACAAATATTCTTGTTCAAAAGTACTGGCCCGATTTGAAAATTATTTTGCACAAATGTTCCTTGGGGTACCCTTTACCAAGATTGTTCAAATATTTCCGATCCGTTGAAAAACATGGCCGCCAGGGGGCGGAGCTTGTTTTCCTTATATGTGCATTGTTAAAACTTTAAAAATCTTCTTGTCCAAAAGTACTGGCCCGATTTAAAAATTATTTTGCACAAATGTTCCTTGGGGCACCCTTTACCAAGATTGTTCAAATATTTCCAATCCGTTGAAAAACATAGCCGCCAGGGGGCGGAGCTTGTTTTCCTTATATGTGCATTGTTAAAACTTTAAAAATCTTCTTGTCCAAAAGTACTGGCCCGATTTGAAAATTATTTTGCACAAATGTTCCTTGGGGCATCCTTTACAAAGATTGTTCAAATATTTCCGATCCATTGAAAAACATGGCCGCCAGGGGCGGGGCTTGTTTCCTAATATGTGCATTGTAATATCTTTAAAAATCTTCTTGTCCAAAAGCACCAGCCTGATTTAAAAATTATTTGGCACAAAATATTAATGTTCCTTGGGTGACTTTCTACCAAGGATGTTCAAATAAACCCGATCCGTTGAAAAACATGGCCACCAGGGAGGGTTGCTTGTTTTCCTTATATGTATAGAGTATAAAACTTTGAAAACTATTGAAGTTCTTAATCAGGTGAGCGATATAGGGCCATCATGGCCCTCTTGTTTTCTTCACCTTTTGCCGCAATGTTTTCAACATAAATCAACAATTTTACTTCCATTATATGAGCTTTTTCCTTTTTTTGTCTGGAGGTTTTCAGAGTCATCTGCTACATATTTGTCGTATGTTGGAAAGGGTTAAATGATTATTTTTATCAATTATAGGTGCTATACAAGACTTGAACAAAGCAATAGAACTATGCCGCGGAAGGGGAAAAGTTGCATGTCAAGCGTACACGCAGAGAGGTCTCATAAAAAGATTGGAAGGTAAAGTCAGAGCTCTATTCAAGGGGCGTATTTCTAGTTGTAAAGTCCTTATTTTACTTCAAAATCCTATGTTATGGGTACTCAAAAGAATTCTTTTGATTATCCTCTCCATATAGTTCTTTTTAGTTATTAGAGAAATGTAAGGAGGAGTCAATTAGTCTTTGTTCTACAAAATTTCTTTTATAACTGAATAAAACCATATGGAGTGGATAACCAAAAGAATTCTTTTGGTAGACCTGTATAGTTTGAAACTTTCAACAGCCTCGATGGTGTCCACCTTGGGTGCTGAAGGTTGCGGGTTCAATCCAAGCCGGGTCATATTCTAGACTTTAAAAATGGTAAAATGGATGCCCCCTTTGACGCTCAGGGTTGCGGGGTTAGCATAACAGGCTGGTGTCAAAATAAATGAAACAGTAGTACTGGTAATTTACCCAGGAAATATGGTGTTATAACTGAAAATTGTTGAAAGCGCCGAAAAATGCCTAACAATCAAGTGAAATAGTTTCCTTGTTTCTTCTTTGGCTCTTTATCTTGTGTAATGGCTTCCGCCGAGGGAGCAGGAGAACCGGGTTTGATCCCTGGACGGGGCATGCAAAATATTTTTAGAATGGTAGAAATTGCCTTCCTCCTTTTGGCTCAGAAAGGGCTTGGAGGTGTAGTGGTAGAGTGTCAGCCATGGTGCTGGAGGCCTCCGGTTTGTACACAGCCGGGTCATACCAAAGACTCAAACATTTTAGTAATGGTTGCTCTTCTTGGCGCTCAGGATTATGGGGTTAGCATTACATCTGACTGGCTGGTGACAGGATGAATGAACCAGTAGTACTGGTAGCTTACCCAGGAAATGCCATGATATAACTGAATATTGTTGAAAGCGGCGTTAAACACCAAACAAAATAAATTAATTGTTTCTTCTTTGGCTCTTTATCTTGTTTGAAGCTTCTCCTAGAGTTGTCTGCCTAGGGAGCAGGAGACCGAGATTTGATTTTATTCCTTGGCGGGTCATTCCAAATACTTCAACCCTTTCCCTCATACGACAATACTGCAGCAGACGACTTTGAACATATTTTTTCAAAAAATAGAGTATCTTTATAATTGAATGGATAACCTATGACTAAAAATGGAAAATATTGTGGCAAAAGGAGAAATTGCTCGTTTTGAGCAATTTCTTCTTTTGTCACTATGTTTTGAAAAAGCCGTCTGCTGCAGAGGCGTCAGAAAGAATCTATATCAGGGAAAGGGTTAAAAGCAAGGACCAAGGATATGCCATGATACGATACTGTTGTACGTGGCGTTAATAACCATTAAACCCTTTCCCACTTACAACAAAACTGCAGCATACATCTATTTCAATTCAATGGGCCTCTGGCTCATATACATTAATAGTTACATATAGTACAATAAGAATGACCCGATTGAAATGAGTTAAAGTACAGAAACAATTATTGAGATATATTCTTAAGTATTGAAATAGTTATTTGATTAATATATCTATAGGTGCTACCTATTTACGAAAAAACGCAAGATAATTATAAACAAAAATTAAAGAACATACTTTGGCCATACAAAAAGGATGTATAAGTAATTGACTAGACAATAATAATGTTAATGTCATGTTTCTTGCATTATCAAAACATATTTGGAGTTCGTATTGCTGTCGTCTATTATTACGAACAGAAAATAATAAAGTAAAAACTTTCAGAAAATCAAGGAATACATTTATAATGAACCAGGTTAAAACATGAGGGCCAAGATGATCCTTAATCGATCACCTGCATTATGGTAAAGAAGCAAATAGATCAGCCCTTTTCTGATGCCATCTGGCGACTACCCTTTTCAACCAGTCAATATGACTGGAACAAATTATGTAAGGGGTCACATTTCTGCTAAACCCTTTCCCTATTAGAGACAGTTTCTGAGGCCTATGCAACAGACGATTTAGGAAAAGATTGTCACCAAAAGAACAATTGCTCCTTATGAGAAAGTTATCCTTTTGTCACAATGTTTGATAAATAGTTATACTTTGAATGAGTGAGGCAATAGCTCATGTATAGGAATTTGGGGTCTTTCATGTTGATACCACTTTTTTTGCGGGAAACGACGTCGCTCCATTGACGTTACGCTAAGATGAAGTGACACGGAAATGACGTTACGTCCTTCTTTGGCTACGATACAGTCAAAATTTAGGTTCGGGCGTAGAAGGCTAATGCTGTCGGTTTTTTGACGAACGGGAAAACATATTTATGTTATAATGTTTTAACTTTTCGTACAAATGTTTATTCCCACATAACACAGCATTTTAATGATCTTAAATATCTATTTAAAAAAAAAATGATTAAAAAGACGACAATAATTTTCAATCCGTGTTTTTCCGCTCATTTTATAATTACCCAAAATACCGATTTTAAAAAAAATGGTTAAAAAGACGACAATAATTTTCAATCCGTGTTTTTCTGCTCATTTTATACATACCCAAAATACCGATTTAAAAACATGATTAAAAAGACGACAATAATTTTCAATCCGTGTTTTTCCGCTCATTTTATACATACCCAAAATAACGATTTAAAAAAAAATGATTAAAAAGACGACAATAATTTTCAATCCGTGTTTTTCTGCTCATTTTATACATACCCAAAATACCGATTTAAAAAAATGATTAAAAAGACGACAATAATTTTCAATCTGTGTTTTACGTCTGCCTTTTATACATATCCAAAATGGCGGCCCCCATGGATTTTTCCAGTTTCATTTCAGAAAGCTTCATGGGTTATTGAAAAAAAAAAAAAAAAAAAAAATCTCACACCTGTTAACTATAAGCGAAAAAACCCATTCATGGTTTTTTTTCGTATAAACATACAAGTTAGCTATAACTGGTTTGAAGATATAATTCAGGCAAAATATGTTTTTTTTAGATGTTCAATGCCCTCTGATCAAAATATTTTGATTTTATCATTTCAAACCGTTCATTTTAAGGAAGTCTGCCGTATTTGTATTATGAAATCATCTAACCAAAAATATCAGAAAAAGAAGAAATTGGCCATTTTGATTAATTTCTCATTTTGTCACAATGTTTTTAAAATCCCTGTACAAAAATATCTCATCTGGTAAACTGTTATGTATTGATCCTTTCTTACTTGCGACAAATCTGCAACTTTGAAAACATCTGGTCAAAACTGTGGAAAATTTCTATGAAGGAAAGTATGGAGTATAACCATTTCCCATAATGAACAAATCTGCACCAGACTTGTTAGAACATATCTCCAAAAAAATATGGAATAAATTTTCAAATTTATTTATAAGTATTGAATAGAGTTGAAAACATTGCAGCAAAAGAAGAATTGCTTCATTATGAACAATTTCTCTTTTTGCCACAATGTTTTCAAGACTTTTCTGCTGCAGCAGCGTCAAAATGCAAAATACCTTGAAGTGTAGCACCATTGAGATAATTGGAAAGTATATATATAATAATGTAATGGAACGAGACCAGTTTGGCTTGTTCTAGCAATGCTTCAAATTTCATGTGACTAATACAAAAAAGTGTACGATATAAGATATTTCTGTAGTCATTAGTTTGGCAGGAATCTGCCATGGTTGAGTGGTTAGCATTGGGGATTTGGAACTGGGTGTCCCTGGTTTGATCCCCAGTTGTGGCACGTCATTCATTGTGGAGTGCCCTTGGAGCAGACAACTTTGAAAGTATCTGGGCAAAGTTATTGAAAATCACAATGTTTCCAAAAGTCTTCTCTTCAAGAGGCATCAGAAAGCATCTGTATGTTAGGTTAATGCAACTGTGTATAGTGAAGACAGAGAGCAAGTTTGTTCATCAGAAAGATTTTAATTATTTTATAAACAGAAGACGAAGACGGTGCTAAAGAAGATTTACGAAATGCTGCAAACCTCGGCGGCCAATTTGCCAAACAGCTTCTAGTGACCATGAATCCATACGCTGCCCTGTGTAACCAAATGCTTTCTGATGTTATGTGTCGACTTCGCAGTGGGGAGTCGGGCGAAGAAGGGGAATAGACATTTGCCTGTTTTGAATTACTTCCTGAAATGAGCCATACCATGAGTAAACCAACATTATGGACTCTGCGTAATGTATCGACCAAGATCAGCCTTTGCAGTCTGTGAAGGCTAATCCCGGCTGACACATTCCGTGTCAGGGGGATAGAGGTAAAGAGTAATGATTCCTGAAACAGAAAATCCACAGGAGGCTAAAAAGTGTCCGAGGCATGCTTAGGCTGATCCGGATTGATACTTTACGCAGTTCTCAATGTTGGTTTTCTTGTAATTCGGCTCAAATGATGTTTATTTGTTACCTGATATGCTATGATGTAGACCCTTCCAAACTATCCCTTTCCCACTTGGAGAACAATTTTAACGCATTTACATTGGGCGACTTCTGAAAAATTTATGTTAAATTAAGATATTACTCTTAACAAGCAATTTCTCCTTTTACCATAATGTTTTCAACTCGATTCCAAAATTATACTTTCATTCAAAGAAATTTTCCTTATTTTTGCCTTGATGATTTTACAGTTGTCCGCTTTATATACCTTGTATATGGAAAAAGAGTTGACATCTTAAGAAAGGACATTTTTTCCTAGTAATTTTGAGATCAAGGAGAAAACATTTTGGAAAATGGAGGAATTGCTAGTTTTGAGGAATTTCAGATATGATGGGTTTTTACAATGTTTGGGGTTTATGTCAGAGTATTGGTAATGTCTTTGTTTGCTTGTTTGGTGCTGGGAATGTTTAGGCTGTGAGATAGTGGATATGGTATAAAACAGGTTTTAACCCACTTTTCAACTTGCAGATGCATTTTGAGGTATCGTCAACAGGCAAGTTTTGAAAACATTCTTGCAAAAGAATAAATTGCAATGTTGAAATGTCTGCTTCGTACATGTCGTTGTCAAAATTCAGAGCTTTTTATTCTTTGGTGAAAAGTTTTATATCATTTGTTTAAAACTGTTTTAAGTTAGACTTTGCTTAGCTTATTCGTCTATTTGACAGTCGACGGCTTTGAAAATATTGTAGCACAAAGTCTGGAAAATTTGAAGTTTCATTTTGATACAGTATCAAAATCCTGTTTGGAAAATAGAAATTGCTTTTTTAAACCCTTTACCACATACAGCAAATCTGTAGCAGATGACTTTAACAAAAATATGGGCAAACATTATGAAAAATCTGAAAAATAATAATAGTTATCATAATAAATGAAAGCCTTATTATTGAAAATATTACAGTTGAAAACATTGTGGCAAAAGGAGCAATTTCTTCTTTTGCCTTAATGATTTCAAAAATCGTCTGCTGCAGTTGAGTCGGAAAGGGTTAACCCTTTCCCTCAAACGATAATTCTGCAGCAGACGACTTTGAATATATTTTGTCAAAATATAGAAAATCTCTATAATTGAATGGATAACCTATGACTAAAAGTGGAAAACATTGAGGCAAAAGGAGAAATTGCTCCATTTTGAGCAATTTATTCTTTTGTCACTGTTTTCAAAAAGCTGTCATCTGCAGAGGCGTCAGAAAGCGTCTATATGAGGGAAAGGGTGAAGCAATGAGCCATCATTTGTTTTCAAAAAAATTCTGCTGTAGAAGTTTTTAGTAAGAACCTTTCTGTATGAAACAATCTGTTTTCAGAGCGAAGGTATTTAGATTTAATGCGTCAAATGCTTAATTTATTTGCTTGGTAAAATAGTAAAAGTGATGTAAATAGAAGAAACCCAACACAGCTGCACATTTTGACCATGTCTCCACCCACTTTTGAAACCTCAAAGGAGTTTAATCCTTTAACACTGATCTGATTTCATAATTTTATAATTTTGCCTGCATGTAGGTTAGATGTAGGATGTTGATACAGGGTTGAAAACATGACTGAAAAGGGAGAAATTGCTTGTTTTGAGCCAAATTGGCATTTCCTTACTATTTCTTAATGTTTTCTGATGCAGAAAATATTTGGAAGAGGTTTTCTGGCTTTTCATAGTTATAGAATCATTATCTACATGGCATTGTTGCATCGCTTGTTGTATGTGTGAAATAGTATTAACACGGCAGGCAATAAGGTAGAGAGAGCACATCAAAGACTTAACCCTTTCCCACATACAGCAAATCAAATCTGTAGCAGACGATTTTGAAAAAATATTTTGCAAAAACATGGAAAATCTTTATAAATGAAGGAATACTTACTGAAAAAAGTCGAAAACATTGTGGCAAAAGGAGAAATTGCTTGTTTTAAGCAATTTCCCTTTTGTCACAATGTTTTCAAATACTGTCTGCTGCGTCAGAAAGCGTCTATATGAGGGCAAGACTTAACCCTTTTCTTGCAGTCAGCATAATTATCTGCAACAGATAGCTTTGTGAACATCTAGACACAAATGTGAAAATACTCTCTAAGTGATTATAATGATGGTATAAATATTGAATATAGTTGAAATCATTGTGGTTAATAGAGAAAAATGCCTGTTAAGCTCATTATGATATAAATACTTATACTTTTATTTAAGAGATTTTTAATATTTCTGTGAAGACTTTTTCAAAGTTGTCTGCTTCAGATTTGTAGCATGTAGGAAATGGTTTAATTGATTTTAAACTTATTATCTACTCGCGACGATAAAGCAATCCGTCCGTACATATATGTCCATTTGATGTCAACACACTAGCAACTTCATTTTTTTTCTGATTGTTATTAAACTTATAACTGTATGTTCATAAGTACAAGTAAGCGTCTCAATGACCTAGGTCAAAGTCACAGTGACTATATTAGTGTCCCAATGACGTCATCGCTCTAGTGACTTTAGTTCTTATTGACATGTTATGAAACTTAAACCATATGTTCACAAATATCTCCTTTGCGTTGCACCGACCTAGGTCAAAATTCAAGGTCACTGACTATAATAAGTTTGTACAAAACAATTCATTTCTGTAGCACTTTCGTTTGTGAACATATTTCTTTTGTACAAATCAATGTCATTGCTCCAGCACCTTCTTTTGTGGAAGGAATTCCTTCATACTTCATGTACAGGTTCAGTACTAAGAGAGCTAGAGTTAGTTTGCCTTGGTCAAAGGTCAAGATCATAGTTACTGTATGAAACATTGTCATCGCTCTTGCACTTACACTTTTTGACATAATTCGTCCATAATTCATACACAGGTTTTTGTCAAGAGATCATGGACGGGTTTACAATTCACTGATCAATGTCAGAGGTCAAGTTCACAGTGACCATTAAATGTCATCATCACTCTACCACTCAAGTTCATTCACACTTCATACACAGCTCGGATGGGTTCATGTTTTACTGAACTAGATCAAAGGTTAAGGTCACAGTGACTTTAATACATCTTCATGGAACGACACTGCGAGGCGATTTGTATCATCGGCGATGCTTCTGCAAATTCCCCCCTTTTTTGTGAAGTCTCTTCTCGATTTGATAACCTTATTCCCCTGGTGTTGAGTGCTGTCTCGTTCACTTGTTGCCTGCCAAATCATTATTGCGGGCTTTCTATTTAGTGTGGGGGGTCGTGCTTCTCATGTGGTTTTTTGCTCACCTGAGCATGATGTGCTCAAGCTGAGTCGATGAATGATCACCCATGGTCCGTGGTAAGTCAAAACATTTTATTAAACTCTTCCTCACAAACGACAAATCTGCAGCAGAGGACATTGAACACATGCAAAATTGTTGAATATGTCAATGTTGTTGAAATCATTTGGGGGAAAAAGAAGAATTTCTCATTTTAACTCTTTCCCTCATACAGATGCTTTCTGATGCCTCTGCAGCAGACTGCTTTTTGAAAACATAGTGACAAAAGTAGAAATTGCTCAAAACGAGCAATTTCTCCTTTTGACACAATGTTTTCCACTTTTAGTCATAAGTTATCCATTTAATTATAGAGATTTTCTAACAAAATATGTACAAAGTCGTCTGCTGCAGAATTGTCCTATGAGGGAAGGGGTTAAGCATTTTCTCCAAAATGTATTCAAAAGTTTGCTTCATGGGGAATCAAAATGTGTCTATTAGGATAAGGGTTAAAGGAAAAGAAATTTCCCATTCAAATGTGTCAATATTTGAAAAATGTTCTGCTCTGAAACTAAGAACTTAACCCTTTCCCTCATACGACAATTCTGCAGCAGACGACTTTGAATATATTTTGTCATCAAATAGAAAACCTCAATAATTGAATAGATAACCTATGACTAAAAGTGGAAAACATTGTGGCAAAAGGAGAAATTGCTCATTTTGAGCAATTTCTTCTTTTGTCACTATGTTATTTTCAAAAAGCTGTCTGCTTATAGAAAGCGTCTATATGAGGGAAAGGGTTAAAAGCGAAAATGTTCTTTGGATGGCACTCATCAGAATATGTTCAAGACACCTTGAATGGTGAGAATCATAAATATTTAGCTAGCTGGACTAGATTTCAGTATTTGACCGTCCTTGTTTAATTAAGGTGAGCGATACAAGGCCAACGTTGTCTTCTGTTTAACGATTAAACTGTGATTTAATTGATTGTAAATAAAGTTGTAAATCAACTGGATTATCACCTATGAGTTTTATTTCTTTTTAACCAACTATGATGTATATACATTCGAGACAATTTCATATTAATAGCAATTGTAGAAAATAATACAAATAAGAATTGGAAGCTAGTGCGGTCAACCGAATACTTGGGTTTAGTGTTAACGCAGATGACTTTGTCTCCTACATTGGCAGGGGGAGACATATGGATCCCTTCTCTGTTCATCCGACTGTCTGCAACACTTTCAATATCACAAATATGTAGCAGACGACATTGAAAACATTGAGGCAAAACTATGGTAACTCTATAAATGATAAACAAATATTGAAAAGAGTTGGAAGCATTGTGACAGAAGGAGCAATTGCTCATTATGATCAATTTCTTTCGTTGTCACTATATTTTCAACAGTGGTCTGCTGCAATTTTCAAAGAACACGTCTGCAAGTGTGAAGGGGTTTAATACAAGACTAAAGCCAGATTTATATGACTTTATATAGACATGCGTAATGTTTCTAAGAACATGTGTACTAAGTTTCATTTATATATGTGTAACTGTTTTTATACACCCATTTTGAAAAAAAAGAACGTATTATAGTTTTACCTGCGGCGGGCGGACGGCATCCAATATGTTGTCAGCCAAATAACTTTAGAAACCTTTGTCACCAAATTAACTAAAATTTATAGTGCCTGCTTAATAACTTTAGAAGCTTTTGTCCAATCACCACTAAATTTGGTCAAAATGTGTATTGGCATAATATCGGACAAGTTTGATAACCAGCCATATCGCTGTAGTCAATCGAGAGTTATTGCCCTTTAATTATAGAAATTACCTAAAATTGTCCGATCAATAACTTTTGAAGTCTTTATCCAATCATCACCAAATTTAGTCAGAATGTGTATGGGCATAGTAATATCTCGGACAAGTTCTATAACCAGCCATATTGCTCGAGTCACTCTAGATTTATCACCCTTTAATGACAGAAATTACCTAAAATTGGTCTCGTCCGCTCAATAACTTTAGAAGCCTTTGTCCAGTCACCACTTAATTTGGTCAGAATGTGTATTGGCAAAATATCTCGGACAAGTTTGATTACCAGCCATATCTCATCATTCACTGGAGAGTTATTGCCCTTTAATTATAGGAATTACCTCAAATCGGTCTTGTCAGATCAATAACTTTTAAAGCCTTTATCCAATCATCACCAAATTTGGTCAGAATGTGTATGGGCATACTATCTCGGACAAGTGCTAACATCGGCCATATCGCTTGAGTAATTTTATTTGATCATCACCAAATTTAGACAATATGTTGATGGGCATAATATCTTGGTCAGGTTCGATAACTAACCACGTTATCTTAGTCACTCAACACTTATGTCCCTTGAAATGGCCGAAACTGTATTAACAGTGTCCGCTCTCTAAATTTGCCTGACGAACAACCAATTATCACTATACTTGGTCTCAAAAAAACAGGACGGGCGAATTTTGTGACATTTGGCGCTCTTGTTGAGTTATGAGGTGAGGTTAAAGTTTTAGTGACGACGACGCCAACCAAGTGTATCACAACATCCGTGCATGATTTAAAGATAATTTCGTCACAAATATTCCTGGGTTGACCCTCTTTCAAGATTGTTTGAATTATTCTGATCCGTTGATAAACATGGACACCAAGGCTGAGAAAGAAAGTAAAACATTTGAAAACTATTTAACCAGGTGAGCGATATAGTACCATCATGGTCCTACTGTTTCATAAAACAAATTCAGTCAACAGTTAATCATTAACATTTTATTCAAATTATCACAATTGTATTTTTAACTATACCTTACACGTAAAGACGCATCTACAGCAGAGCACTTTTGAAAACATTGTTGCACATAATGATTGTTTTGCCACAATGTTTTCAACTATATTCAATAGTTATAAATTCATTTATACAGATATTGGTCTAGATGTTTTAAAGGCCGTCTACCGAAGATGTGTATAAGGGGAGGGGTTAAATGACTATCTGATAAGACGGATCAGGTGTACAGGCTGATCTGAAACTAAACTATTCACAAATTCCAACTTGTTTATCCAAGACATGTTTCATTGTGAAAAAAACAAAGCGTGACTTTGTGAAGTAACCTCGAAACCGCCACGGTAATGCAGTGGTAGAGCGTCCGCCTCGGGTGCGAGAGGCGGTGGGTCCGATTCCCGATAGGGTTATACCAAAGACTTCAAAAATGATAGTAATGGCTGCCTTCCTTCGCGCTCAGGGTTGCGGGGATATTACAACTGACTGGTTGGTCTCAGGATAAATAGATCAGTAGTACTGGTTCCTTTACCAGGAAATGTGATATAACTGAAACAGTGTTAAAAGCGACGATAAACACATAACAACCAATAAGGTAATACAGTGCCAGGATGAAACAAATTATCATGTTAGCATTCTATCAACGCTACGATATTAATTGAGCCTGCTCGTGGGAAAAGGTACAGATTTGCATTTGTGAACAGTGTAGGTTCAGATCAGTCAGTACATCAACTCCGTTTCATCAGAATCTATACAAGTTGACAGAAGCTTATATATTTTTATCAGCTTATGCGGATACACAGGCTGAACCGGCTATACACGTTTCTCAAAAGCCATCTTGTACATTTGTTCCATGGACGTGCTCAAGCATGCAAGCACTTTTAAGGGGAATCAATGCTGCATAATGTTCCTACGTCTTGACCTTGGATATGTGGTTCCGACGTCAAAGCGTACGTCTTGACATTACATAATGTAGTTCCGACGTCAAAGCGTACGCATGGACCTTACATACTGTGGTTAAGGCGTCAAAGCGTACGTCTTGACCTTAACTAGTGTGGCTAAGTCGTCAAAAAGAACATGTTCGTCTTGCCCTTACATAATGTGGTTTCGGCAAGCCTACGCATTGACCTTGCATAATGTGGTTCCGACGTCAAAGCGTACGCCTTGACATTACATAATGTAGTTCCGACGTCAAAGCGTACGCCTTGACCTTACATACTGTGGTTAAGGCGTCAAAGCGTACGTCTTGACCTTAACTAGTGTGGCTAAGTCGTCAAAAATAACATGTTCGTCTTGCCCTTACATAATGTGGTTTCGGCAAGCCTACGCATTGACCTTGCATAATGTGGTTCCGACGTCAAAGCGTACGCCTTGACATTACATAATGTAGTTCCGACGTCAAAGTGTACGCCTTGACCTTACATAATGTGGTTAAGTCGTAAAAGCGTACGTCTTGACCTTAAATAGTGTGGCTAAGTTGTCAAAAAGAACATGTTCGTCTTGACCTTACATGATGTGGTTTAGGCGTCAAAAAAACGTATTGACCTTAAATAATGTTGTTTCGACGTCAAAGTGTACGTCTGAACCTTAAAATAATGTGGTTTCGACGTCAAAGCGTACGTCTGAACTTTAAAATAATGTAGTTTCGGCGTCAAAGAGTACGTATTGACCATACATATTTTGGTTTCGGCGTCAAAGCGAACGTCTTCATCTTTTATAATGTGGTGTCGGCGTCAAAGCATACGTATTGACTATAACTATTGTGAGCTCGGCATCAAAGCGTACGTCTTGACCATATATAATGTGGTTTAGGCGTCAAATCTTACGTCTTGACCATACATATTTTGTTTTGGCGTCAAAGTGTACGTTTTGACCATATATAATATGGTTTCGACGTCTTGACCTTAAAGATTATGGTTTGGGCGTCAAAGCGTTCGTTTTGATCTTAAATATTGTGGTTTCTGCGTCAAAGCGTTCATATTGACCTTAAATAATATGGTTTCGACGTCAAAGTGTACGTTTTGACCATGGATACTGTGGTTTCGGTGTCAAAGCGTACGTTTTGACCTTAAGTATTGTGGTCTAGTTGTCAAACTGACAAACATAATGTGGGTATTGGCGTCAAGACTTAGGTGTACGTTTTGACCTTAAATAGTGTGGTTTCGCCGTCAAAGCATACGTCTTGCGCTATAATAATGTGGTTTTAGCGTAAAGGCTTACATTTTTGCGACAAGGACAGTGAATTAAAATAGATCACCATAACTGTTCTTTCTCGTTGCGACTCCAAAAACTTGAGACAGTCACTTTAAAAACGTTGTGAGTTTAACTTATTAATATTATTTGTATACAGATATGTCAATAAACACAATCACTGGTCACGTCCAAGAGGTAGTAACACGTCCTGGTTTCCGGGGTGTTGTAAACTCTGTTACTTGGTTGGTTCCCCCACAGCATATTATTCTGTACCATCTGTAGGATAAAAGGTGACATTAGTTTACACTATCCTACATACAACACATTTATGCAAACTTATGGAAACTCTACATAAATGAGGGAATTTACTGTGTAATTGCTCAATTGTGTTTTTTGTTTTGTTTTATAAACCGTTGTAGCTAAGGATTACAGGCTCACTTGTACCGACGCTACGCATTATTCTCCTACATGCACTAAATCTATGGAAACTCTATACATAAAGACATCCGTATTGATAAGAGTTGAAAACACTGTGGCAAAAGTAGAAATTGCTCAGGGAGGGGGAGGGGGGTAAATAAAAGGTTGCTTGAGGTTTCCTGACTCATTAGCAGACTACATGTACTTTCTTAACCCTTTTCAACATACAGCACATCTGCAGCACTTTTTGCAACAATGTTTTTAAATCTCATCTATTGCTGATTCGTTTAATGTCATCGATATGTCAGAAAGGTTTATAACTAAGAAATGAAGATGGGAAATGAAAATGTGGGCCAGAGTCGAGAACTATTCAAATCCAAAGATATATAGATGTCTTAACCTTCTCCCACATACAACAGATCTGAAGGAGAAGACATTGAAAACATCCTCGCAAACATTTGAAAAATCTCAATAAATAGGAGTTTAATTATTGAATAGAGTTGAAAACTTTGTGGCAAGTGGAAAGTGCTCATTATGAGCATTTTTCTCCTTTTGCCATTACGTTTCAAAAAGTTGTGTGCTGCATAATCTTCAAATGGGAACGGGTTAAGATTTAAGCCAAAATATAAGTTTTGATCCGTCGATCCGCACAGTACAGGTCCGGTCACTGGTCCTACCGACTATAGGTGAGTATCACTTAAACCTGTGTCATTTAACTTCCATCACATGGGTCCAATTCCACCAACATTACTTAGTGCTAAGTAATACTTAAATACTTAAACGCATATTTCATGATTTTGGTTTCCCTAATAAAAATGGCAAACAATTTCTTTTCTTAAAAATAATTATTTGTCAGCGAGGTAACTATTTATGTCCATTTAGTCATATACTTAAATTTGTTTCACAATTCATGTATTACAAAATATTAGGGAAATAAAAATCATGAATTATCCCTTTAAGTATTTAAGTATTACTTAGCACTAAGTAATGTTGGTGGAATTGGACCCTGGTTGATAAGTTTCCTCCTAAATGAAGCCGCACCTCCTTGGCGCTCTGGGTTGCGGGGTTAGAATAACGACTGACTGGCTGTTGTCAGGAAATATGGACCAGTAGAACTGGTAACTTTGGTTTGATCGAACTCGCGACCTCCCTCACCCGAGGCTGTAAATCTACCACCACACCATGGAGAAGGTGACCCTGCCCAAGCAGCGTGCGACAAAGAAAGCCACAGTCCATAACAGTCGGTCAAGAAAATAAGATCATGTAATTAAGAGTGGTGGATATGTTACAATTTTTGTTGTCGGCTATTTTGTTCCTCGCTATCCTCTTTCAAAACGTCTTCCTTCGTTCTGTTTTTCCGAATGTATCTCGGTGTAGGGAGACCTTTCTCACAGTGCGCCTTGGATAGGGCCTGCATCCATAACCTGGAAGATAAATAGGGAATATTGTGTTGCAGTAGCGATTCAGGTATTAGTACTTTACTACGAGGGGCGTGGACATTCGTCCGTGACCGAAGACAATATGCTTACTTTTGCACTTTCCCTCATACGACAATTCTGCAGCAGACGACTTTGAACGCATTTTGTCAAAACATAGAAAATCTCCATAATTGAATGGATAACCTATGACAAAAAGTGGAAAACATTGTGGCAAAAGGAGAAATTGCACGTTCTTTGCAATTTCTTCTTTTGTCACTATGTTTTCAAAAAGCCGTCTGCTGCAGAGGCGTCAGAAAGCGTCTATATGAGGGAAAGGGTTAAGCCTGTATCGCTACTGTAACATAAGTTTCCTTTTATGATATACCATGTTCAGTTTTTAAGGCAGAATAAAGAAACCAAACAAATTTCTTTATTCTATTATTTCAAAGAAATGATTTTTTAATTCAAACATATAACTTCTGGTAGACGTGCGAACAACGCCCAACTACCGCAGATTGAATTACGTAAAAGCCATATTTCAATGACTTGACCTAGTCAAATACGGAATTTTAATCCGTCGTCTTTGAACTGCGCATGACCATCTGCGTGTATTTGCTTGTATATAAAAAATAAAAGTACTGCAATGACTTTTATTTCTGTCCCACATACAACACAATCTGCAGCAGACGAAATCCAAAGACGGAAGACCTCTCAAAACATTAAGAGTTATTGTATCGACTGACAAGTGTAACAAAAATACTGTAGCAAAAGGAGAAATTGGTCATCACAAAAGTCGTCTGCTGCAGAGGTGTCAATAATTCGTCTGTAGGAAGGAAGGTGTTTAACCCTTACCCGCACATGACAATTATGCAGCAGACGACTTAGAACGTATTTTGAAGACAAATAAAACATCTCTATAATCGAATGGATAACCTATGACTAACAGTGGAAAACACCGTGGCCAAAGGAGAAATTGCCCGTTTTAAGCAATTTCTTCTTTTGTCACTATGTTTTCAAAAAACCGTCTGCTGCAGAGGCATCCGAAAGCGTCTATATGAGGGTAAGGGTTAAAACTGCGTCGACAATTGTTCATGTTTTTACCCTTTCCCACTTGCATATGCTTTCTGGCGCCTCTGATGCAGACGACATTGGAAAACATTGTGGCAAAGGGAGAAATTGCTTGAATGATTTCCAATGTCTCCTTTTGCTACAGTATTTTCAACTATTTAACAATTATACTTTCATTTATAGAGAATTTCCATATTTTTGCTTTTATGTTTTAAATGTTGTCTGCTGCAGATTTGTTGTATGTGGAAACGGGTAAAGTGTTTTGATTTTGTGGATTTCTTAATGGCGGAAATCAGAATTAAGATTTATATACAAATAGATAGCTTGGCATATAAAATTAACCGTTTACCCAGGTCACAAATCTACAGCAGACAGAAACATTTAGTCAAACATATTGACATTCTGTAAAACTAATAAATGATGATATTATTATTATCATTAAAGAGACTTGAACACATCATGACCAAAGGAGAAAATGCACATTTCGTCACAATTTGAGACGACGGCGATTAGAATGCGCGGTGAACTATGCTCCGTTTGCAGCAAAGTCTTACTGGTCAATTTTCTAGTGACGTGACCGAAACTAGAATTTAACCAATCAAAGTACTTACGATGCACTTTCGACATCATGGGCGCACAGACAGACACGCCTTCCGCCCGTAAAGTGAAGTTCCATCAAACATGCGACATCCACATCAGCAGGCGGTAACAATGAGCGGCACTGTGGGAGAAGCAACAATGACAACAATGGTTTATATTAACCCTTTACCTCATATAGACGCTTTCTGACTCCTCTGCAGCAGACGGCTTTTTGAAAACATAGTGACAAAAGAAGAAATTGCACAAAACGTGCAATTTCTCCTTTTGCCACAATGTTTTCCACTTTTCGTCATAGTTTATCCATTCAATTATGGAGATTTTCTACTTTTTGACAAAATACGTTCAAAGTCGTCTGCTGCAGAATTGTCGTATGAGGGAAAGGGTTAAGTTCAAATTTATAATTTAACATCGATCGAGAAGAAAATCCCTACAACTTATATATATATATACTTATCACTGCCAGTGTCACTTATCAGTGCCAGTGTCACTTATCAGTGTCTGGTTTCCGAAAATGCAACCAGGCCCCGAAATTATAAAACTCTGAAAATGTTTTCTGTGCTATAAAGTGAACTCCATGCTCTAAACAAGACATCTGATTGGTCAATTTCGAAAATGAATTTTCTTCTGAGCAATCTGATACTTGAGCAGATATTCTGAGTACTTAATAAACGTTTATAGTTTTGGAGCCAATGTGTGAACAATGTTCAAAGTCTTCTGCTGTCAGATTTGTTCCCACATACAAGACGCGTTCTGACGCCTGTGCCGTAGAGGACATTTGAAAAATGTGTGACAAAAGAAGAATTTGCTCATAATTTATCCTTTTTCCACACTGTTTTCAACTACGTTCATTAAATAAACTTTTATCTAAAGAGATTTTCCCATATTGTCGCCTACACATTTTCAAAGTCGTCTGCTGCAATTTCGCTATGTTTGGAATACCGTTAACCCTTTCCCTCATACGACAATTCTGCAGCAGACGACTTTGAACGTATTTTGTCAAAACATAGAAAAATCTCCATAATTGAATGGATAACCTATGGCAATAAGTGGAAAACATTGTGACAAAAGGAGAACTTGCACGTTTTGTGCAATTTCTTCTTTTGTCACTATGTTTTCAAAAGGCCGTCTGCTGCAGAGGCGTCAGAAGGCGTCTATATGAGGGAAAGGTTTAAGGAGTGCAAGGGCAACAAGTCAACTCACCTGAGTGCCACACTTCATCATCAACATATCAGTTTTAACGTTGTACACCTTCAGGGTGGCGGAACTGCGTTTATTTTGGAAAAACTTCAGGTTACCCCCGAGACTGACGACGGCCCAACATTTCCTCCATTTCTTAAACAACAATTCTGAAATAAGAGTAAGAAGACAACGGCTGTACAAATACATATACAATGGCGAAAGTTGGGTCGGATCTGATATGTCAGGTTGATATACAGCAACTGATTACAGCGGTACCGAATGCCTGTCTTTGCATCGGCGACAATGGGGTCAGATTTGATATGACAGGTTGGTGGTTGGCAACTTGTTAAATAATGGTACTGGATGCCTATCTTTACTTTGGCGACAGTTGCATCCGATCTGATACGAAATATCGATGGGAGGCAACTTATTAGATAATGGAACCGATTAACTGTCGTTACATAGGCGAAAGTGGGTTCCGATCTGATATGACAAGTTGGTTGGTTTTTAGGTTATTAGATAATTATACCGAATGACTGTCTTTACATTGACAATAGTGGGAAACGATCTGATATCGTAGGAAGTTGGACGGCAACTAATTAAATAACGATACCGAATGCCTGTCTTTACATTGGCGACAGTGTGATCCGCTCTGATATGGCAGGCTGTTGGGCGACAACTAAGTATATAACAAATGGTACCGGAAGCATGTCCATGTCTTTACGTTGGCGACAGTGGGGTCCGCTCTGATATGCCAGGGGCGACAACTAAGTATATAGTAGTACCGAATGTCTGTCTCTACATTGGCGACAGTGGGGTCAGATTTGATATATCAGGTTGGTGGGCGACAACTAGTTAAATAATGATACCGAATGTTTGTCTTTACATTGGCGACGGTGGGGTCCGATCTGATACGACAGGGGGTGGGCGACAACTAATGCAATAGTAGTACCGAATGCCTGTCTTTATATTGGCAACATTGGGGTCAGATTTGATATATCAGGTTGGTGGGCAGCAACTAGTTAAATGATGATACCGAATGTCTGTCTTAACATTGACGACGATGGGGTCCGATCTGATACGGCAGGTTCGTGGGCGGCAACTAATTAAATAATGGTGCCGAATGCCTATCTTTGCCTGGTTGGTACCTGATATAAAGCATCGGGAATTTAACGTTCTAACGTACCTCATAATCAGAAAGGAACGGCCATTCAATGGGCGTGGAACATTTTTAAAAGCGAAAGTAGATACCGGTGATAATGAGATGCAATTGTATGATCTCTGAACCCTTATATCGTTGCTTTATGAAATATCTTTATTTAAGCTAATTTAAAACATGTTATGCGAAACTTCACGATGTGATTATAACCGTATATGAAATTTGAACGGTTACCGAGTGTGCTTGGGCTCAGAGAACTCCTAATCGAAAGATTCTCGGTTCGATTCCCATGAGAAAGATGTCTACATTTTGGAATTCTTTATACACTAGGTGTGACTACTGGTCTAGAATCCAGGAAGCAGCCATCGAAAGATGTTGATATAGAGTGCCAGAGCTTGTTTCACAATCGATGAGTAATAAAAATAAAAGTTGAACCCTTTCCCAATTACAACAAATCTAAAGTAGACTATTTGAAACCGTTTTTGTTAAAATATTGAAAATCTCTATGAATGAAAGTATAATCAGTGAATAGAATTGAAATTATGAGAAATTTCCTTTTCCGCAATGGTTTCCAAATTCGTCAGCCGCATAAAGGTTTAAATGCGTCTGCATGCGGACAAGGGTTAACTTATTATTGAACGGAGAATTCATCGACTTACTTTGTCTAAATATCGTGCCAGCCTTTAGAATGACCATGTCTTGTTCTTCTGTTACTAAAGATGCCATTATTGGTGTCTTGTTAATTAGGGCAACAAATAATATACAATCATGTATATCAATAAATCAACATAAAATCATGTATATGTCCAGTCAATCAAGATAAATGCATATACGTATTCAGTAAATCAAACTAAATGTATGTATTGATGCAGAAACCAACATAAATGTATAAGTATGTCCAGTAAATCTACTCAATCCACGTACACATTGAGTAAATCAACATAACAATATGTCTTTTTTCCGGTAAATGAACATCAATCCATGTATATGTCCAGTACATCAACTAAAATCCATATATATATCCAGACATTAAACTTAAATTCATGTAATTATCCAGAAAATCAACATAAATCTATGTATTTGTATAGTAAATCAACATAAATCTATGTATTGTATAATAAATCAACATCAATCCATGAAGCCTGGTAAGCAAATCATAAGATAAATATCAATGTAATTCAAAGCAATTCCAGATTATTTTATTTTTGCTTTTCTGCACAAAATATCGTTAACACATTTAATTGAGGTATTTGTTGTTTTTGTTTTTATTTTCTGCCCGAACCGATTGGTGTACCATTACTTATAATCTACAAAAAGAGCGAAATGATTCCATAATATAAGCTGAACAAGGTCAATCTGGTATACATAATGAATCACTGAGCCCTTGTCCTACTGCAATTATAATCTTTAGCCGTGTCCCGCTTTGCGCACTTTATAACACCATAGGCTTCTCTTAATCTAAACAACTTTAAAACCACTTTAGTAACCTTACTGTGATTCAGATTTGTGTACAAGTCGCAAACGGGTCGCCTCTACTGTATTAGAACATCGTATTAGGCGGAAGGGATTTTTGATTGGCGTCGTCCGTCCGTCCGTCCGTTCGTCTGTACCTATATCTAGCTATCGCGATGTTAGATGCTAACAATGACGGGTGTTATCGATCCAGGTATCGTTAGTTCGATTATCGGCTGAGCCATTCAGATGATTGACTAACACGGAATGGACGTTTTTGTGACAGTTTCAGGTAGCCAGTTACCCGCGAAGAACCTTATGTGACAAATCAAGTTTTGATGTTATAAAGGTATAGCCTCAGTTGTTCAGTCGGTGGCAGTGCGGGCTGTAAACCTAAAAATTGTGATTTGGACCTCAGCTGACATTCTTCCCGAAGTTTGACAAAAAATCATTGCAACCAGTATCATTCATCTTCCACTAACTGGCTGAAAAGCAACCAGTTACCTACGAAGAATTGTGTGTGGGGTACTGGTGCGAGAGATTCAGGAATCACATGGTCAAGTTAAGTGGCCGTCGTGATAGTACTATAACACTGTTAAAAACAACGTTAAACTCTCATCAATGAAGCTATTGTGGTAATGTCGTGGTCATGTCCACTTCATTGCATTATAGCCAAACTCATTCCATACATAACATTCAGAGAATGCAAAAACTAAAATCACGTATTTACGATGTGTACAGTCAAACCAGTGCTAAATACCCTGTTGTAATATCAATTCCCTGTCAAAAGCGATCATATTTTTAGTTTCCCAAATAATCATATTCTGAATGAATTACCGTGCTTTTAAAGACCGACCACCTGTTAACAAAGACCAAATTATTCGCTTACCATTGGTGGTCTTTAAACACAGGTTTGACTGTATATGCATATTTTTGTTGTGAAAATGCCCATATAGCCCTTACGTTATTCGTTATACATTTTAAAAAAGATATTGATTTCAAATATAAGATTAAATGGTTTAAAACTGGCTCTATTAATAATTTAATTCGATTCGTTTTACTTATATATAGTGGAGTACTGTTTTACTAATCGAACAGATTATTACTTTCTTAATATCATGTTAATCTTGGATTAAATATTAACCTACTAAGATGAACCCTTTCCCACATACAGACGCCTCAACAGCAGACGACCTTTGAAAACATTGTGGCATAAGGAGAACTAATAATGAACAATAACTCCTTTTGCCACAATGTTTTCAACCTAATTTAATAATTGTTTTTCAATTTATATAGATTGTTCACATTTTCCACAAGAAGTTTTCAATTCGTCTGCTGCAGATTAGTTTCATGCGGGAAATTGTTAAACACCGACCCCTACCATTTACCGCATATACTGTTTTAGTATTAGCGTATTTTTCTGATACAGACAGCTTTCGGCGTCACTGCATTGTTCGAATGGTGAAAACTGTACGAGAATAGGAAATATTTCACTGGTTCCTCACACATTTTCTACGGCATATAGGCCGAATGGTTCATACCAAAGATTTTAACTAATGATAGTAATGGCTACCCCTCGTTGGTGCCCAGAGTTATAGTGCTTCGTAAGCCTTTGAAGGCTGGCTATTATATATTATTGAATTGTATTGTATTGTATTGTATGTATAGGTTGCACTTTAAATGATAAAATATCTAATATCTATGGGGTTTATCATTACGACTGAATCGCCGGTGTCAGGATAAATGGTCCAGTATAACGGGTAAAACACAGGAAATGCCGTGATATAACGGGTAAAACACAGGAAATGCCGTGATATAACTGATACATTGTTGAAAGTGGCGTCAAACACCATACAAACAAACGACACATAGGCCTCACGTTCAATATCTATCCTGGTGCTGCATATTTGTTCTGCAAATGTGTTTGACGCTGCTTCTGTAGACCGATTACGGTAATAAATAAATAAAACCAAGGCTATACGGTAAACAGTTATATGAGCTGTCCCGCGAGAAAACCAACATTGTGGACTCTGCGTAAAATATCAACCCGGATCAGTCTAAGCATGCCGCGCAGGCTTACCCGGATAGACACTTTTCGCCTCCTGTGGATTGTCTGTTTCAGGAATCATTACTCTATACCTATATCTCCCTGAAACGGAATGTGTTGGCCCGGATCAGTCTTCGCGGACTGCGCAGGCTGATCTAGGTCGATACATAACGCAGAGGCCATAATGGACGACTTCCAAGAGAAAACCAACATTGTGGATTCTGCGTAAAGTATAGACCCAGATCAGCCTAAGCATGCCGCGCAGGCTTACCCGGATATCCACTTTTCGTCTCCTGTGGATTTTCTGTTTCAGGAATCATTATTCTATACCTATATCTCCCTGAAACGGAATGTGTCGGCCCGGATCAGTCTGCGCGGACTGCGCAGGCTGATGTGGGTCGATACATTACGCAGAGGCCATAATGTTGGTTTTCTGGCGGGACGGCTCATATCTTATCGATATTCATTTCAAAACCTCTGTAGGTCGGTTTTCAAACGACTCCCTATGTCACTGTATCGTACAAATTCTGAAAATTGTATGAGAAAATGTATCATTTCTCCGATTAAAAAATTTAAACTTTATAATTAAATGGAAAATTGAACTTGTTTTTGTTGTATTTATAATAATAAACTTCTCTTGTATATATATATATATCATGAATGCATTAATTATATCTATATCTCTCCGTAAGAAAAGTGTATGTATGGGGGTTATTTCAGTTTTGTGTTACTGTCAGTCAGCAGAGTATATACTATTGTGTCCTCGTGGACTGAAAGCATAAAGAAATTGTAACTATTAAATATTTTCAAACTTATCCTAACGCGTGACTTAATGTAAAATTGATATTTGATATACCAGGGTCCGAATTCCAACACTACTAAACAAAGGTTTGACAACATTCAATGCGACAAACGTCTTTCACCAGTGGGCTAACAGTCTATGCCGAAAAGCAGACATTTGCGTGGATTGACTGTGCTAGGGAACACATGGGTAGGTGCATTGATCACCGCGATATGGGTGAAAACTGTTAAAACCCAATCAATGAACTACTAAAAAGTGGAACAAGAACATTTCATGTCAACCATCGATAAGTCCTTTATTATCTAATTGATCAAAACCTGGACAGTATTTTTCTAACAAACGAACAAAGTAGGAAAGTGAGACACGATATCATTGAGAATGACCAACGGTTCTGAATCTGAGACCTGTGTATTAGTAAATCTAGACCAACTTACACATCGGTGCAGTTTAATCTGGCTTTGCACTGTTCCTTAATTAATCACAGATTTGTTCAAGACACTCAAGACAAACACAATTCCTTCATCCTTTGAATTCTGGAACCGTTTCTGTGCAGGTTGATCGCATGCTGTTTATCCCACTTTCAACAAGTGTTCAGTTTTATCACGGCGTTTCCTGGATTTAAGCTATTGCATCTGATGCATTTATCCTGACACCAGAGTCATTTGAAATTTAAAACCCAAAGATCCTGAACGCCTAGAAAGGAAAGTCATAAATACCATTTTGATATTTGAGTAACGCCTCGGTGGTGTAGAGGTAGAGCGTCCGCGGGAGGTCGCGGGTTCGATCCCCGGCCGGGTCATACCAAAAACTTTGAAATGGTAGTAATGGCTGCTCTCATTGGCGCTCAGGATCGTCGAATTAGCAATATGACTGACCCAACTTAATTTAACCACAAGCTAAACAACCGGCCACAGACTTTCCATCTTTGGTGTTCAGAGTTTGTTAGATTAGTATTATGACGCTAGTGTCAGGATAACTGAACCAGTCCTTTTAACTTACCCAGAAAACGCCGTGATATAACTGAAACAATGTTGAAAGCGGCGTAAAGCGCCAAACAATCAATTGAAATCTGATTGTGTACTGGCAGTGACACCAGTATAGATTCAGGTCAGCCTTTTGACCAGGCTCTTTACTGTTGATTGCTCAACTCAACAATTGTATATTGATATTCTTAAGTCTGGCTATGGACTCCTCCACATGCAAAGCTGGACAAGTCCATTTTTAAAAATTGAATATTGAAAGGGTTAACCCTTTCCCACAAACAGCAACATTGCAGCAGACGATTTTGTAAATACCTAGTTAAACACATGGAACATCTGATTCAATGTAAGCTAACTACTGAATGAAGTTGAAAAAATAATAATTGAAGTTTCTTCTTTTGTCACAATGTATTTCAAAAGTCAGAAAGCGTCTGTTTGTGGAAAAGGATTTGCATCTTAATTGCATGACTATACAGACAGACAAGCGTTCAACTATATTTAAGCCGTCGTCCCGCGAGAAAAAACAACAACATTGTGGACTCTGTGTAAATTATCGACCCGGATCAGCAAAAGCATTCCGCTCAGGCTTACCCGGATAGACACTTTTCGCCTCCTGTGGATTTTCTGTTTCATGAATCATTACCCCATACCTCTATCCCCATGAGACGGAATGTGTCGGCTCGGATCAGTCTGCGCGGACTGCGCAGTCTGATATGGGTCGATACATTACGCGGAGGCCATAATGTTGGTTTTCTCGTGGAACGGGCCATATTTGAAGCCAGTGCATGGGAAAATGTACAAGTTGGCATTTCTGAACAATCTAGGTACGGATCAGCCTGCAAATCGTCTCATAAATCTGCATAAATTGGCAGATGCCTCTAACAAGCTGATTTAAATAATATGTGGATAGATAGCTTAACCAGACTGTGTGGATGCGCAGACTGATCTGGCTCTGCACTGTTCCCGAAAGTCAACGACGTGTACCTTTTCCAATGAACGAGCTCTTTTGCCGTAGTTACTTTAAGGTCGGTTTTCCTAAACAGCTCCTATAAGTCTGGTTCAATCAGTTGAAAACTATTTTAATTCTGAAATACCACATAAATGTTACAATAAACAAATAAACTCTCATAAAAAGCAATTACACGACAATGGCTGCAGTGACAAATAACGATATCATTGTTTGCAGGTCGAATGTAAGTTCATCGGTTTGTTCATCAAACCCTTTAGTTGTCGCTTCGGTTATCTCCGTCGTCGTAAATGTAGGAGTTGTATTGGTAGTTGTATGCGTTGTACTGGTAGTTGTTAGTATCGCAGTGGTAGTTGTAGGCGTCGTCGTCGTCTGTGTAGGCGTAGTTGTTAATATAGTAGTGATAGTTGTAGGTATCGCAGTGGTAGTTGTAGGCGACGTCGTTGTTTTTATAGGCGTAGTCGTTGATAAAGTAGTGGTAGTTGTAGGTGTCGTAGTGGTAGTTGTAGGTGTCGTAGTGGTAGTTGTAGGGGCCGTAGTGGTTGCTGTGGGTGTCGAAGTGGTAGTTGAAGGTGTGGCGGTGGTAGTTGTAGGCGTTGTGGTCTTCGTAGTTGTAGGCGTGCTGGTGGTAGTTGTAGTCGTGGTGGTGGTAGTTGTAGGCATTGTGGTGGTTGTAGTAGGCTTGGTGATGGTAGTTGTAGGCGTGGCGGTGGTAGTTGTAGGCGTTGTGGTTGTGGTTGAAAGCGTGGCGGTGATAGTTGTAGGCGTGGCGGTGGTAGTTGTAGGCGTGGCGGTGGTAGTTGTAGGCGTCGTGGTTGTGGTTGAAAGCGTGGCGGTGGTAGTTGTAGGCGTTGTGGTAGTAGTTGTAGGCGTGGCGGTGGTAGTTGTAGGCGTGGCGGTGGTAGTTGTAGGCGTTGTGGTAGTAGTAGTTGTAGACGTGGTGGTGGTAGTTGTAGGCGTGGCGGTGGTAGTTGTAGGCGTCGTGGTTGAAAGCGTGGCGGTGGTAGTTGTAGGCGTTGTGGTAGTAGTTGTAGGCGTGGTAGTGGTAGTTGTAGGCGTGGTGGTGGTAGTTGTAGGCGTTGTGGTAGTAGTAGTTGTATACGTGGTGGTGGTAGTTGTAGGCGTGACGGTGGTAGTTGTAGGCGTAACGGTGGTAGTTGTAGGCGTGGTGGTGGTGGTAGTTGTAGGCGTCGTGGTTGTAGTTGTAGGCGTTGTGGTAGTAGTTGTTGGCGTGGTTGTGGTGGTAGTTGTAGGCGTGGTGGTGGTAGTTGTAGGCGTTATTGTGGTAGTTGTAAGCGTGCCGGTAGTCGTTGTGGTTGTTGTCGACGTCGTTGATGTACTTCCCAGGCCCAGACACGTACCGCAACAACGCACATCTCGGTAAATTGCGTCTGAAGAGCCACACGATATATCAGTAGAACATACGATGTTCGGATCATCTCCAAACAGACACGATTCTGAAGAAAGAAACGAAAGCAATCGAATTTATTTCATTGATTGTTTTTTTTACGCCGTTTTCGACATTTTTTCAAAGGCCACTCCACGAGCAGGGATCGAGCCTGAAACTCCTGGTTCCAAAATCCCCCACACTAACCGTTCGGCCACGGAGTATAACATAAGTCGGATGACAAGCATAGTCTTCCATCACACTTTTTAAAATTATATTTATAATAGCCCTTGACGAAACATAAACTGATAGTAGCAATTAAAGGCTCTCTTTTTTTTGAGATATACATCTTTTGCAAGAAACAACCCATTTTCGGTATTTACTAGTTACTAAACATGCACACATTATCAAAAGCGATTGACAATTGATTTGGGTTTAACGCCGTTTTCATCCATTGTGCAGTCATATCCGTCAATTAATCGGTGCAATAATATGAAGGAGTAAATTATCATGATGCTTCCTGTGTACTTCACCATAACTACCGGTATTATTTATTTTGGCAACGATGGGTCAGTCAAAATCCCCGCTATCCTGAGCGCCAATGATGGAAGCCATTGCAAGTGGTTTGTACGTACGACCTAACTGGGGATCAAACCACGGTGACCCGCTCCAAATGCGGACGGTTAACAACTACACAGCGGCGAGGGTATACTTATATTTAACGCTTTCCCACATACGGAAGCTTTTCTTATTGTCTCTGCAGCAGACGACTTTTGAAAACATTGTGGCAAACGGAGAAATTACTCGCAATGAGCAATTTCTTCATTTGCCACAATGTTTTCAACTCTATTCATTAGTTATAAATACATTCTTTTATAGTGTGTTTCCATAGTTTTCGTCTGTATGGTTTCAAGGTAGTCTCCTGTATATGTGTTATATGTAGGAGGAAGGTATAAAAGGGACGGAACTCTTGATTCAACTCACCATGTTGACTGGGGGCCTCATCTGACGAAACACATCTCCCTGACTGACACCACTGAAACATGAAAATATAATAAATGTGTGATGTGTGTTTGTATTGTATTGAACGCCGATTTCAACAATGAATTATCGTTGGTGTAGTGGTAAAGCGTCCACCCCGGGTGCGAGAGGTCGCGGGTTCGATCCCCGGCCGGGTCATGCAAATGAGTTTAAAACGGTAGTAATATATCACCCCCATTGGCGCCCAGGGTTGAAGGGTTAGCATAACGTTGGACTAGTAGTACTGGTAACTTACACAGGAAATGCCGTGATATAACTGAAAATTGTTGAAAGCGGCGTAACAAAAACCCAAATTAGTTAACAAGTCATCAATGTATTCGTTATTACAGGGCGTTTCCTTGCTGGGTTAATCACCAGTATTACCGACCCGGTATCATTCATCCTGACACCGATGAGTCAGTCGTCGTGCTAAAGACCGTCCAATACTCACATTTTCAAAGTCTTCGGTATGACTCGACCGGGGGTCGAACCCTTGTCCCCCCATTCCCGAGACTTTCATTACTTGCATTTGTAGAGATTCGCAATATTTTGCCGATATGTTTAAAACGTCATCTGATTCAGCTTTGTTATATGTTGGAAAGGTTTGATATACAACAAATACAATAACTTTATTGCGTAAAACATACATACATGTTTAAACCAACCTACAGTTTAACACAAAGACATGAATTTCGTAAAGGGAAAATAAAAAACATACACTTTTTTTCGGAAGAATCAAGTAATGATAATTGTTGGTGAACAGATGTTTAGTTCTAATTAAGTTTGCCTCATAATTATTCTATTTAATCCGTTTATAATTGTTTTGGGTGTTTCAGACATGAGATTGATACATTTTTGTATAGTTGGCCTTTGAAATAATATCTTTTCATGTCACAATACACCAAATATATTCCTTCTTTGTTTCTATGTAAATCGACCAGTTTCAGCCCTAAATTGTCACACTTTCTAAGCGTTTTTATTGAAAAGAGTTACCTCTAAGCTGAAAATGATCCAATCAATCAATTCCAGTGCATCCCATACACATTGACAATGAATTGAAACTCAATGTCATATATCCAATGCATTCTGATGATGGTATACACTCATTTTTACGCAAACAAAGTTTTTTAGGGACTATTTGGCTCTAGATCAGCATGAGCGCGGATGTATTTGGCGTAATTTGACCTTCAAATAATACAGAACAGTAAGTTCATTGAGACTTACCTTTTTGTCTCCACATGGCGTTCCCTCAAAGGGAAAGAACCTCCCGACACAAGAATTCGCTCCCTTTGCTTTACACTGCATAGCGTAACAGATGGACTCCCATTGGTAAAACAGATTATCCTGAATTGAACAGAAAACTCGTATGACAATAATAAATTAAATTTTTCCTATGTCTAGACGCATGTTGATGTCTCAGCTGCATATGGCATTGTTACAAACAGGGGCGTAGCTTTGCAATAATCAATGTGTAGGCCGTCTCGTGAGACAATTAACATTGTGGACTCGGCGTAAAGTATCGACCCGGATCAGCCTAAGCATGCCACACAGGCCTACCCGGATAGACACTTTTCGCCTCCTGCGGATTTTCTGTTTCGGGAATAACTACTCTATACATCTATCGCCCTAAGAAGGAATGTGTCGGCCTGATCAGTCTGCGCGGACAGCGCAGGCTGATATGGTCGATACATTACGCAGATGTCTATCGCCGCATCTGCATTTTGGGGCATTTTGAGAACAAATGTGTAGGCTACGCTCCTGACAAAAGAAGGAATTGCTCATAATGAGCAATTACCCGTATTGTCACAAGGTTTTCAGAACAATTCTAAAATTAAGCTTTCATTTATAGAAAGTTTCTGTATTTTTTCTATATATTCAAAGACGTCTGCTGCAGACTTGTTATAAGGAGAAAATGTTTAACTTTATGAATAGTTTGATAATTTTCTAAACATAGAACATGAACAATTACAGTTGAGCCACAACTGACTAAATTCATAATATCCACTTAGACTGAACCACATAGTAATGATAGGCGAATGAGTTGTTAATGTTTCCTGGCAACTAAATGGTTCAGAATTATAAAGGTTGCCTGGCAATCAGGTGTTTCAGTATTATGGGGATGGCCTGACAGACAGGTGATTCAGAATTATTGGGATGGGCTTGGCAAACACGTGTTTCAGAATTATGGATTTGACCTGGCACACAGGTGGTTCAGGATTATGGGTGTTACCTGACATAAATGTTGTTAAGACCTATTGGGGTGACCCGACAAACATGTGTTTCAGAATGATGGGGGTGGCCTGGCAGACAGGTTTTTCATAATTTTGGGGATGGTCTGGCAAATATGTATTTGAGAATAATGGGGATGGTTGGCAAACCGATGTTCCACTCCGTCTCTTGTTGTTCTCTCCCTTTTTATTTTATTTAGGCAACTGGCAGTTTCAATATTACCAAACTACCACATTCCGTATAACACAACTGTTTTAACAAAGTTACATAGCGGACTCACGGTCAGACGGGGACATAATAATCGTAAAAGAAAATATTACAATACGGGAATTGTTCTGCATTATAACTTTTTCTGCAGAAAACCCCCAGAAATAATGACTTATCCATTGACAACAAAGGTGACACTTACGATTCACACCAATCGGACAAAAGCACAAAATCAGAAGTGTCTAAAATGTCACGGATAATCGTTATCGAGGTCCAACATGTGTAAGCCATGATATAGATTAAATTACAATATAAATATAAATGAAAGGCGTTTTACACCCAATAGGTATAACCAATGTAAATTTAAATAGTATCAAACCGATCATGCAATATTTGGCTCTATAATATGTTTTCATGGAGGACTAGGAATACACCGTTCAGTCCACTGTCCCCGCTGCGAAATTTGATTGTAAATTTTACTAATTCACTAAAGTACGTGGGTTAACAGGCTAATACCAGATGTACTTATTTTACTACACTGCATGTCGCCATTGTTGGATCATTCCGGACGTACTGATTTACTATAGTACCCCGTGTACCATACTTAGTAGGTAATACATACCGTCAGACGAATATTTACGATGTTACCTTGTCGACCTACTTTTCGAGTGCACTGGACCGAATGATGTATTACCTGTCCTCGATCAAATAATTTTCATAATTAACGTACCCTACAGAGCACAGCGTCATTCCCATACGTCATGTTACATTGCTGATCCGCATTATAAACTAGCCCCGGTTTCTCACTGACATCATTATTGGTTCTAGGCTCATTTAAAAGGCAGCTAGAACTAATGCAAGAAAATAAAAACATATTATGAAAAATTAAAAAACCTAAGATATATTAATGTGCTTAAAAAACTATGGCAGATAATTCTCGAGAAGTAACCTACGTCGAAATGGTATTTGTTAAATTCAATTAATTTTATTTTTTTCAATTGCTTTTCTTGTCATTCTTGTCTTTCAATAAAGATAAACGGTATAAATTATTACACAAAAAATAGCTCTTCAATCAATAAATAAACTATAATAAAGTTATAATTAAAATGAGTGACAACCTGAAAATGATTCAACGATTCACATAACTATATATATCTTCCCATATACGAGACTAAACGCTCTGTACGAAATGTTTTCAAAGTCGCCTGCTGCATATTGTTTGTATGTGAGATAGACTTTAAACAGTTTTTAAGTTCTGAGCACATATACTTCTTTGTTCATGTAGATGTTATTTTGTTGACGAATTCGTTTGTTCTGACACATCTGCAGCAGACAACTTTTTACATTTTTGAGGCAAAAGGCGACCATGCTCACAATGAACAATTTCTCATGTTTCCAAACTGTTTTTAACTTTATTAGAATATTCATACTTTCATTTACATATCTTGACTAGATGTTGTCAAAGTGGTCTGTTGCAGATTGAGTATGATGTATATAAAAACAAAGCGAAAAAGCAAATATGTTATATTTTTTATAATATGCCTGTGATCAGTACAACCAACCAACCTAGAGTTTGTATTTAACCCTTTCCCAAATAAAACACGTCTGTAGCAGACGACATTGAATATGGGGAAACTTTCTGTAGGCGAGAGAACAAATTATTGAATAAACTTGAAAACATAGTTTGTTGGCACAAGGAGAAATTGCACATTATGCAGCAAATGCGTCAGAAAGTACTTTGAACAGAGTTAAAGAAAAAACACATCTAAAACGGTTCTTACCTTCCCAATCCATCAATAAAAGATTCAATTGATGCTCTTGAACATGTAGAAAACGTCCATGGATTATTACTGATGCCGGAATCATATATGACTGGTAAACGGGGAGCCATCACAAATAGCGCCGTGGACGGACAACTATTTCCGCTTCCGTCGTGGCGGGAACCAACGCTGTAATAGTAAATAGAATAAGTTGTACATAACACATAAAACAATTCTGCAGCAGGCCACAGTTAAAATGACCTGAATAATCATAATGGAAAACCTATACAAGAAAAGTACAATGAAGCGCGTTCCAAAAGGAGAAATTTGGTATTCAGGAGCATCTCCACATTTCGCCACATTGCTTTAAATAATCGTTTGTTGCCGATGCCTCAGACGTCATCTGCAAGTTGCAAAACGTTGAGTCTGTTTTGCGTTCCTGCAGATTCTTCAATTCAAATCATGTTTTTAGATAATTCTATCAAATATATTGAAGGCAAATAGTTGAATAGACTAAACACTGATCAGACGGCTATGTGCGCTGTTAGATCTTGATATTCGTCGGTCTCTTTATCTTTTATTTTCAAATGGTAAGGGGATCACATTACAGATACTTTTACCTAACAATAACAATAACAATAACAATAACAAATATAATTATTGCAATGAAACTTAATACTTTTTGAAAGAAAGTGACATATAAATCACCGTCTCGATGATGTTGCCCGGTAGCTCAGTCGGTATATCGACGCGAGTAATCAATGCAGGATTTGTGAGCTCGAAACCCAGCTCGGCCATAATTCTTCCCGACGTTTGACACAAGTTACTGTGACAAGCGTCATTCGACTTTCACCAATGGGCTTTCAGTCTATGTGGAAAAGCAGCCAGTTGCTTGGAGAGTATATTGTGTGGAGCACTGGTGTGAAGAAACCAGGTAACACATGAATAGGTGACTGGCCGCCGCAATATTTTTGTTGTTTAAAATGACGATAAACCCCAATCAATCAAGTAGATGATGTTATGACTAGAACGTCCACCTGGGAGCCGGATATCATGGTTCAAACCCCGGTTGCGTTATAAAAGACTTTTGGAACGGTAGTAATTGCTCTCTCCCTTGGCGCTCAGCATTATCGGGATAGCATAACGACTGATGCGTCGATATCATGATCAATTATACCGGTAGTACTGGCATTTGCACAGGAAACGCCGTGATAAAACTGAACTACTTTTGGGAGTGGAATAAAACACCATTCAATGACGACAATGACACGTATGTCAATCGATGTGTCCCACTTACTTGTGTCCCAGTTCGTGAGCAGCAATGTGAATTGTGACAGCGCTATACGTCTCCTCCGTCTCCGATACCCCCCAGGATTGGTGACACACCGAATTCAAGTAACCCATACCTGTAAAACCACATTGGGGAGAATTAACCTTTTCCCCTACCAACGATAAATCTGCAGCAGGTGATCTTGAAATAATCTGATTAAAAATCCTGATCATCTTTAGCAGACGATTTTGAAAACATCTGGAAAAAAATCCGGAAACTTTGCAGCAGACAAATTTGAAAACATCTCAACAAAAATCCGGAACATCTGCAGAAGACGACATTAAAAATATATGGAGAATAATCTGGAGAATTTCTATAAATGAAAGATTTATCACATTTTAGTTCTATTGAAAAGAGTTGAAAAGATTGGGACACAATGAAGAATTGCTCATAATGAGCAATCTGATATTTTTGTCACAATGATTTGTTTTGCGGCTGCATGTGAGAAAGGGGTAACAAACAAGCCCCTTTAATTTCAAAGAACAGATTAAGTGAAGAGGGCATACCACAACGACCAGTTAAACATAAGGTACCAAAAAAGGTGTGGTTGACCTCGCAAAGGACACTGGAATACAAGATTCAACTATATGAAATGGCAGAAGTGCAGACATTCCAAAATATCTTATTTGTTATCAATCCACCATGTATGCGAAGTTAGATGGAAGATGAATACGATGATACTCGAGATACCATGTACAACTTCAGTTTTCCCTAGACATGATTGCTAGATTGCCGAACGCGGTTTCTGCATTACAAACAATTTCCAGTTGATGCATGCGAACCGGGTAGTGTTTAACGATTACTTTTAGGTTCATTAGTGATGCATGTTGATGGGCGTGGCTTAAATACGATCTTTGATCTATTAATTTTCATTCCCCGAGAAATCATTACTGAGATATTCTCTAAAGATTTTTAACACACGGTTTACCTATGGAACTCGGCGAGGTAGGTGTTGCTAAATCAAATCTGAAATGAGAAGACAGAGAAATATATTTTAATCAGACATAAAGGGTACATACCAGTACTGCCGGTGTTATTTATCCTGACTTCGTTATATAAGTCTTAATGATATCCTCACAACCCTGAACGTCAGGGAGGGAAGCTCCCACACCATTTTAAATGGTTTGGTTTACTTCGACAGTAATTCGAACCCTGGTCTCTCGCTCCCTAGACGGACGCTTTAACCATTGCACCACGGAGACATTCTAGCAATTAAAGGTCGACCTCGAAAAAACATATAGTAAACACATATAGTAAACCTCTAGAAAAATATAATTATTGAACGATGTTTTCAAAAGTCATCTGAACGTGGGAAAGAGTTAAAAGGGTAGCAATATCTCAATGCGTAGAATACGTGTTAGTATACCACTACATAGCTTTCCTTTTGACATTATCTATGGAATTAAATTCAGTTAGTATAACAGAATTCACGTTTGCTAACGTTGTAAGGAATTACACATAGCCATACACAATTGTTATCAGCACTAACCCAGTAAATAGGCCGGCGTGATCATGGGTCGGTAGATAGTTGATGATGGCGTTTTTCCACATGGCGAAATCTAACAGTACCCCCGCGTCATCTATGGTGTTCTCTCCGAGTTTGTTGTTTTGTATCCATGGTGACGTGGCCTCCTCCTGAAATAGAAATGCCGCACCGAGGCGATACCGAGATATTAGTTTTTGTATATATTAAATGGCCATGTCATGATAAAACATTAAGTGCATTACAAGCTAATAATTTCAGGTCATTATGCATCGTGTTTCATCAGAACAGAACAGAACAGAACAGAACAGAACAGATATTTTATTTTCGACTAAAGCATAATACCCAGCTCATGTTTGATAAACACGAATATACATTCAGAAATGGTTAAGACAATAAAATCATTGGAAAATAGTATTTTATTAAGTCTAATTCAAATTTATATATATAAATATATACATAAGCTTACACATATACACACAAATGTATATATATACACATATGCACATATACGTCGCTTTCAATTGTATAAGTTACCAGTACTACTGGTCCAAATATCCTGACACGAGCGCCAAACGAAAGTAAAGCCATAACTAAATGTACCATTTTTTATTAAAAGTCTTGCATTGTCATTAGATCAAAACTATGTCAAAAATGGAGTGGTTGTGAAGACTCTGGTGAGACTGTATTAATGCCCAGAATCACCAGATGCTTCCCTTTTCGCACATGAACCAAATCCCGATTTCACCATACACGGCTGATTAACGAGACTGACAATTGTGATCAGATGGGCACAAGATGTCTTTGGAAAATTATATATATAGTGAACTCGCGATATTCTCGAACATGGTAAAATTCGTTTGACTCGAACCTTTTTCTTGAACGAATCTGTCTTTTAAAAACAGCGTAGCATCAGTTCTGAGCAAATATTCACAAGATATATTTGACAAAACATAATAATAAAGTGGACGAGCGATATAATCGAAATTCTTTTATATCATTTGACTCGAATAATTTCCTTGAACGATACAGCTTCGCATCAGTTCTGAGCAGATGATCTTAATGAAAATATATAGTCGACGCGCGATATACTGGAACATGACGAAATTCGAGTATATCGTTTGACTCGAAACATTTTCTATAACGAATCTGTCGTTTTGAAAACAGAGTTGCATCAGTTCTGAGTAGATGGTCTTAACATCTCTTGAATAAAATTAAACAGTTGTCGTGCGATATCATCCAACATGGTAAAACTCGTATATATCGTTTGATTCTACCATTTTCTAGAACGGATATGTCTTTTGAAAACAGCGTATCATCTGTTCTGAGCAGATGGTAACGAGATCTCTTGAATCAAGATATACAGTTGACACGCGATAATTCAAGCATCCGTTGTATATAAACAAAATATGGGTTATATAACATGACACTACATGAGTTTAGTCTAAATGCAGCGATCACTCGAAGTGATTTACGAATCCCCTTTGAGTCCTTCGCTCGCTCGTGTGAAGATCTGATGACTGCCCCATACAGGTCGTCACAGATTGACCTATGTGTCAGCCCATTAAATTGTCGCTTACCAAATCGTTCGGTATAAAACAGGTCATATAACCCATATACATAAACGATATAGAGAAGCCGTGATTTTCGAGTGAAACGATTGTATAGGACAGGCGTTTGTTGAATTGTGTGATTTCATTGGACATAAACACCGAACACGTGCTCATGACATTTGTGTGAGTGTATAAGGTCAATTCGAGACGACATTTTATGCGGTGTAGTCAGATCCAATATACATACTGCGAAGTTTTTTGGTCTAATTTAAATGAGTTTGCTTTCGAGTTTGAGCTATGGCTGTCAACTGTATTCGAAACAGTAAAAAACAAACACGACCTTACCGTTGATACGAGGAGAGCTGTGAAAACAACGCGGACTTCCGCTCCACTCAGTGTTACGGTTCGAAACCTGACGTCAACCTGCAAGACAAACGATGATGTTATGCTTGATCAAAAAGGGGACAATGAATATTCATAAGGAAACATAGTACATACACAGTGGATTAATTACATTATGAGAGCAATACTGTTATATATTTGGTAGAGGCATTTTGAGTGACGTCTTTGAGGCAGATGGCGTTTGAAAGAATGGTGGCTAAAGAAGAAATTGATCATTTTTCATTAATCAAACTTTCCCTTGTAGAGACATGTTTTCAGATTTGTCTGCTGAAAATTTGTTGTAAGAGTTAATGACTGCTGGTGTATGTCTCAATTGACACGCGAACCTTGAGGCTGTGAGCCATGACCTTTTGTTAAAAGTGCTTTTTTTCACATTACCTGTGTTTATGATGGCAGTTCAAATTATTCTCGCAGTGAAATTAATACCATAGACATTATGTTACAGCATTATATTATTTCTTAAATATAGAATGATTGGCTGAAATAGATATCCTTGCAGTTGGTTCAAAAGCGCCGTGTATCGCCCGATTTGATTGGTTTAAAACCGGTCATGTGACCAAAAGCTTGGAACTACTTTTGGAATCCCCTTCTAAAAATAATTCAATAACTTGGTCCCAAGATTTGAAAAATTCTACTAAACTACAATTATTTATTGTTTGCTCGCCAAAATAATGCAAACTGTATGTCGATGGTAAATACACTTGAAAGGTAGTAATGCTTCTAATAACGATTAAACCTTCCCTATATACAGACGCTTTCTGACGCCTCTGATGCAAACGACTTTGAACATTGTTGCAAAAGAGGTAATTGCTCAAAACGTTCAATGTCTCATTTTGCCACAATGTGGTTTTTTCACATTTTTTCAGTAACTATACCCTCATTTAAAGAGACTTCGTGTTTTTGCATAAATTATCTGAAAGTTGTCTGCGGCATATTTGTTGTATGTGGGAAATGTATAAAGGGCTAACGAAATGGTGTACTCAATAATACAGCATTCAGTCAAGTCTCACAGATGACATTTCTATTCATAACAGTAGTAACAAGACAATAGAACCATAAACGAATTAACAGATCCGATATGCAAAGTAGATGCAGTATTTTAGCCAATCAAAACAATCGATATGTTATGTAGCTTTTTTTGAATCACAAGTCATGTGTAATGCATAATAACCGGGTAGTTTTCAACGATTAATTGTTGGTTTGTGATGCATGGCAATGGGCGTGGCTTAAAATACGATCTCGGATCTACGAATTGTGTTTGTATACTCACTCCATTTAAGATAAACAGATAATATTCGTGCATCGCAGTGTAAGCATTGTTTATCTGGTCCTCATCTGTATCACCGCCAACTTTTGCTTTCCACCTTCAATACAAATAACAACTGGTATATGTGAACTCATTTGCTAAACCAACTTTCCGTTATTCTCCGTAAAGTTCAATTGAGTTAAATGTAAATGCCTCGAACAATTTACAGATGCAACTGTTTGAAAAGGATTTTGATACATTTTAAAATTAAAACGTATTTTTGAACGTTTTTTAAAAGTGTAGCTATTTGCGATAATATTATTAATACTGGTCCCTAATCCTGTCCGATTCGGAATAATTTGGAACCAGTAAATTTCGCTCCATCGCGCTAGCTTTTTCTGCGGCATTCTGAAGCAAGGTTTGTACTAGTTTTTTTTATCAGAAATGTATTTTGTGCGCATGCGCATGTAACTTCACTGTAAGCACCCCTAAATCGCAAACCGTTATTGATTTACCTCTCTAGATTACGAAAGTCTGTAACAACGATGTATTCAATATATCGCACGTCGCTGTCCAATTGCCTTTTCTTTCGCGAACCTGTAAAATACGATGTGAAGTTATATGAGCCGTCCCGCGAAAACCAACATTATGGCCTCTGCGTAATGTATCGGCCCGGTTCAGCCTGCACAGTCCGCACAGACTGATCCAGGCCGACACATTCCGTCTCAGGAGGATAGAGGTATAGACTATAGAGTAATGATTCCTGAAACAGAAAATCCACAGGAGGCGGAAATTGGCTGTCGAGGTTAGCCTGTGCCGCATGCTTAGGCTGATCCGTGTCGATGCTTTACGCCGAGTCCACAATGTTAATTTTCTCGCGGGACAGCTCAAGTATGTCCTCTTTGTGATATAAGATAAACGAAAAATGTGCTCATATTAAGATTTTGTTTTACTTTTGCCAGAATGCTTTCAACTCTATTGAATAACGACATGTAGTTACATTTGTAGTGATTTTTTCATATTTTGCCTTGGTGTTTCAAAGTCATTTGCTGCATATTTGCGGTATGTAGGAAAGCATAAACAAGATATGGAAATGAAAACGCTACGACACGCCATTTCGTCTGCCGATGTATTATATCTACAAGGTATCAGCGTATGATAGGATTCCACAATGACCGAGTTGGTAAAGTCTTGGATATTTAGGATCGGGTGTCCCTGATTCCATATCTACAATCTAGCAGCGTATGTACTTCAGGAATCCAAAGTGGCCGAGTGGGTAAATCCTCGGATATTTGGACCCGAGCGTTCGAGGTTCGATCCCTGACGAATGCACGATCAAAGTCACATTCAATAACCTACTACTTTCTAGTCACCCATTAATATGTTGTAGGACTGTATACCGCCTCGGTGGAATGGAATGCTAGAGCATCCGCCTCGGGTACGGGAGGTCGCGGGTTCGATCCCCGGCCGGGTTATACTTAAACAAATAACAGCAATGGATGCCTTCCTTGGCGCTCAGGGTTGCGGGGGTAGCAGTACGACTGACTGACTGGCTGGTGTCAGGATAAATTGATCAGTAGTTATGGTAGCTTACACAGGAAACGCCGAGATATAACTGAAAAGTGTTGAAAGCGGCGTAAAACACCAAACAATCAATCAATGATAGTAATGGCTGCCATCCTTAACGCTCAGGGTTGCGGAGTAAGCATTACGACTGACAGACTGGTGTCAGTATAGATGGGACCGTTAGTACTAGGAAACTCAGTGATATAACTGAAAAATTGTTGAAAACGGCGTAAAACACCCAACACTAAATCAAACAATGTATGAGTTTACAGTCACCGTAACGTAACTGAAAGACTGTTGATAACGGCTTTATCCCTTTCAGCGCCGAATTGTTTAAGGTAGACTCTTCCATGTTCAAAATCGGTCGTATCAATTTCTCATGTAAAAAGAGTTTTGGAATATTTTGATAACTAAAAGGCAAACAATGCTGATTTCAGGTGAGACAGCTCGTTACGAGCTGACTCACCTGAATCAGTATTGTTTGGAAAAACCTCAGTATTGCCTTTGGCGGTGAAAGAGTTAAACCCGATAACACAAATTAGTTTACCCTGAAAGCTCTCTGAAGATGGAGTGTTATTATTAGATTCGGGTCGTGACATCTGTAAAAGAGAAATCAATTTTAAAAAAGTAATTTAAGATGACTGAAAAGGTAAAAAGAAGTTTCGTTGATTGAAAGTTCTGGACACTATAAGAAACGAAACATGCCCAGTGTATGGTTAAGCATATATATAGTATGTATTATATTACACGATATATTTTTCGAACTTTCGTTTAGTTTTCATTATCATAATTATATTACCTTTTTTATTTCATCACGATGTAATCTCATTTAAATCAGACCAAAATACTTTGCTTAACGTTTATTGGATCTGACTACACCGCATAAAAGGTCGTCTCGAATTGACCTAATAAACTCGAATACTCATGAGCACGTGATCGGTTTGTACGTCCAATGTAATCGCACGATACAACACACGCCTGGGATTTACAATCGGAACACTCGACAATTATCGCTTCTCTTTATCGTTTATTTGTATTGGTAATATACCTGTTTATACCGTGATATTTGGTAAGCGACAATTGGATGAGCTGACGCAAAGGTCAATCTGTGACGACCTGTATGGGGCAGTCAACAGATCTATATACGAGCTAGCAATGTTTAGGTCTGGTTTGAATGAGATTGATCACAACGTATACATCTTTTATGCAGATCAATTACATTTGCCTTATGTACATAGACTTGAATTAGTAAACTATTGTATTATGTACATATTTTTGGCGCAAATACATGCAGATTTTCATGAAGGTCTTAAATTCAGTATTTGACTAGGATCGGTACCAAATTACTCGTATAAGAAACATATGAGTAGGTGAACAGTCCGTTGCAGTAGCGGTATATCGGTTTGTATTGTACTTCTCAGAGCTTGAGAAAAAATGACATCTCACTAGACATTCAGTCTCGCGAGGTATAAATTTTCCCACGCTCATCGAAGTACTATACATACATACCTATCGCTACTGCAATATAATATTCCCTATTTATTTAATGTTTCTAGAAATATAACAACTGTTCCCCCAGACGCCCTTATACAAGTCTATGAACACATATACTTACAACAAGTGGTATGACGGGTGCTGGCCCAATACCATTTCCATAAAACTCGGGATAAGGCGGTTTAGTGACTCGGTTTAACCCGGAACTGGAGGCTAAAATTACAAATTGTATTACCCATGTATTTTTACTTGACAATATTTACTAGAGCTTTATTCATAGATGTACACTTGGAAAAAGGTACAGTGTTGATTCGGATCAGCCTGTATATCAATAAAGCCGGATCAATGTTCACATATTTATTTATTCTTTGGTATTTTTTACCCTCGCCGTTCAGAATTAACTATTTGGCGAGCATTTTGATTATCCGTTTCCCTTATATGGACGCTTTCCGACGCCTCTGAAGTAGACGTCTTTCGAAAACGCTGCGACAAAAGGAGAAATTGCTCAAAACGAGCAATTTCTCCTTTTGCCACAATGTTTTCAACTCTGTTTGATGATTGGACTCTCATCTATGAAGCTTTTTTCTCATTTTTGTCCAGATTGTTCAAAGTCGTCTTCTGCAGTTTTGTTGTATGTGGGAAAGGGTTACTCAAACCTATGAGAAGCTTCTGTTAACTTATGCAGATATTAAAAAGATTGATCATGAATACAGGCCCATCTGAAACTATACTATTCACAAGGTGTACCTTTTTGCATGGACACGCTCAATTATAATGACAAAAAGTTTATTATAAGTGTGATGAAAGTAGCTATGGTGGCATATCTTACATCTTTTGTAATTTATGAATAAAGATGTAAGTCATAAAAACATGTATATATATATTTATATAAAGGACAGGGGGGTCTGTGTTGTTTGTATTGAGAAAAGTGCCAAGCTGAATGTGGAATAAAATGACAGGAAATACATGGGTAGGTAAATTGGTGGCTGTGATTTGACTGAAAAACTATTAAAAATGGCAAACAAACAATCATAAATACCACAGTTCAGCTGCGTAGGAAATCGTATCACGAAGGCAAAACTACCCGCCCACTTTCTAATAATGATATATGAGCCGTCCCACTAGAAAACCAACAGTATGGCCTCTGCGAAATGTATCGACCCGGATCAGCCTGCGCAGTCCGCGCAGACTGATAAAGGCCGACATATTCCGTCTCTGGGGGATAGAGGTATAGAGTAATGATTACTGAATCAGAAAATCCACAGAAGGCGAAAAGTGTATTACCGGGTAATCCTGCACGATACTTTACGCAGAGTCCACAATGTTGATTATTTTCGCTGGACGGCTCAATTATTGTGATGAGTTTTTACATGATAGTTTTCCTCTTTGTTCCTTCGAATAATGTATACATGTAGATCGTAACAGAATGTCAGATGTTTTGCCAGACATCATGTAATATTAACAGCATGTCCTTGTTACACCTTTGTGATAAAATGAAAACAATGACCAAGTTTGTATCTAAAATTAATTAACTGAAATAAATCAAAGTGCTAAGAGATAAATATAAATGAAAATGAAACGAGATGATATGAAATGGAACCAGTGACCATTCCTGTATTCTGTTATGTTTTTTTTTTTTTTTAATGTTTTTATTTTCAGACGAACAGTTTTCAGTCTTGGTGTTAAAAAGAACCAGGTTACAAACAGCCCCTGCTTTTTGTTTTAACATTTCCAGAAATGATACTGCTCTTTGTAAAACAGTTGAATTACAAATGTGTCTTTTGTACTTGTAAACCCTTTCCCACACACTGTGACGTTTTAAATGACGCATCTGCTACAGACAATTTTGAAAACGTTTTTCCAAAATAATGATCAGTCTCTTTTTGTTGTCAGGAAGTTCTAAACTTATTTCAATAGTAATACTTTGATTCACATATATTTTCCAATGTCGTCTGCTGCAGAGTTTCCCTATATATGGAAAAGGGTTTAACAATAAATATGATAACTATTACGTATGTAAGAACCTGGGGGCATTAATTCATCCCCGTTAAAATCCCCTAGCGGTAAGTTCAGACGATCTAGCAGGTGCACGTTATTCTCGTTGTCTCCGTTATCGTCTTCTGTGACGTCACGTTTATGACGAAGTGAATTTAATGGTTCCAGTTCGTAGTGGTTCCCATTGTACATGAAGGATCCATGCTTAAATGAAAATATAAATCAGCCATTAAGGTCTAAGGCGTTTGTACAGTGATCGTTTTAATATTCGACCATCTAACATTTATAAGACAAAGTTAACATACGCTCGCTACGTATATTTGTCAACATTACGTTTACGGTTTCTTGATCGAATTATCCATTTCCTTTCGAGTATAGGCCTATTGCCTATTGCCGATTACCATTCTCTTCTTTCTCGAAGTACATTAAATATTTGATAAACATGTATTAAATGGACAAATGTTGGTTTTTTAAAAATAAAAATAACCAGAAACAATATTCTAAAATGAATGAAAATGTCCGAGAATGTATATAAAGAAAACCATAAATGGATATATGTTTATCGGTAACATAGAAACTAATGACATTAATATCAAAAATTGCAAACGTGTTATGTAACGAATACCTTATTAGCGTACTTTTAGGACTTAATTAACTTAATACAAAATAATAAGACTTTAACTTAATACAAGACTGTTCGGAGCCTGCCAGTAAATGAGAGCGTGAGAAACAGACGGCATTTGGACTCTATGTATCACCCTGCGTCTCGTTGACAAGGCTACCGACACAATACTAAGTACAATTTTAGACAGCATGTAAAACATTGTTGTCCACCAGTGTCACTGCTCATAAACAATTTCAACAGCTAAAAACAAGGTCGTCTGCTGCAGATAATTATTTTTAGATGGGCTCAATTTATCCGCCTTTTGCGATCGAGTACATTTTAGTGGTATATTTTAAACCGTTACAAAATGTGCACTGAAAAACGTTTTTTTTTTAATTCTAAAGATTATGATTGCCATATGTGAATAATTTCGTTTTAACGCAGTGTATATTGAAAACATGATTCTTGTAAATAAAAGTTGTACCTACCAACTCATACCGATGCAATGACCGTTCCTTACATTTGACCAGTACAGATGCCCCGATAGTGTCGTCCTGGTACAAGGCTATGTTCTCCTGTAAAATATAGTGTCACTATATTAGATACTGGATAGAGAATCAGAGCAATAGATAAGGAGGCAGGCCTTGCTTTCACGATATCTCTGTAAGCACTCATTAAAACCTATGTTGTGGGTACTGCAAAGAATATTCTCACTGAAGGTCAAATAATGATTTAAAACATGCAATACGCTGGATCTAGAGCTCTGAAGAATGAAACTTGGAATTGTCATGTCAGGTAAAATACGTAGAGGATAATTACGTGTTTTGAGATCGAGATATTTCTTTGTTTTGATTTACACTTTTCAGTTAGTGAGCACAACACAAGTGATATTTTCAAGAACACATATAGGTAAAATGGAAATATGGAAAATCTCTAAAAATGAAAACATTGTGGTAAACGAGAACTTGTTCATCGTGAGCAATTTCTTAATGTAACATACTGTTTTTACCCCTATTCAATAACTATACATCGAGGGCTTGGCGTGAAACGGTTGTAACTCAAAACCTATTTTGAAAACCCTGGTTTAGGGGCAATTTTGACCCCTTTGTAAACAATGCAAATTTAGATGCCATTGCTCAGAACGAGCAATGGCATCTAAATTGCCATTGTTTACCAAGAAAAATGATTTAACGCTAATAAATTGGTGATTAACCTTGGTAAAAAAAATGGCAATTTTAGTTACAACCGTTTCACGCCAAGAGCCCTCGACATGCACTTTCATTTAAAGAGATTTTCCATTATTTTGCACCGCCTCGTTGGTGTAGTTGTAGAGCGTCCGCCTCGGGTGCGAGTTCGATCCCCGGCCTGGTCATACCTAATACTTTAAAAATAGTAGAACTGGCTGCCCTCCTTGGCGCTCAGGGTTGCGGGTTTAGCATTACGACTGACTGACTGGTGACAGGTGATATAACTAAAAAAATGTTGAAAACGGCGTAAAACACCAAACAAACAAACAAACAAACAATCAATCAATCCGTACTTTTGCCTAAATATGTTCAGTCGGCTGCCTAAGAATTGTTGTATGTGATATGAAAAAATGCCAACAACCAACCTGTTTCGCGTTTCGCTGCAAATCCAACCCAGAACCTGTAATTCTGTAGATGGGTGTACTTTTCGCGGGATGAACACTTCGCGCCAAGTTCAATGCCACGCGTCCAGCCGTCGATTCGAATTCAAACGTCATCTGGTCTGGAAATTGAATCTCCAGTGATCGCCTACTTCTCGTAACTTCTCCCGATATCTTATGGACGTTAACATGTTCTGTTACAAAATAATACATATTTGTAGGTGACAACAGTGTCAATTTAGTTGTTTAACCCTTTCCCTCATATAGACGCTTTCTGACGACTCTACAGCAGACGGCTTTTTGACGTGCAATTTCTCCTTTTGCCACAATGTTTTCCACTTTTTGTCATAGGTTATCCATTCAATTATGGAGATTTTCCATTTTTTGACAAAATATGTTCAAAGTCGTCTGCTGCAGAATTGTCGTATGAGGGAATGGGTTAAACAACAACAACCACACAATATGTTTTACAAAAAGATAAAAAGAAAAAAACCGTTTATTTTCGAGCACATTACCATGACATTCACGTTTTTAGATTTGTAACGATTGTTTTTTCTCTGTAGGTTGAACTGTCTCACAACGAATGCATAACAGAGTCTTTTTCTTTAGAAATACAGTCAAACCTGTGCTATAGTCCACCTTGTAAGAGCGACTCCTTGTCTATAGCAAACACACTTTCAGTTTCTCAATTACTCATTGTCTGTATAAATGACCCTGCATTAAAGACCACATGTGGACAAAGACAATGGTGTTGTTTTCCCATGGGTTTTTTTTTTAGCAAAGGGCTTGTTAGAGCCAATTGCTTTAGTAGGCGAAATCCGAAGATACTCATCATTTTGAGACTGGAATATAGGCTAGTGTTTTACAATATTGGCATTGAATTACTTCACATCTGTCTTTCTATATCAGCTCTCCGTTTCTGAACACCATCTCGGGTTCAGAGAGATGTTTTGGTAGTTGCAGATCGTATATAATGTCAATGAAACTGGATGACTTGTGGAATACTTTTTTAAAAATTGATTGGAATATTGCCAACTAATACCCATACCGGTCCTTTCCTACGCCAAATAGTTCCTATCTAAAAATCAAAATGCGGTAACTTGGTAGGATATCGCCCGGAAAATTGATTTGATTTGGTTTCACTTAAGCAATAGAAAGATCTCCAAAGTAATTTGTTTTTAAATTATATGAATTACACAATTGAAAATCAAAATGTATTTCTACGCTTTCAACATACTTGATCGTGCGTTAAGTTCATGGGTGATTCCTAAATAATGTAACTCGAGTGGAATAATTGCAGCTTTTCGAATCCGACTCAAACGAAAAATTTAGATAATCGATTCACAATGATAACATATATGTATACTCAAACAATCAAATTATTGAAAAGATTACAATAATGGTCAAGGGAAAATAACTTCTTCAGACCATTGCCGGATAGCTTAGCTAAGACGCTTGTTTTTGCTTTTTGCTCTTTGTATTTTATGTACTCGTGCTTCAGATATATATCATTTTCTATAGTTGTTTCCCTTAGACCATAAAATTAATATCATTTTTTTAAAAGTTGTGTCCCTTAAACCATTGCAGATTAAGACGGTCGTCTTTGTATTTTAATGATTTTATGGTCTATGGGAAATAACTCGTGCTTCTATTTTATTTTCTAGAGTTGTTTCCCTTAGACCATAATATTAATATCATTTTTTCAAAAGTTGTCTCCCTTAGACCATTGCAGACTAAGACGGTCGTTTTGTTATTTAATGATTTATGGTCTAAGGGAAATAACTCGTGCTTCTGATATATTTCATTTTATAGAGTAGTTTCCCCTAGATCATAAAATGAATTACATTTTTCAAAAGTTGTCTCCCTTAGACCATTGCAGACTAAGACGGTCGTTTTTGTATTTTAATGAGGTTATGGTCAATGGGAACTAACTCGTGCTTCTGATATATTTTATTTGCTAGAGTTGTTTCCCCTAGATCATAAAATTAATTACATTTTTCAAAAAATGTCTCCTTTAGACCATTGCAGGATATGTTAGCTAAGCCACTTGGTTTTGGGTCTTTGTATTTTATGTCATTTACATGTTGTATGTTAATTAAATGTTGTATGCTAATTACATGTTGTATGTCAATTACATGTTGTATGTCAATTACATGTTGTATGTTAATATCACGTTGTAGGTCAAGTACAGGTTGTATGTTAATATCACGGTGTATGTCACGTACATGTTGTATGTCAATTAAATGTTGTGTATGTCAATTACATGTTGAATGTTAATTATATGTTGTATGTCAATAACATGTTGTATATGTCAATTACATTTTATATGTTAATTGTATATGTCAATTACATTTTATATGTTAATTGTATATGTCAATTACATGTTGTGTATGTCAATGGCATGTTGTATATGTCAATTACATGTTGTGTATGTCAATTACATGTTGTATATTTTAATTATATGTTGTATGTCAAGAACAATGTCAATGTCATGTTGTGTGTCAAAATTTACTTGAAGACGTTCAAAATTGTTCGCATAGGATCCAATCTCATTTTGACCTAAACTTCGCTAGCTCGTATCGAAAATCGTTATTGAGCTTTTTCTTCTGAGTATAAATCTAGTAGTTACAGATTAAAGGCTACCCTCTTCATTACCATGTAAATCCACAAAAGCCAGTCCCCAATTAGAAGTATTTAATCCATTTTCCCAGGTTGCACATATATATCACTGAAAATAGTTACAGGTCTATTTACAGAAATCCGGTGTCTCGAAAGCTCCAATGGAGTTATAGAAGGGAAAAGTTAAATTGTTCACACGAATTAGTTAATCAACGGATCTTGCCATTTGATTTTTACATTTTGGTCCTTTGTTAGGTTTTGTTGGGCACCCAAAGTTACATTGAAATAAGAAAGAGCTAAAAATTATTCTGCTTTATTAAGGTATTTAAAAACGCATCATTTCAAACGGTTCAAGATGCAGAATTGTTTTCCTTTTATTTGTACTAATTGAAATCGTTATTTTATAAATATAACAGACTAGTATTTTATGTATTTCTATTGTCAATAAGTCACTTCATGTTCTCATATATCATTCATCACCTTATGTACACTGAATCATACTAAAATTCACCTGATTCAAATTAAAATGTAATTTCTATTTGAAGTCTACATGGTAGATAAGTCTTATGCAATTTATTTGTTATATGTGCAATCTTCGTTAGATACAGATTTAATCATCATTATTATTATTATCATTTTATTTGTTTTATATGTCAAATGAAGGTTGTATTAATATGTACTGTTGCACAAAGGTCGGAATCAGGTCAATGTTGCCAAGCTGTACTTCATAACCCCGACCTTCGAACGACTTAATCGATATCCTGTATGCTTTTGGTAGAACGTCCGCCTTTAGAATTGGAGTTTGCAGTTTCGATCCCCTATCGGGTCATACCAAAGACTTTAGAAATGGAAGTAATGCCTCGCAAGTTGGGTTCATTCTGTGGCCGATTCATACCAAAGATAACATCACATTCGAACAACGAACTCAATCGTTCTCCTCTGTACGTTTTGTAGCAGCCTTACTATCTACAACCGCTGTCATGTTTCGAATCAGGTGTTATTCTGTATTAGTAATTTCTCCATTTCCCATATTATTTTCAAACTTCGTCTGTCGCAGAGGCTTCTGTATCAGGGGAAGGGTAAATATGTACATGTAGTAATAATGTGTTCGACTTACCTACACTAGCTTTGTATCCGCCTAATACACTAAGTATCACTGCAGTCCGAATGAAGAACACTTTCAAAAACATTTCAATCCCAACTGCTCCGGACGGAAAAGATCAGCAGCAAAGCGTGGCGATATAAAAAAAAGATCGAAGCCACAACTCTCAACAATAGAATGGACCTATACCATGCTTCTTTAATGAGCACCAGTTCCTCAATATAAGAAATGTGACTTATCCATGACTATGTCGGTACGATAGACAGTCCACATTCCGGTGACAATACACAGATGTTAGTAGCATTGCCTTAAGCATTCAGATCTAATCTATGTAGGTACATTCGAACGTGAACCCCAAATAAGGCGAAATAGATGTGGTTACAGGTGCAATTATTAAATACTTGGACAGGCGTCTAATTTCGTGCAGTCTCGACTGAATCTACACTGTCCGGTTCCATATTACGTAGATATATATGTAAGTGCTAGCTACTGACGATGAGCCGAACAAGGAAAACATTGGTTTTGCTTCATTTAATGTTTCGGTGATAAGTATAAGGGTGTAAAGGGGAAGCAAGTTTTCCTACACGTTTGTTTCCTGCGAAAATGTACAACTTTGCATTTATGTACAGTGCAGGTTCAGATCACCTTGTCCATCTGTGTATTAACCCTTTCCCACATATAACAAATCTGCGTCAGGCGACTTCGAAAATATTTAGGCAAAACTACTGAGTATCTCTATAAATAAAAGTATAAATATTCAATATGATTGAAAACATTGTGGTAAAAGGAGAAATTGCTCATTATGAGAAATTTCTACTTTTGCCACAATGTTTTGAATAGTCGTCTGCGGAAGCAGCGTAAATTATACGTCTGTGACAGATTTATTGTATCACGGTTGGAAAGGTTTTGTGGAAAGCAGATAATTGAGCCGTCCCGTGAGAAAACCAACATTGTTGACTCAGCGTAAAGTATCGACTCGGATCAGCCTAAGCATGCCGCGCAGAATTACCCGGATAGACAATGTTCGCCTCCTGTGGATTTTCTGTTTCAGGAATCATTACTCTATACCTCTATCACCCTGAGACGGAATGTGTCGGCCCGGATCAGTCTGCGCAGGCTGATCTGGGTCGATACATTACGCAGATGCCATAATGTTGGTTTTCTCGTGGGACGGCTCATATTACTTATATCACGACGTTACCTGGTGCACTATCAATATATTTTCGGTTTTATTTATTCTGCCACCGATGCACCAATCGTAATGCTATCCCCGCAACACTGAGCTCTAAAGAGGGAAGCTGTTACAATCAGTTTAAGATGGAAAACAACAATTTGAAATGTTGAAACTTCTATAAATAATGCTAATAGTGAAATAGTGCTAATAGTGAAAACAAAGTAAGTAATAAATAGTTCAAAACTATTTTGGGAGTAAATTCTGAAAAAACAGTCAATTGAAAGTCATGAAAATGTACACAATTTGGCTTTCTGTCTACCCAGTAAAATGAAGCATACAATATCAATATTGAGATGTTTATTGTACTGGGAAGTGAAATTAATGCTCTTATTTTATCCCAGAATTATGATTCTTACATTCCAAGACAACGTTTGAACAGTTTTAAAAAATTTACTATACCATCTATAATCTGGAGTTCGGCATCTTTAAAGTCTTTGGTTTGATGCGACTGGGGATGGAACCTAGATTTCCCGTTCCCGATTCGGACGCTCTAACCACTACACACCACGGGGAATGTTCACTGAGCCGTGCTGTCCTTAATAGAACATAGCCGTTGTAGCTTTGACATTTTTGTTTATTCTATGTCACTATCTCATTAACTTTAACCCTTTCCCTCATATAGACGCTTTCGGACGCCTCTGCAGCAGATGGTCTTTTGAAAACATAGTGACAAAAGAAGAAATTGCTCAAAACGTGCAATTTCTCCTTTTGCCACAATGTTTTCTACTTTTAGTCATAGGTTATCCATTCAGTTATAGAGATTTTTCACTTTTTGACAAAATATGTTCAAAGTCGTCTGCTGCAGAATTGTCGTATGAGGAAAAGGGTTAAGAGTATTATTATACACTGACCCGTATCTTCCTAAATGGGACATAACCGCTGGAGCTTTGACATTAATGTTTATTCAATATTATTGTCTTATTAACTTATAGGGAATTATTATTCAACATTACGTAGTTATTATTCAATCATTATCAGGGCATTCACCTGAACATGTATAGTTTACATACATAAACCTTCCCCTTTCCCACATACAGAAAATATGCAGCAGACGACTTTGAAGATTATCATGGCAAATATAAGGAAACTATCTATATTTCACCAGTATTTCAGTTACATCATGGCGATTGATAAGTTAAAATTTATTCAATAATTATATACCTTCATTTATAGAAATGGCCTACATGTTCAATGTCGTCTGCTGCAGATTTGTTGCATGTGGGAAAGGGTCAATTTAAAAATATCTGACGTGACTCAATTTATACGTAAGCATCATGGCAAATGGAGAAATTCCTCATATAATAATCAGCAATTTCTCCGTTCGTCACAATGTTTTCAATTTTATTCAATAAAAATACTTTCATTTAAAGTATAAACAAAAATCCATAATCATGTCCATAATTTATATGTTTTCAAAGTCGTCTGCTACAGATTTGTTGTATGTGGGAAAGGGTTAAGATGGAGTGGATATAATCCCATTGAAATCGGACCCAAATATTAAAGCGTTTATTTAGTAGCAGGAAAGTTAACGTCTGGGTTTAATTAGAAAATGGTACTTTTTCTGGAAAATGAATAGTTTCTGCTTTTCTCGCATTTTTTTTCTAAAACAAACTGCTGACCAAAAACAAAACTGTCTAATGCCGTCTGTAACAAAGAAATGTTTTCTTCTCTTCAAGGTCAGGGAGTTAAGGGTCAGTTTTCCACCATAAAAACAATGGTCAGTCGTTTGCACTTTAACATTGACTATTATGCAAGGGTCAGTGACTACGGACACCCTTCGGGGTCAAGATGTGTGGGTCGGGGAGCAAGATAAAAGGTATAAAACCATTAGTGGTTTTGTTTGATTGTTATCACCTTACCCTGCAAACATTTACGTGATGCAGACGACATTTGACTCATTGCCGCCAAACATGTTTGAAAACATTTTGAAAAAGAGCAAATAATCCCTTTTCACACAATGTTGTCAACCCAGTATCAAAATAACTTTTCTAATTTTTCAGAGTTGAAAACCTTGCGGCAAAAGTATACATTGCTTATTATAAGCATGTTTATCATCCATTTGCATTAATGTTTTCAAACGTCGTCAGCATACGGGAAAGGGTGACACATTTGAAAAAATGTAGTAAAAAATAAGGTAATTCTTTCAAATTGAAAGAAGTAAATGCATTAAGTTGAAAACATTCTGGCAAAAGGAGAAATTGCTCATTATGAACAATTTTTCCATTTGACCAAATGTATTCAAAAGTCGTCTGCTGCAAATGTGTCAGAAATCGTCTGTAGGTTGGAAAGGGTTTAAGTACCATTTTGCATAAGAATACTGCAGACCATACGCACTTACTTTGCTGTGTTTTGATCGCTTGATTGGAGTTTATTTCATTCATTTCGATCAGAGAACAAGATAAAAGGCAGTAAACTGGTACCACCCCCATTCTTTTTTTCACCAAACCCTATATTGTGATTACTCAAACGAATCGTCTCACTGAGGCCATTCTTTTAAGTACCCACAACATAGGGTTTGTGTGTCATATGAGGATTTAAGAACATGAAAAATGCCCTTGATCGATTGGAGCTGATTTCATTTCGCTCGAAATCTACACCGTTCAAATCCGCCGGAAAACTTCTATGTACCCCCGGTTCAGAATGTTATCAACAGTCTACTGCAACAAAGACGTTAAATAGTCCAGTATCACAGGGAAAAGGCAATACTATTTAAATCTCCGGGCATAGCAGTGCGTACGTGTCGAGGTTCGAACTTGCACACAATTTGAGAAATGAGTTTAAGTTTCAAAACAATGGCATCTGTGGTCTGTGAGAAAAGCGTTGCATGCAAAACTTAAAACCAAATTTTCTTTCAAAGTCCAAAAAGGGGCATAATTCAGTCAAAATCTGATGTAGAGTTATGGGACTTGTCCTGCAAGATCATGTAATGATATCCAATAAATGTGTGTGGTTTCAGAGAAATGGTATTAGCGTTTTTGTTTTAAGAAAAAAAGGCAAAACTTTAACCAAAGCTTCAACGCCAACGGCAACGCCGTGTCAAAAAGACCTGCAATAGCACTCCTTATTCTTTGAATTGTCGAGCTAAAATGACGGCGGTCGAGCTTTTTGCACTCGCTCGACAATAAGTTGCTTTACATGTATTTTATCAAAGAAATACAAGTCCGACAGGGTACAGGTAAAAGGGGTACATAATGAACATGTTATCACAAGCAAATGTAAGTCAGTAAATTTGCATTATAGTGACATGTGTACATATTATACACATGCATCAAACAATAAAAACACTCGGCCGCGTAGGGCCTTTAAGTCACTTTTGATTAACAATATTAACGGATAAGGTAAAAAAGAGACAACAGAGAGAAGAAAGAGAAAGAAAGAAAATATGATGAATTGAAAGGAATATCAAAGACTATAATTTACATGCATAAGAATTATTCATTTATCTACGTCTTTTTTATTGATCCGAAAAGAAATTTGAAAGTTTGATGAAGAAATATTAAGAAATGGCATTCTTTTTGCTGACTTTTAGTTATCGTGACAAAATCTAAGTACACAAAACGGCATTACTTTGTCAAATGTGACATTGAAGCAAATATTTTGGTGGCATCACAACTCTGTACGTTGTCTTAAACAAAATAATTTAAGGTTTTGATGAAGAAATATTGAGAAATGGCAAAGTAATATCTATAACTAGTTTATGTTTTTGTGACAAAATCTAAGTACAACAAGGGGCATAACTCTACAAATATGGTTGACGTAGTTTTGTGACTTGCTGCAGTTGTCTATATTGTCATTATAAACAAGTATGCCAAGTAAATATGTTTGATGGTATAGAAGATATTATTATTTGTAAAAAACTTTAACCAACGCAGACGCCAACGCCGGGGCGAGTGCAACAGCCTTCCTATTCTTCGAAAAGTCGAGCTAAAAGCTTATCGTTATAAAAAAGATTATTTCGTTTGAAAGTTTTATAACGCTTGTTTGTCGAAGATCAGGGAGGGTAGCCGTATATATACCGTAAAGCGCCTATATGTTTCGGACACAAAGAAAGCGATAACGTCATGGCCTGGAATCTGGATACGAGATATGATTTAACTATAAATAGAACATAGGCATATCGTACTTGTGAGCGATATCGTTATCGCGTTGTTTGTGTGTGAGAGCGTAAGCCGCAGTAAACATTTTAACAGTCTCCTTCAACTGCTGCATGGGTTTATTCGAATGTAACGTTTAACTCGAATTCTTGGAACGGGACTGTCCTTTGAAAGTTGCAGTTCCGATTGCCCAGACGAGCAATCAGAACTGCTGCTGTGCTGTTTTCTTGATACGATTCTGTTTTTGAGTATATATGAAATACGTAATGACTATAGCATACATCGAGGGATCACTTGGACACGTCGATCGATAGCATAGCATATTCTCATAATATGATCTAGCATTTATAATGAGCATAAACCGAGGGACTCGGTATATGTCGAAGGGGAGCCGTAAAACGTTCGACGTGTAGGCCCTGTAAGTGTGTCTGTCTAGCAATTAAATTCCTTCTGTATATCAATAAGTTCCAACCCTCAATTGTCAAACTTTCTTCGATTCTTACAGGTAGAACACCCTTATGCATTGGCATAAGTTACCCTTAAGCTTTAAAATAATCCAAAGAAAATAGGGATTGGGTATGTAAGAAAGAAATCACTCTGCGAATATTCCCGTCATATGCACACAATCGAGTTCGGCCAAAGCTGTTTTTCCACATACTCTATGTTCACTATCAGATCATGTCAAAATACCAAAAGTGATCAAATCAAACAGTTACAGTACTTACACATATTTACAATTAAATTAAACTCATTGTCATGTGGTCAATGCAGTCTGGTGAAGGAATACAAACATTACTAGGATTAAACGGACTATATTGCTGTAGATCAGTCTGTCCGCGGATGTATTTGGTAAACTTTGCCCTATTTACACATGTAAACTATCCTATGCCTTATTAACTATCCTTTGAGTCATATATAGGCGAAACCGAAAGTAGATGATTGACATAACATAATGGATTGTGAATTATGTAAACGTGATAATATACGGATTACTGCTAGCTTCTATTGTAGTGAATGTGAAGAAAGAATGTGTAGAGACTGTTCCAAGCATCATAGACGCAATAAACTGACAACAAATCATACTATTTTAGACGTAAAAGCATGGGATCAAAACAGTCAAATGACACGTCAACTCAGAGAACTTACAACAGCCTGCGAAAAACATCAAAATCGGATAATTGAGTATATCTGTGTATCTCATGACACGTTATGCTGCATTTACTGTGTAACAGAGAGCCATCGGAAATGCGAAAATGTTGTCACACTAGCTGACTATAAAACAAGTACCGAATATAAGAAGGAATCTTCAAAAAGAGAGAGTTCCCATACTTATATATGCAAGGCAGCAGAATGTATTACAGCAAGATTCAGTGAATTTGATGATTTCATGACAAGAAAGGATGAGATAATGCAAGGCTGGCTCGAGAAACTGGTGTCACAAATATCGACAAAAGCAACCACCTTAATTGATCAAAAGAAAACCGAGTATGATTCTTCCATGGGCGGTAATAAACAATCGGTAAAAAAATCACTCGTCGCTATGAACGAAATAAAGACGGCCGGTACCATGGATATACTTTCTGTTGCAGAAGAGTATGGGTCCATCGAGCAGAGTGTTATTGCAGTCAAGGAAGTAAACTCTAGATTAGAAAGACAGAAAACAGAAATCGGTAAAGGGCTTGAATTAACAAGGCGGTTAAAGGTATTAAAAGTCGACGTGAAGATGGAACCGATTCTGAAAGCAATTGAAGAAAACCTTATGGTGACAGAAATCGGTGTGACAAATTGTGGGCTGTTATTTCAAAGAGCAATCCGTGGGGGACTTACACACCCACCGCGTAAATGTATATTGATAGAGGATCATGTCCTTATGGTCTGTACCAGTCAAGATAGTACGGTATCGGCAATAAATATATCAACTAAGAAACAAATTGCTGCAGTCAAGGTTTCTTCAAAGCCATTTGGGATAGCCAGTGCAGGTGGAAGTCGTGCTCTTGTGACTCTTCCATTACAGAAGAAGGTTGTACAACTATCATTACAACAATCGAATCTAAAAACTAATTATATAGACACCAATACTGCATTTTATTGTATCACACCATGTAAAATAAAAGATGTATCTTTTATTACAACTTCAAAAGAAACAGGGACGATGTACATGATCAATTGGAACGGAGCTCAGCTAAAAGAGATAGGTGTGCCAGCAACAAAGGCATTTATTGGATATCAGGCCTTTCGTCGGAATATTATATCATATGTGGACGATATTGTTGTCCACGAACAATACAGACTGATTTTTGCATCATCTTCGAAGATGAAAACGATTTTTGCTGTCACGTTTGATGGAGAATTGAAATTAACCTACAAACAACCTGCCATTGATATCCCTATGGGCCTTACAGTTGGACCTAATTATCGAATTCTCGTGTGTTCGTACGGAAGTCACCAAGTTCTAGAACTTAAACCCGACGATGTAAGATACTGTCGGACTGTCCTGAGTAAAAAAGATGGCCTTGCAGGACCACTGGACATTTCCTATAACACGGCATCTAAAGAAGTTGTTGTGTGCGAAGATGATAAAGGAAGAGCAGTGAAGGCATTCACCGTGTTGTAGCAACCGGTAATATTAAACATTCAATTGAATCCAAATGATATGTATAGACGGAACATGTGTTACGCTTAATAGTAATTTTCATATTAGCAGTATTAATTCTTATCCGTTATTTAAACAAGAAGGCCATGCTGATGTAATAGAACTTTAATAGTTTTCCAAGATAAAACTCTACACATATTAGAAAAACGGGCCCTGCCCCCTAGTGGCCATGTCTTTCAACAGATCGGATTAATTGGAACAATTTGTGCGAACTTGGTTTCATATCAGGCCTATACTTAGGGACAAGACAATTTTTGAAGTTTCTACTGTATTCCTATAAGGGAAACAAGCCCTGCCTCCTGGCGGTCATGTTTTCATCGGGTCCGAATAGTTTGATTCCGCCAACAGCCAATAAAAAACCTGTGTTTGCATAGAAATGAGTGTATATCTTGACCGGAATGCCAATGCGTTTTAATCCAATGTCAGTATGTATATGATGCACTAGAACTGTTTTATTTTATCCTTTTTGTTAATTTAACCTTGTCTGTTAGTGAAAATAGAGTATGTGGAAAACCAGTGTTGGCCCGATTGTGTGCAAAAAGATGGGAGCCATCTTCAGTTAGTGATTTCTTTCTTGCATAAAACTCTGCGTAATGTATCAATCCATATCAGCCTGTGCAGGTTAATCTGGGCCGACACTTTCCGTCTCAGGGGGATAGATTAATGATTCCTGAAACAGAAAATCAACAGGAGGCGACAAATGTCTGCCCGGAATAGCCTGCGCGGAATGATTAGGCTGTCCGGGTCGATACTTTACGCAGAGTCCACAGTGATGGTTGTCTCGTGCAACGGCTCATTTGTTCAGTCCTCACCGATAGTGGGCGTCCAGGAGTTGCATGTCGCATATCTTCTTTAGGAATCGGATTCTTCAAAACTCTTGACAACTTTCTGTATCTGTTTAATACGTTTAAAACTGTCCCACGTCAGAGTCGGTTGTTTTCATTGTTTTCGCCACCGTTTTAACCCAATACTCCACATGACATTGTCAAAGGTCGTCTGTTTTACAATCATCAGACGAACAATTTCAACAATCTATAAAACTGAAAGATTTTTAGGCCTATTGATAAAGAGTTGAAAATATTGTGTTAAAAGGTGAAAGCGCTCGTTTTGAGCAATTTCACCTTTTATTGCAATGTTTTTAAAAGTCAATGTTCAATGACAGGTGTCAAATGCCGCATGTGTGAAGTAATGGTTAAGTGGTCGATCTACTTTCGTAGTACAGCTTTACAACTTCACAGCACTCTTTAAATAGTCGGTGCCGTCTTGAAAATAAGCCCACAGGAAATGACATCATTTATTACATTAATATTTTTTTCCTGTACTTTTTACATTGGTGAAAAATAATAATTTATTTACTTCAAAATGATGCATAATTAGTTCGTTTATATTAAAATAATACAATACTATAACAATTGTTTTATAATGACAATATTAAGAAACACCCTGTATATATATATGTCCGTTATGTGGATGTGTGGGTGTAAGGTGTTATATAGTGTAATGCAATGCTTCTTTAAATGTGTGTGTATTGTATTTAAATGACCGAAAGGATCTTTTATTTGTTTATTAAAATATTATTTCATATTCTAACGTTTTTATACGTCATGTATTATACTGTCAACTACCTTGTTTGTTTAATATTAAATTTGATTCTTATTGAATTTCCGATTTTGGCATCATTAAAAGTTATATTTACATAAAATTACGTGGGGATACCTTCCTAGTTTTTAGTCAGAAGATGTCTTTTGTCCTATATCACATATACAAACAAAAGCACCACCTGCGGGTGCCTGACATCAGCATGGCTCTGTGGAATCTGATAGAGAGTCACCCAAGGAATATTTCTACCAAATTATTTGAAAATCGGCCTTACAATTTCGGAGGAGAAGATTTTTTTTTAAGTTTTCACTTTAGCCATATAAGGCAAAATAGCCGCGGTCCTAGTTTTCGAGCAATCAACATGGCTTAAAGGAATCTGATAGAGGGTCACCCTAGGAACATTTATCCAACAATATTTGAAAATCGTCCAGACACTTTAGGAAGAGAGATTTTTGTTTTTGGTTGCCATGGAAACCAGAATTTTGCATGGATCCAACAAATTTGAAGGAATTTAGGAGAGGATGCTTCCTATGAAGTTTCATCCCAATTTGCCAAGTGGTTAGGTAAGTCGTTTGAAGCAAACAGTTGATGCACGGATGCACCCACGAAGGACAATTCGCCACATCTGGATGTGACATAAGCTCGACTGGCTTTCAGCCATTGGAGCAAAAAAATAAAGAAACTATGTCCAATTCTCAAAACCTACCAAAATACATCAAAATTGATGTTTCCCCCCCCCCCCCCCCCCAAAAAAAAACCAGGCCTGCTCAGCATCTTTATCATACTATGTGAAGAAGGGTATTCGATGAACAAGTTTTGCAAGTTTCAAAGTAATAGGTTTGATAGTTTCCATATAAGTGACCTAAACGCAAAACCAATACCGCCAATTCTCAAAATCAACCAAAATACATCAAAATTGATATTTTTACCCCAAAAAACAGGCCACACTCAGCATCTTTAGCATACAATGTGATGAAGGGTATTAGATGAACAGGTTTTCCAAGTAATAGGTTTGATAGTTTCCATGTAAGTGATCTAAACGCAAAACTTAACCAACACCGCCAATTCTCAAAATCAACCAAAATACATCAAAATTGATATTTTTACCCCAAAAAACAAACCATACTCAGCATCTTTAGCATACAATGTGAAGAAGGGTATTAGATGAACAAGTTTTCCAAGTAATAGGTCTGATAGTTTCCATGTCAGTGACTTAAACGCAAAACTTAACCAACACCGCTAATTCTCAAAATCAACCAAAATACATCAAAATTTATGTATTTTTACCCCGAAAAACAGGCCACTCAGTATCTTTAGCATACAATGTGAAGAAGGGTATTAGATGAACAAGTTTTCCAAGTTTCAAAGTATTAGGTTTGATAGTTTCCATGTAAGTGACCTAAATGCAAAAACGCCGCCGCCGACGATCAAGTGACGACAATAGCTTGTTTGTTCCCAAAAATAAATCAGACAAGCTAAAAACCAGTCTCCACAGTGCACAGATAATAAATATTTTTTCATGTTGATTTCATCAATGTTCAGTTATATCACTGTCTTTCCTTGGTAAGCTACCAGTACTACTGGTCCATTTATCCCAACACCAGCAAACCTGAGTGCCTAGGTGGGAAAGCCAATGCTTCCATTTTTAAAGTCTTTGGTATGACCCTGTCGGGGATTGAACCCGCAACCTCCTGCACCAGAGGCACACCCTCTACCACTACACCACGAGCATTTACAATTCTAAAACGTATCTACACATTTTCGAGTGCAGTGGACTGAATAATGTCTTCACATTCAAAATTAACAAGATCCCTGGGCCAAAATAATTTTTAAAAAAAGAATGCTTGGACCACCTTGGAATATGTGTGTTCACAAGGATTTTTCTTATAGATTGAATGAAAAAATGTTACCGTGTACCGGAACTGACTCAAATTTTGTTGCAGATTAATGTTTTGCTGATTGAATTGGATGATAAAATGTGGCATCTAATGTATTAACAAAAATATTTCTAACACCAATTTTAATTTCTTATCTAATTACCTAGTTTTTGACCCCAACTGACCCAATTTTAAACCCGACTTGGATTTGATGGAGATAAATTTTCTTATGAATTTTCATGAAGATTGGTTGAAAAATGTGGCACAAGGCTTTTCTTAAATTTGACCAAGTGAATTATTCTTTGACCCCACATGACTCAGTTTTGAATCTTCTGATGAACCCTGATGATGATTTGGTGAAAAATGAGTGTTCACTAAGTATTATATAAACCATGATATATAGTACATAGATCAATTGGACATAACTGGTATTTTTGAGGCAATCCTAATTTAACATGATGCAATTTAAAACTTCTCTTAGATATCATGTGGACAAACATTCTGACAAAGTTTCAAGCTGCTGAAGCCAAATTGAGGTATCTAGTGTTAACATGACTTTTCTCAAATTTGGCCTTGTGACCTAGTTTGTGACATGACCTGACCAATTTTCGAATTTACCCTAGATATTACCAAGACAAACATTCTGACAAAGTTTCAACATGCTCAAGTTAAAACTCCCCATGTGTTAATAAGATTTTTCTCAAATTTCACCTATTGACCCAGCTTTTGACTGGCCATGACCCATATGCAAACTAAGCATAAATATCATTAAGACAAACAGTCTGACAAAGTTCCAACATGCTCAAGTTAAAAATATGATCTCTTAGAGAGTAAACAAGATTTCCATTCAGTCGGAACTTGTTACCTAGTTTTTTTTACCCCATATGACCCAGTTCAGAACATGGCCAAGATTTGTTGGAGATGATTGTTCGGATAAATTTTCATGAAGTCTGGATGCAAATGCTACCTGTAGAGTGCTTACAAGGCAATTGTTGATGTTGTGTGATGAACGATGCATAACAGACAGACAATGGACAAAGGGGTATCACAATAGCGCACCTTGAGCACTTCGTACTAATGTGACCTAAAAATTAACGAGACTTTTAATTCTTGAAAACTTTATGAAACTATAACATTTTGTCAACTTTCAAACAAAAATACTGACTGAAAATTAATCCAAGAATATATAATCAGTTAAACCCTTTCCCACAAACAACTAATCTGCATCAGACAACTTTGAACCCATCTAGACAAAACTATGAAAAATCTGTATATGCAAGTGCAATCATTCAGTAAGGTTGAAAACATTGTGGCAAAAGGAGAAGTTGCTCATTAGGAGCAATTACTGTTCTTGTCACAATGCTTTCAAAAATTGTCTGCTCCTTTTCAAACATGCAGATGCTTTTTGACGTACTTGCAGATGAAGATTTTAGAAAATATATGAGCAATTTCTCCCTTTGCCACAATGTTTACAACTCGATTCAATAATGATAGCAGCCTGAAACTCCATATTCTTAACCCTTTTCCCACATACAACAAATCTGCAGCATTCCACTTTAAAAACATCTGGGCAAAAATATCGATATCAAGCTTTTCAATATTTTTGTTTAAAATGTGGGAAAGGGTTAAACTCATTTTCAATTACAAAAAGAAACAGACTTGAACGACCTTCTTGTAATCATAACCAATCTACAAACACTGTGTTCATGACTAGATGGCAAAATGGAAAACCATGTTCGGATTAGGAGGTCAGGCCTCAATTCCATCAACGTTACTTAAGAGAGTATTTTAAAAATTTTGATCCGCTAAAAACATAACATAACATCAAAACATTTAACATAATATAAGGTTCTGTGTAATATCAGTTAGTTTTTTTACAAGAAGTTGGGGTTGGAATATATGGAATGTAAAAAGTCGTTTTTGAAATCGATATAAATTTAAGTTTTAAGCATATTGAAAACATTAATAAAACGGCCAAATAATTCATTTCTAAACAAGTATTGTCAGTCAGCGAGCTTAGTATTTATGTCTACCTAACCATTTACTTAAAACATGATGAATTATACTTTAAGTATTTTTAAGTTTTACTAAGCGCTTGGTGGAATTGGACCCTGGGTATTCACTGGTCACAAATTCTTAACCATTTCCAACTGATACAGATGCGTCAAAATTTAAAGCCATGTGGGAAAAGGGTTACGTTGTTGTTTGCCCATGACATGGATCAAAGTGTATTCATTGAATTTATCGAGAGCAGGAAAGTAACAATGAACACAGAATGTTAACCCTTCCCATATATACAAGCTTTCTGCCATCCTTAGCAGTAGAGGTGTTTTTAAATTTATTAAATTAATGTTCTCTCATTTAGAGAGTTTCTATACTTTTAACTTTTATGTTTTCAAAGTCATCTCGTGCAGCTTTGGAAAGGGTTAACTTCCAATAACTCTGAAAAAACAAAATCATATGCATTTCCTGCATACATTTTTAACAAATGATAAATTGCTTAATCCATGAACAAGATTAGTGCCAGAATCTCATATGACAGTTGGCTAAATTTCACCAATAAACCTTTGCCCCAAATCTGCAGCAGACCACTTTGAAAACATACAAGTTCAACTCTCTATAAATTAAAGAGCAATTATAGAATAAATTTGAAAATAATTGTGGCAAAAGGAGAAATTGCTCATTGTTTTCAAAAGTTGTCTGCTGCAGAGGTGTCAGAAAGTGTCTGTATGTGGGAAAGGGTCAAGGGGGGATACAACTCAAGAGTGTGTAAAAGATCCATATGGTTATCACACTTGGACCAGATAATATGCCAACTATAAACATTGTGATTAAGTTTTGTGATGACAGACTTAGGATTGTTCAAGGGCCTGCAAAGAACAGAAGCTTTAGTTATAGATTTGAACACAGGATTAAAATAATTACAATATACATAATCATTACTTGTTTTGTTTGCTTTTGTATTGTTTGAGAGTTGTTTTATGATGCTTTTAACATTATTTCAGTCATACCATGGTATTTCCTGATTTAATCACTGGTACTACAGATATTCTTTATTCTGGACACTGCTTATAATGCTTTACCCACAACCCTTTGGTGTGACCTGATTGGGGATCGAACCCTGGTCCCTTGCTTCAAAGGTTTTTCCAAGAGGAAGACGATTTACAGAATTGACAAACAAAAAGTAGGCTTATTTCCCCAAGTGAATGGCATAACTGCACAGTATCTAGTTACATAATTGACAAAATAAACATAGGCTTATTTCCCAAAGTTAAGGGCATAACTGCACAGTATCTAGTGACCTTTCTCTCATTACTTTTAACCCTTTCCCATATACAACACATCTTTAGCAGAGGACTTTGAAAGTGATGAGAAATTTCTCCTTTTCTGGCAACAATGTTTTGTAATCTGCTATCTGAGACGTCAAAAGTTGTTTGCAATAGGGATAAAGGATAATTTGGAGACTGTGCTGAAAAAAATTAACAAGAAGAATAAGTTCTCTTTCTTGATACATTATTTTAAAATAAAGCTTTGTTTGGTTGTAGTGTGCATAGGTAATCCCACTATAGAAATAAATCTAAATTGTCCATCATATAAACATGATTTGACTTACCGGAAGTAGAGGAATTTGAAAACATTGTGAGAAATGAGTAATTGCTTATAATAAACATATTTTAATTTTTCTCGACATCGTTTTCCATGACTGACTAAAAACTGATCATTTGTGAACCCTCTCCCACTATACAACATATCTACAGCAGACAACTTAAAACAAGAGGGCCAAGATGGCCCTAAATCGATCACCTGAATGATAGTTAATTAGAAGCAAATATTTAACTGCAAATATCTGTGAAAATTTGGTCAGGAGTTCAAATGAAACTGCAGGGAGTGGACACTCAGTTAAAGAAATAGTTTATCAGTAAAAGCCCTTTAATAAGAATGGAATTATAAAGTTTTGTCATTTTTACACCTTTTCTGATGCCGCTTTGCTGCCCTGTTTGTCAACGAAATCAATATGGCTTGAACAGTTTTTGTAGAGAGTCACCCAAAGAACATTTCTGCCAAAATATCTTGGAATCTGACAAATGGATTATGGAGATGGAGGTTTTTAAAGTTTGGGTATTTTCCTCAATTTCTGATGCCGCAGCAACAAAAGTTCTACACAGAATGTAAGTCTTTGAACAATTTTGTAAGAGGACCATCAATGGAACATTCCTGTGAAGTAACGGTGAAATTGGTCGAGTGGAATGGTAGGAGTTGTCATTTGTAGCTAAAAGTTAAATTTACCCCTTTTGTGAGGTTGCTATGATTTTGTAACCAATCAATACGGCTTGAACAAATTAAGTAGAGGATCACTGAAGTAAGATTCATGCTTACCAACCCTTCAGATTCAATCGTAAGTCTCACGATTTGAAGGGCGTAACCCCACCCCCACGATCGTGAGGGAGAAACTCACGATTTTTGAAAATTCGAAAATTTCAAAAAAAACTAGAACTATCACTGAATGTGATTAATACCCCCGAACGCCGCCCTGATAGGAAAGGTTGTGAAATATTTAGAAACCCCACCTTAAAAGGACAATGTTATGGATCGGGTTATTCTTGTTTTGTTCATTTTTGGATAACAAAGGGCAATAACTCTGTAATTATGTAAAGTAGAGTTATGGTTCTTGTACACTGCACTTCCTCTGATTATGCTCTACCGTTGTATGTAGTTTTATTAGATTCCATCTGTTAGTTATTAAATAATTCTCCGGACAAGAAAAAGTAACATAGGGCAATAACTCTGTATTTAGGTAAAATAGAGTTATGGTTCCTGTACACCGCACTTCCTCTCAATGTGTTGTATCATCCTATGATGTTTTATTAAATTCCAACAATTAGTTTTAAAGTTATGCTCCGGACATGACTCTACGAACAAGAAAAAGTAACAAAGGGTAATAACTCTGTAATTATGTAAAGTAGAGTTATAGTTCTTGTACACTACACTTCCTCTGATTATGCTCTACCATTGTATGTAGTTTTATTAGATTCCATCTGTTAGTTATTAAGTAATTTTCTGGACAAGAAAAAGTAACAAAGGGCAATAACTCTGTATTTAGGTAAATTAGAGTTATGGTTCCTGTATACTGCACTTCCTCTCAATGTGTTGTATCATCCTATGATGTTTTATTAAATTCCAACAATTAGTTTTAAAGTTATGCTCCGGACAAGACTCTACGAACAAGAAAAAGTAACAAAGGGCAATAACTCTGTAATTATGTAAATTAGAGTTATGGTTCTTGTACACTGCACTTCCTCTGATTATGCTCTACCATTGTATGCAGTCTTATTATATTCCATCTGTTAGTTATCAAGTAATTCTCCGGACAAGAAAAAGTAACAAAGGGCAATAACTCTGTATTTAGATAAAATAGAGTTATGGTTCCTGTACACCGCACTTCCTCTCAATGTGTTGTTTCATCCTATGAAGTTTTATTAAATTCCAACAATTAGTTTTAAAGTTATGCTCCGGACAAGACTCTACGAACAAGAAAAAGTAACAAAGGGCAATAACTCTGTAATTATGTAAATTAGAATTATGGTTCTTGTACACTGCACTTCCTCTGATTATGCTCTACCATTGTATGTAGTTTTATTAGATTCCATCTGTTAGTTATTAAGTAATTCTCCGGACAAGAAAAAGTAACAAAGGGCAATAACTCTGTATTTAGATAAAATAGAGTTATGGTTCTTGTACACCGCACTTCCTCTCAATGTGTTGTATCATCCTATGAAGTTTTATTAAATTCCAACAATTTGTTTTAAAGTTATGCTTCGGACAAGACTCTACGAATAAGAAAAAGTAACAAAGGGCAATAACTCTGTAATTATGTAAATTAGAGTTATGGTTCTTGTATACTGCACTTCCTCTCATTATGCTCTACCATTGTATGTAGTTTTATTATATTCCATCTGTTAGTTATTAAGTAATTCTCCGGACAAGAAAAAGTAACAAAGGGCAATAACTCTGTATTTAGGTAAAATAGAGTTATGGTTCCTGTACACTGCACTTCCTCTCAATGTGTTGTATCATCCTATGAAGTTTTATTAAATTCCAACAATTAGTTTTAAAGTTATGCTCCGGACAAGGAAAATCGCAACGGACCAACCGACCGACCGACCGACCGACCGACCAACCACAGGGTGACTCCAATATACCCCCTCTAAACTTCGTTTATCGGGGGTATAAAAATTCAAAAGTATGTCTATAAATTAAATTGTTTTTTTATTTTCTTGGATGTAATATGAAAGTCTTTGACATAACAGACAACTTGCGTGAGTTTCTAGTTAACCACAGTTAAAACATTTCTAAATATCAAAGGACAGATTTGAAAACATGCCAAAATAATACTTAAATGCTAATATACAGTTGAAAATAATCTGTTTAATAGAAAACATTCTCAAAATGAGTATTTTTACTTATTTTCCTATAATAAATATTTAAAGTATTGTACATGTATCCCTGCATAGTTATCTAAATTCCGTTCTATTGTGAACATTTCTACTGTTAAATTCATGGCGCTGAAAATCTCCCCCTTCAAACCCAAATCCCCCACTTTGAGATTATGAAACTCCCCCTTGAGGATGAGAAAAGGTTGGTAAGCATGAAGATTCCTACTCAATTTTCTTAATATCAGACAAGAACTTAAAACAAGAGCACCGCATACGGCACAGACGCTCGACTGATAGAAACTAGAATGGAGTGCTCCCCGGAGCACGTGTGTCACCTGTTGGGGCCTTGTCAGAAAATTTTAATTTTTGACAGAAAAGGGGCAATAACTCTGATATAAAAATAATTGGATTATCCCCCTTTTGTGAAACCATCACAAAGATTGATATAAACATTTGTCAGAATCCTTTGAGTAGAAAAAAAGTTATTTGAAAACGTGACGGACAGACGCCGGACAAAAAAAAACAAGAGGGCCAAGATGGCCCTAAATCGATCACCTAATTGATAGTAAATTAGTAGCAAATATTTAACTGCAAATATCTGGGAAAATGTTATCAGGGAGTGCAAATGAAACTGCAAGGAGTGGACACTTCTCAAGAAACAGCTTATCAGTAAAGGCCATTTATATCTTGAAATCTAACAAGAACAAGAAGTTTTTGTCATTTTGCTCCTTTCTTGCTGCCCTGTTTTTCAACGAAATCAATATGGCTTCAACAGTTTATTTAGAGGGTCACTTAAGGAACATTTCTACCAAATTATCTTGCAATCGCGCAAGTAGATTATGGAGGAAAAGGATTTTAAAATTTGGGTATTTTTCTCACTTTCTGATGCCGCAGCAACCAAAGTTCTCAATGGAATTTAAATCTTTTGAACAATTTTGAAAGAGGACCACCAAAGTCTATTGGAATGGTAGGAGTTGGTTGCCATTTGTAGCTAAAAGTTCAATTTACCCTTTTTGTGATGACGCCTGGTTGATATGATTGTGAAACCAATCAAAACGCCTTAAACAAATTAAATAGAGGATCATTACAGTAAGATTCTTATTATATTTTTTTAAAATCAGACAAACACTTTCATAACAAGAGGCCCATGAGGGCCTATGCTCTACTGGTATGGTTCTTTGGTCATTTTCAATCCAGAGCATGTATGTATGGTGAAGATCGGATAGTAAATGGAGGCTCTTTTGTGTTCACAAGCTGTATTATAGCAATTTGTACAATTTCATGGACCATAATCCAGTCTTGCATGGGCGGATCTGGCTGATTTTCAAAAGGAACCAAGCTCTCATCAATATTTAACTACTATCTAAGTTTGGTGAAGATCAGATAGTAAATGGAGCCTCTATTGTGTTCACATGCTCAATTATAGCAATTTAGAGAATTTCAAGGGCCATAATCCAGTCTTGCATGGGCGGATCTGGCTGGTTTACGAAAGGAACCGAGCTCTCATGGATATCTTACTACTGTATAAGTTTGGTTGAGATACAATCAAAAGTGAAGACTGTATCTTGTTAACAAGCTCTTTTATAGCAATTTTGACCATTTCAATGGCCATAATCCAGTCATGCATGGGCGGATCTGGCTGGTTTTCGAAAGGAACCGAGCTCTCATGGATATCTAACTACTGTATAAGTTTGGTAGAGATACAATCAAAAGTGAAGACTGTATCGTGTTAACAAGCTTTTTTATAGCAATTTTGACCATTTCAAGGGCCATAATCCAGTCATGCATGGGCGGAACTGGCTGGTTTTCGAAAGGAACCGAGCTCTCATGGATATCTTACTACTGTATAAGTTTGGTTGAGATACAATCAAAAGTGAAGACTGTATCTTGTTAACAAGCTCTTTTATAGCAATTTTGACCATTTCAATGGCCATAATCCAGTCATGCATGGGCGGATCTGGCTGGTTTTCGAAAGGAACCGAGCTCTCATGGATATCTAACTACTGTATAAGTTTGGTTGAGATACAATCAAAAGTGAAGACTGTATCGTGTTAACAAGCTCTTTTATAGCAATTTTGACCATTTCAAGGGCCATAATCCAGTCATGCATTGGCGGAACTGGCTGGTTTTCGAAAGGAACCGAGCTCTCATGGATATCTAACTACTGTATAAGTTTAGTTGAGATACAATCAAAAGTGAAGACTGTATCGTGTTAACAAGCTCTTTTATAGCAATTTTGACCATTTCAAGGGCCATAATCCAGTCATGCATGGGCGGATCTGGCTGGTTTTCGAAAGGAACCGAGTTCTCATGAATATCTAACTACTGTATAAGTTTGGTTGAGATACAATCAAAAGTGAAGACTGTATCGTGTTAACAAGCTCTTTTATAGCAATTTTGACTATTTCAAGGGCCATAATCCAGTCATGCATGGGCGGATCTGGCTGGTTTTCGAAAGGAACCGAGCTCTCATGGATATCTAACTACTGTATAAGTTTGGTTGAGATACAATCAAAAGTGAAGACTGTATCGTGTTAACAAGAAATTGTTTACGGACGCACGGACGGACGCACGCACGCACAGACAAATCGCCACGACATAAGCCCTTCTGGCCTTTGGCCAGTAGAGCTAATAAAAACTAAAACAAGAAACAATGCATAACCACAAAATCAAAGGTGACATTTTCCTTTAGCGACAGTGACTTAAATGACTGTAATCCCGTCCCACATACACCAAATCTGCAGATAACTTTGAAAGCATCTTGGTAAAAACAGGAAAAATCTCTATAGAAGTGAAAACATTGTGGCAACTTCATGAGCAACTTCTCCTTTTGCCACAATGTTTTTAAAAGTCGACTGCTGCATAGGCGTTAAAAAACATCTGTTGAAGGGAATGGGTTAATAGGAAACGACTGCACATCGACATCATCATTCTAATAACCATTTTTCAACTTTGTTCAAAACCTAGTGGACCCTTTACCAAATACATGTACAACAAATATGCAGCAGACGACTTTTGATAACAAAATGCAAAAACTGCAGAAATTCAAGTTAAATAGAAGTATAATTATTGAATAGAGTTATAAGCATTATGGCAAAAGGAGAAGTTACTCATTGTGATAAGCAATGTCTTCTTTTGCCACATTGTTTTCAAAAGTCAAGATGCATCAGAAGGTGTCTGTAAGTGGGAAAGGGTTAAAAAGACTGACTAGAGAGTATAAGAATGCAATTTCTAACAATTTTATTGTAAAAACCTAAAACAGTTTTTATTCCAAACAGGTGTTACAAATCCTCTTACATATTTTAACATATTTTAACACAGTTTACCAACTGTTTACCCGATATGAAATTTAAAAACTCTTCTTATTTTAGAAGCGTCCTAAGATCAAAAGATTTGCAAGCTACAAATGAATGAGTAAGTGTCAATGAAATAGAGAAGGGATATCTATGTGTCTAACAGCCAAGGCAGGTAACACAAAAAATTATCAAGATCCTACAAAATCGGACATTTCATTTTGATATGGAAGTGAAAACAATGTAAACAAGAGCGCTGCGGAGCGAACGCCAACGCTTGTCTGTTTTTTCTAAGTCGAAAAAGAAGCACTTTTGAATAATGATTATAGCCAGATTTATGTGACTTGGTATAGACATGTGTATTTGCTACTAGGAGCATGTGTACCAAGTTTCATTTGAAAATGTTAAACTGTGTTTGAGTTATGGGCAAGGTTAACTTTTTGTATGAATTTCCAAGTCCAACAAGAGTACCAAATGTCACAAAATACGCCTGTCCTGTTTTTTTGAGACCAATAAAGTATAGTGATAATTGGTTGTACATTAGGACAAATTTAGAGAGCAGACACTGATAGTACAGTTTTGTCCATTTCGAGGGTCATAAGTGTGTAGTGACTAAGATAACGTGGTAAGTTATCGAACTTGTCCAAGATAGTATGCCAATATACATTCTGACCAAATTTGGTGATGATTGGACAAAGGCTTCTAAAGTTATTGAGCTGACAAGACCAATTTTAGGTAATTTCTATAATTAAAGGGCAATAACTCTTGATTGACTAAAGCGATATGGCTAGTTATCGAACCTGTCCGAGATATTATGCCAATACAAATTCTGACTAAATTTGGTGATGATTACACAAAGGCTTCTAAAGTTATTGAGCTGACAAGACCAATTTTAGGTAATTTCTTTAATAAAAGGGCAATAACTCTTGATTGACTTAATAGCGATATGGCTAGTTATCGAACTTGTCCAAGATATTATCCCAATACACATTCTGACCAAACTTGGTGATGATTTGACAAAGGCTTCTTAAGTTATTGAGCTGACAAGACCAATTTTGGGTAATTTCTATAATTAAAGGGCGATAACTCTTGATTGACTAAAGGGATATGGCTGGTGATGATTGGACAAAGGCTTTTTAAGTTATTGAGCTGACAACATACTGGACGCCGCCCGTACGCCGCAGGTAAAACTATAATACGATCTATTTTTTCAAAACGGGCGTATAAAAAGGGACATAACTGAATAATTATTAAAGCCAGTGTAATATGACTTGGTATAGACATGCATATTGCTTCTAGGAACATGTGTACCAAGTTTCATTTGAATATGTGTAACCGTTTTTGAGTTATGAGGTAAGGTTAAAGTTTTGTGACGACGACGCAGATGCCAAGAGTATCACAATACTGTTTTATTTCTTCGAAAAACAGCCAAGCTAATAAAGGAAAAATTGCTCATTTTAAGCACAACTGTTTAACCCTTTCCCTCATATAGATGCTTTCTGACACCTCATCATGAGCAATTTCTTTTTTTGCCACAATTTTTTCATAAGTTAGATGCATCAAAAGGTGTCTGTATAATGTCGGAAAGTTTCAATGAATAATATGACCGATACGTTGGGATTCAAGACCAATTCACTCCATCTCATCTAGGCCTCTGAATTATCATTCTATCTTTTCCGTTTCTTCTTCGCGTTTTCCAGTTTCTTCATCCTGTTTGACACTTGTTTCTCCAGCTCGGTAGTTTTCTGTTTAAGTCGTCGCTGTATAGTGTTCATTTCCGTTTGAATCTGTTCCGTCATTTCTTCTAATACATTGTGTTGATTTGCCTACAAGAGAGGCAAAACCTCTACCTCAGAGTAATTTCTTCTTTTGTCTTAAAAAGTCTTTTGTTGCAGAGGCATTAGAAAGTGTTTTTTTGTATATGGGTAAGACTAAAATACTTAAATTTGGTAAACGTTATGTAATAAAAAATGGAAAATGTTTCTCCAAATTGGAAAAACCTACAAAGAGGATATCAAGTAATAAAAAGTCAACCATTTCCCACATACAATAAATTTTCAGCAGACAACATTGAAAATATGTGGGCAAAACAAAGGAAAATTTCGAGAAACGAAAGTATGATAGAGCTGTGGCAAAAGCAGAGCGCATTCACATTTTGCCACAATGTTTTCAAGTTATCTGCTGCAGATACATCAAAAAGTGTTAACCTTTCCCACATCCAGACGTGAGGCCTCTTTTTGCCTCACTGTTTTCAACTCCATTCAAAACTTGTACTCCCAAATGTGTTACTTGTGGGAAAGGATTAAAAAATAATTGTTATTCAGGGTCCAGTTCCACCAGCCCTATTTAGTGCTAATTCAACTTTCATTTATAGAGATTTTATATGTTTTTGCCTTGTTGTTTACAGTCGTCTGCTGCAGATTTCTTGTATGAGGGAAAGGTTTAACTCCCCATTTGAAAGAAACATACCAGCAAGTTTAACGTATCTTCCTCCATTTTCTTCTTTTCTTCTTTTTGCTGTCTACTCTTCTCCAATTTAGCCTGAAATGAAAGATTTTTGTTATCCTTTTTAAACTTTGTAAATCCTTTTTAAACTTTGTAAATCCTTTTCTTGATGAAAATAATTTTGTTTTATGCTGTGTTACACAAATGTTCAGTTATATCATATCATTTCCTTGGTAAGTTACTAATATTCCTGGTCCATTTATACTGACAACAGCAAATCAGTGACAATGGTAACCCCACAATCCTGACTGCCAAGGAACGAAAGTCATAACTTTCCGTTTTTTAAAGTCTTGGGTATGAACTGGCCAGAGATTGAACCCCACCACCTCCCCTACCGAGGCAGACGCTCTACCACTTCACAGCCAATGCAATCTGACAAAGACGACTTTAAGCACTTAACCATATATTACAAATCTGCAGCAGACCACTTTGAAAAGGAGTACAGTAAGCAAAACTACGGAGAATCTCTATAATTGAAAGTGTTATTATGGAATCGAGTTGAAAGCATTTTGGTGAAAGGAGCAATTGCCCATAGGTTTTCTAAAATCGCCTGCTGCAGAGGTGTCAGAAAGCGTCTGTATGTGGAAAAGGGTTAACATTTTATACTTTTACCTCTCTTCTTGCCGTTTCCTCTGCTGTGTGGTACTTTTTGCACAAATTAAATGTTCTGTTGTGACCTTTTTCCCCACAGTTACCGCATGTTATGTTTGAATTCTTCATATGAGATGGGGATTGGTCAACTTGGGTCATTTGACTGGTAGAGGGCACTTGTGATTGGTCAAGGTTAGTCACATGACTTAAAGTTGGCGCTTGTAATTGGTCAAAATGTTGTCTGGTACTATTTGGCTGGGTATTCAAAAGATCAGGGAGATCATCATCATCTATCTGTATCACTGAAATTATATAAGCAAACAAACTGTTATTTGACCCTTTCTCACATACAACAAAAATTCAGGAGATGATTTTGAAAACATATAGGTTTAAATATGGAATATCTCTGTATATTATACAAACAACAAGGAATCCGCCGTGGCCAAGTTGTTAGTGTCTGTGATTTTGAACCAGGATGGGTTTAATCCCCAGTTGCGGCGCTTCAGGATGGAGTGCCCTTGGGCAAGGCACATTTCCTAGCCTAGTACTGGTTTGTTTACCCAGGAATCATAAATAAGTGAACTGTCGCCATAACTTCAATTATGTTGAAATGGCATAAACCAAATATGCAGCAGATGACTGAAAATATATAAGTAAAAATATGGTAAATCTCTGTATGTGAAAGCATAGTTTTAGTATAGACAAAAAACATAGTGACCAAAGGAGAAATTGCTAATAATGAGCAACTTCTCATTTTGCCACTTCAAAGCTCCGCTGCTGCAGACGTTTCGAAATGGGTCTACAAGTGGGAAAAGCTTAAAATCAAACAAAAACTATAAGATGCATATGTCTTTCCAATTGCTGTCATAATGTCATCTTCTCACAGAGGCCAATCATCCTTGGAAGTTTGGAAGAATCTGGATCAAAGGAATCTTGAGATATTCAGCGGAAAAACAAATTTGAATTTGACGGCCCATACGACCTGGACCTTTGACTGTCAAGTAGGGATCGTTTACAATCAGAGTACAATCATCTTGTGAAGATTCTTGGTCAAAGGGTTCTTGAGAAATTGAGCAGAAACAAATTTGACCTTTAACCCAGTGACCTGCAAAACAATATGGAAAATTAACTCAATAATTCCAATCATCCTATGCGTTTTCAACTCTTGGACATTTTGTTCATGAGGTATTAAGTGGAATCAGTTTTGACCTTTAAGGCCCATGTGACCTTGAACTTCTACCCCATGACCATCAATAGGGATTATATACTCAATAATTCCAATCATCCTAGGTAGTGTGAAGGCCCTTGGACGTAGGGTTCTCGAGATATTGAGTGGAACAAAATTGATCTACATGGCCACTGTGAACTTGACCTTTGACCCAGCGACCATCAAAACAACAGGGATCATCTACTTTAGGGCAATCACCCCATTAAGTTTGAATACATGTTAGTAAGTCAAGTGAAGAACAGACAGAAGTGATCCCCATTTGTCTCCCTGTTGATATAACAATATGGGAAGTAAAGTCCAATCTGTGTGAGACCAAGAGACCAATCTGTTCTTTGTCACTGGTGGTCTTTAATTGCAGGGTCATTTATGTAGAATATGAGTTATTGGGAAAATAAAAGTGTGGTTGCTTTAGACAGGGAATTGCTATACAAAGATATACTTTAGCACAGGTTTGACTGTACATGAGACAAATTTGTGACGTTAGTTTTGGACACCTTATGATCCCTGTCTTATATCAGTCAAACAAAAGTCTTTAACCCTGTCGATTATACAAACGCTTTTTAAAGCCTCTGCAGCAGACGACTTTTGAAAACATTTTGCCAAAGGAGAAATTGCTTATACTGAGCAATTTCTCCTTTCCCCACAATGTTTTCAATTTAATTAAACAATTGTTCTTTCATTTACAGAGTTTCCAATATTTTTTATTAAATGTTTTTAAACTCGTCTGCTGTGGATCTTTTTAATGCGAGAAAGGGTTAAAGAAAATGTGCTGAAAACATGAAATATTTAACCCTTACCAGCTTACATTTCTACAACAGAAGGTTTGAAAAGGTAAAGGCAAAAAAAGAGAAAATCATTAAACCCTTTCCATCATATAGACACTTTCTGATGCCTCTTTAGCAGACAGCTTTTTGAAAACATAGTGTGATTATTGAATGGGGCAGAAAACATTGGTCAGTGTGAGAATTTTGACCTTTTGCCTCAATGCTTTCAAGTTGCAGATGTGTCAAAACTAGGGATGGGAACGAATACTGAAAATCGATATTCGAATATTCGTTTTTCAAATAAAAAAATCGGTATCCGAATTGGTAGAGCTACTATTCCATTTCTTTTTTCAAATAATGGCTAATTTCCAAGTATAGGTATAAACTATTGTTTACGTATATATTGCATGTTTTTAACAACAGATATATTTGAATTTCATATAAAAAGCTTAGGGAGTTGGGAGATATTTCGTTTATTTATTTTTTACCGATTTCGCATAGTCAATTAACCGCGTGTTGGAAAAGAACAGAATGGCGGAAAATTCTAACATCGACTATATTTTGGTTAAGCTGGGAGGGTTTTAGGGAACCTGACTTAAATTTCGTAATTATATGCACACTGTCACCGTTTATACATGTGTGTTTCAAAAATAAACACACGATAAGAACTTGGATAAATGTATGTGTGACAATTATCGATTTTATAATTGTTACTTAAGGTTTGACATACGTTGTAAAAACACAACACACGACACATACACACTCTTAATCACTTCAGCCTTAATTATGATAAGCTCCACCCCGCGACCTCTGTCAGAATCTTACTAAAAACTTTTGGTCATTTTTTTTTTTAATTTCTTAAAAAAAATTTAAACTGAAAACGAATATTCTTATTCGAAAATGGTATTCGAATATTCGTCCCTTTTTCGAATATTCGAATATTCGTTCCCATCCCTAGTCAAAACCTTCTTTATGTAAGGAACATTAAATATTTGTGCCATTAATCCTCCTAGCATAGAACTTAATTATTTCAGAGTATAATCTAATTCTGTAAAGTTTGGAGGATTGATTGATTCAAGTTTTATGCCGCTTTTAATTTTTTTTCAGTTACATCATGGTAACCAGTTCACCTTACCCATGTGTTTCCTGGCATTCTCATACAAGCACTCCACACAACAGACTTTCCAAGCAACTAGCTGCTTTTCAACATAGACTTTAAGCCCATTGGTCAAGGACAAATGATTGTTACAGTCATTTAATGAAGTACATGTACATGGTTGCTGTCTACAATTTGAAAACTCAAGCCTTATCCACATACAATAAAACTGCAGTGCAATGACTTCGAAAACATTAAGGCAAAAATATTGAAGATATCTACAATTGAAAGTATAAAGATTAAAAGAGTTGAAAAACACATCTTTAAAAGTTGTCTGATGTTGATGTTTAACCCTTTCCCTCATATAGACGCTTTCTGATGCCTTTGCAGCAGACGGCTTTTTGAAAACATAGTCACAAAAGAAGAAATTGCCACAATATTTTCCACTTTTAGTCATAGGTTATCCATTCAATTATAGAGATTTTCTATTTTTTTACAAAATGTGTTCCAAGTCGTCTGCTGCAGAATTATTGTATGAGGGAAAGGGTTAAAATGGGTCTGCTGCATGTGGGGAAGGGTAAAACAACCTGGATGAATCTGTGTATTATTGATGGGTCTTTGATCTTCGATGTGAGTTATTAAACTTCTGCTTGATGATGCTTCCTGTCTTGTATCTATTTGACTTCTGGACACGCTAAACCTTTCCATCTGTAACTGTCTGTACTCATTCAACTGATAGTAGAAAATAACAAGATACCGCTGAAGACGGTAAGGCCGGATTGTCGGCAATTTGACCTTGAAAATCGACAAACCAAGGTCAAGGTCAAAGTAACCATAGAAATCAATAGAACTTGTTACCTTCATGCAAAGTTTCAAGTTTGTTACCCTTTCCAGTGCTGAGATTTTGCCTCAACCTGAAACTTTAACCAAAATGTTGACGGACAGACAGACGGACATCGCCAATCTATAGAAGGGAATTGCTAGAGCAATCCGGCCAAAAATTGTTTTGGAATTTCTGTTCAAATATTTTTAATTGATATCACCATGTTTCCTTGGTAAGTTACCACAACTACTGGTCCATTTATCCTAACACCAGGGAGACAGTCGTAATACTAAACCCTGATTGCCGAGTGTCAATGAGGGAAAACCATTACCACCATTTTTAAAGTCTTTGATATGACCTGGCCAGTGATACATGTGTATTATGCATCATTAGACACTTGAATCGGACAGTCTACCACTACAAAAGCCATCAGTGCAGTCAAATCAACAGATGGCAATTATTTCAATATGCCCCAGGACCAGGGAGGGGGCATAGTCATCTTTCTAATCCAATGATACTTCTTAGATTAGAATTTCCATAAGTACCCTCTGATGCTGGCTTCTTAAGAAATAGTAACAGCTACTCTGCAATTTGATTGAATGCCTAAAAATGTCTTAAAAACAAAAACTGCTAGTAACATAAACATGGCCGCCTCTTACGTAGCAACTGGGGAATTTGATAGTCAACTGCAGAGATTGCTTTGAATAAAAAAAGCCACTGTCAAATCATGGGGGCCAGTTCGCCTAATCATATTATATTATTTACGCCTGGATTGACAGCTTGCGTTGATACCTGTGCTCGGCCTGTCTTATAGGAAGAAATTGTTATATCATATCTAGTAAACCCTTTCCCACATTCATTAAATCTGCAGCAAACGACATTGGTAACATCCTGACCAAAATATGAAAAATCTATGTAAATGAAAGTGTAATTGGATATAGTTGAAAACATTGTGGCAAAAAGAGAAATTGCTCATCATTTTTTTTTATAAGTCTGCTGCAAATACATCAAAATGGGTCTGCAATTGGGACTGGTTTAAAGAAGTAACAGTAAAGTTCTGTGAACCTACTGACCAACTCACATAGATTTAATCTATAAAACAGATCCCCAACAACATACCTGTGACAAAGCTTTCTCCCTACAAGCCTTGTGCATGGCAACCATCTTTTTAAAACCTACATCCCCATCATCAGAATTTCTGGCTGTAGCAGACGTCCCTGCATCTATGTTGTCTCTAGGTTTATCTTGATAAAAATAATACAAAGTTAACCCTTTCCCTCATATAGACACTTTCTGACGCCTCTGCAGCAGACAGCTTTTTGAAAACATAGTGACAAAAGAAGAAATTGCACAAAACGTGCAATTTCTCCTTTTGCCACAATGTTTTCCACTTTTTGTCATAGGTTATCCATTTAATTATGGAGATTTTCTATGTTTTGACAAAATACGTTCAAAGTCGTCTGCTGCAGAATTGTCGTATGAGGGGAAGGGTTAAATCTTTACCACATTCAACAAATCGGCAACAGACAACTTTGAAAACATAAGGCAAAAATATGGCAAATCTCTTTGAATTAGAGTATAGTTATTGAATAAAGATGAAGAAAGAGGAAAAATTGCTCATTTTGAGCAATTTCTTCTTTTGCCAATGGTTTTTGCAAAATTGTCTGCTGCACATGCGTCTGTAAGTGGATAAAGAGTTTTTAACTTATTTCTTGATTTGACATACTAAGTACTTTGAAAATGACGAAAAAACAAATACTAGTAGTGTTTAAAGCAGTGATCACTGCATGTGACATAAAAAGACAAAAGTCATAAAAATCTGCTGCAGATAACATCAGGCCCTGGAATCGCTCACCTGAGAATGGGCTATTTAAGAAATAACTCTCTCATGCTCAAGCCAAACATGTGGCTTCCAAAGTGTTAACAAGATTTCCCTTAAATTTGGTCTAGTGACCTAGTTTTTGACATGACATGACCCATATTCGAACTTGGCCTAGATATCATCAGGACAAACTTTCTGATAAAGTTTCAACATGCTCAAGTTTAAAATGCGGCTTCCAGTGTTAACAAGATTTTCCTTAAATTTGGCATTGTGACCTAGTTTTTGACCCGACATGACCCATATTCAAACTTGACCTAGATATCACTAAGTCAAATTTTCCGACATAGTTTCAACATGCTCAAGCCAGAAATGTGGCTTCTAGAGTGTAAACAAGATTTTCCTTAAATTTGGCCTTGTGACCTAGTTTTTGACCGGACATGACCCATATTCAAAGTTGGCCTAGATATCATCAAGACAAACTTTCTGACAAAGTTTCAACATGCTCAAGTTTAAAATGTGGCTTCCAGAGTGTTAACAAGATTTTCCTTCAATTTGGCCTCATGACCTAGTTTTTGACCGGACATGACCCAGTTTAGAACTTGGCCTAGATATCACCAAGACAAACTTTCTGACAAAGTTTCAACATGCTCAAGTTTAAAATGTGGCTTCCAGAGTGTTAACAAGATTTTCCTTCAATTTGGCCTCATGACCTAGTTTTTGACCGGACATGACCCATATTCGAAGTTGGCCTAGATATCATCAAGACAAACTTTCTGACAAAGTTTCAACATGCTCAAGTTTAAAATGTGGCTTCCAGAGTGTTAACAAGATTTTCCTTCAATTTGGCCTCATGACCTAGTTTTTGACCGGCCATGACCCATATTCAAACTTGGCCTAGATATCATCAAGACAAACTTTCTGACAAAGTTTCAACATGCTCAAGTTTAAAATGTGGCTTCCAGAGTGTTAACAATATTTTCCTTCAATTTGGCCTCATGACCTAGTTTTTGACCGGACATGACCCATATTCGAAGTTGGCCTAGATATCATCAAGACAAACTTTCTGACAAAGTTTCAACATGCTCAAGTTTAAAATGTGGCTTCCAGAGTGTTAACAAGATTTTCCTTCAATTTGGCCTCATGACCTAGTTTTTGACCGGCCATGACCCATATTCAAACTTGGCCTAGATATCATCAAGACAAACTTTCTGACAAAGTTTCAACATGCTCAAGTTTAAAATGTGGCTTCCAGAGTGTTAACAAGATTTTCCTTCAATTTGGCCTCATGACCTAGTTTTTGACCGGACATGACCCAGTTTAGAACTTGGCCTAGATTTGATGGAGATATATGTTCTGATAAACTTTCATAAAGATTGGATGCAAAATGTTGCCTCTAGAGTAGTAACAAGCAAATGTTGCGACGAACGACGGTCGACGGACAAAAGGCGATCACAATAACTCACCTTGAGCACTACGTGCTCTGCTGAGCTAAAAATGTGAAATATCTCTTTAAGTAAATGCATTATCATTGAATAATATTAAAGCCACTATGAACAATTTCTTCTTTTGTCACATTGCTTTAAAAAACTTATGACAATACGACTAGCCCACAATTGAGCATATTGTTCTGAGTTTTCCCACATACTATAAATCTGCAGCAGAGGACTTTGAAAACATCTAGGAAAATTCTTTTTAAGTAGAAATTGTGAGCAATATCTCTCAAAGTTTTCAAAAGTCTTCTGCTGCAGAGGCATCATAGGGCATCTGTTTGTGGGAAAGGGTTAACTTGCTGCAGAGGCATCATAGAGCATCTGTATGTTGGAATTGGTTACTACTGCAGAGGCATCATAAAGTGTCTGTTTGTGGGAAAGGGTTACTGTTGCAGAGGCAGAGTGTTGCTGCTGCAGAAGACATAAAGCAAGCATCTGTATGTGGGAAAGTGTTAACTCTTACAGAGGCAGATAAAGCATCTGTATGTGGGAAAGGGTTAACTCTTGCAGAGGCAGATAAAGCGTCTGTATGTGGGAAAGTGTTAACTCTTGCAGAGGCAGATAAAGCATCTGTATGTGGGAAAGTGTTAACTCTTGCAGAGGCAGATAAAGCATCTGTATGTGGGTAAGGGTTAACTCTTGCAGAGGCAGATAAAGCGTCTGTATGTGGGAAAGGGTTAACTCTTGCAGAGGCAGATAAAGCATCTGTATGTGGGTAAGGGTTAACTCTTGCAGAGGCAGATAAAGTGTCTGTATGTGGGAAAGGGTTAACTCTTGCAGAGGCAAATAAAGCATCTGTATGTGGGAAAGGGTTAACTCTTGCAGAGGCAAATAAAGCATCTGTATGTGGGTAAGGGTTAACTCTTGCAGAGGCAGATAAAGTGTCTGTATGTGGGAAAGGTGGGTTAACTGCTGCACAGGAATCATAAAGTATCTGTGTGGGAAAGAGGGGGTTAACTTTGGTTCATAATCAGTTTAATCTGGGCGATTGAGTATGCTTATATATATATATTTAGATCAGCCTATGGTCAAAGGGAAGTAAATCGGATCGGCTTGCTGGGCAGACAATTTTGTCCAGGGAATTTCAGATGAATATATAAGACTGAGGTTGGCTCCCATTGGACAATAATGATTTTGTTGAAAGTTGAAAGTGATTTTCATAAAGTTGAATAACCTCTGACTGATTTATAACCAAAATAGTGTTTGCTTTTAGCTATGTTGACACTCTAATAGCCATTTTCAGAACATGCTGTATTTTCTGAAATTGAAAGTAAAATTCAGTGTGGGATAAGGGTGACCTTTGATTTGACCTCCTAGCTCTGTCAAAAAACGGTGAACATGTGGGTTTGTTTTGCTTTTTTGGTAGTTCTAAGAATAAACTTTAGTTTGATATAGGAATATGTGTTAATTCATTTGCTAGTAACGAACCATAACCCATAACGCTATAATTATCGCCTATGGAAAATGATTTACTTCCCTTTGACCTAAAGCAAGAATTCTGTTTTGGTAGTAATTTTCATTGTCGCTACTTTTGGGTTAGGTACTTTGGCCGTTAGCGGACGAAACTTTCAGACAAGCTCATTTAACCTGTCAGCAATGAAATACTGTGTGAATACATAGAAACCAACCCACAAAAACCTCTCAGAGGCTCAGAGCAAGTATGGAGGGCTTCAATCAATGAAGGTATTGTTTTTGTTCTCTGTCAGACTGGGGTAGAATGCTAAAACAACAAGTAACTGGATTGCAAGCAATACCATAGTCCCCTACCGGTTTGCACTAAGTCCAGAAAGGGGCATAACTCATAAAAAAATTGACGAAATCCCATGAAACGCGAACTTGATCTGTGACACATGATTACAGAGGCATATACAAAATTTCAGCTCAATACCTCAAAGCATGTAGAAAAAAAATGCGGAAAACGAATATTCTAAGTCCAAAAAGGGGCATAACTCATAAAAAAATTGACGAAATCCCATGAAACGCGAACTTGATCTGTGACACATGATTACAGAGGCATATACAAAATTTCAGCTCAATACCTCAAAGCATGTAGAAAAAAAATGCGGAAAACGAATATTCTAAGTCCAAAAAGGGGCATAACTCATTAAAAAATTGACAAAATCCCAGGAAACGCGAACTTGATCTGTGACACATGATTACAAAGGCATATACAAAATTTCAGCTCAATACCTCAAAGCATGTAGAAAAAAAGTGCGGAAAACTGATTTGCCGGACTGACTGACTGACTGACAGATGGACTGACGGACGGACGGAGTGCAAACCTAATAGTCCCCTTCGGCACGCCGGTAGGTGACTAATAACCTGGGAATCTTGTGATGTGAACCAAGCCACATATACAGCAACATATATGACCAGGTACTTCACCTTTCTCTCAAACACATGCCATGTCATGCATCTTCAGCCAATGACCTGTGGGAACATTTTGGAAAAAGGGGTATAAATTCCTATTTATGAGCAATTTCATTTTGTTCACATCAATTTATTTTTACTAAAAACTGGGTTTTGGTCTATTTTTAACATATTCTTGATTGATTTCAACGGATATACATGCAAAGGAATTCTTGCTTAACCTAAGTCTATCATTTAGAGTGTTCAAATGCCAAAAACAGCTGTAGATTTTGACTGAACCATAACACTTTTTCAGTTACCTCCCTTTTATGATTTCCAAATTCGACACAAATCGCAGTTCTTTCATATAACTTTGGCCTGATGAGGTTAAATTGAAGCCTTTTCAAGTGAAAATGTCTCGCATATTCTTGTTGGAGTATAAAATACATTATTTTGGGACTGCGCGGCAGGAAAAAAAGGGCCATTGGATATCTGCGACAAATGTAAATTCCTCCGCTAGGTCCATTTTGATTAAAATCTGCCGTGTTCATTGCATCCGGAAAACTTCCATGACTGGGAGCGGTTGGTTGCCCCATTTAGCAGTAGAAATGTATTGGATCTACGCAATTTGCACCTTTTCCAAGACCCCTTTTCCTGTGTCATTTCTGATAAATCAACCAGCTTTTTGTGTTGAAACCCTAATTTTGCCAAAAATTGGAATTTTTGTGTGCACATTTCTGTGTATCCAATGCTTGAATGTGTCCTAGAGACCTCCTTACTATCAAATGAGTTAGTGCTGCAATAGCAACAATCTTTTCTTTCCAGGTTATTACAGCAAAGCACGCTTATATTGGCATATTTAAGGATTTTTAACTTCGCACCCTTGCCTTTTATAGTCATAAAAAATAAGAGATGAAGGTGTTCAGTTGTGTATATCAGTGTTATTTCAATGTAATTTAGTGGCATGAAGCAGTTCTGCTTCCATGTGAAACAAAATCAGGCCAAAACAGAATTTAATTTGAGAAATATCATCAAAATGTTGTTTTTTTAAGCAGAAAAAAGGTGTCAAGCCATTAAATTTTCATAAACAAGAGGGCCATGATGGCCCTGGAATCGCTCACCTGATTTTTTTTTTCACTTTAGCTATATAAGCCCCGCCATCTGGTGGGCATAGTTTCCAACCAATCAACTTGGCTTTAAGGAATCTGATAGAGGGTCACCCTAGGAACATTTCTACAAAATTATTTGAAAATCGGCCTGACACTTTTGAAGGAGAAGATTTTTTAAGTTTTCACTATAGCAATAAAAGGCAAAATAGCCCCGCCCCCTGGCGGCCATGTTTTTCAACCAATCAACATGGCTTGAAGGAATCTGATAGAGGGTCATCCAAGGAACATTTCTACAACATTATTTGAAAATCGGCCCGACACTTTTGGAGGAGAAGATTTTTTAAGTTTGCACTATAGCTATATAAGGCAAAAAAGCCCTGCCCCCCCCTGGCGGCCATGATTTTCTACCAATCAACATGGCTTAAAGGAATCTGATAGCGGGTCATCCAAGGAATATTTCTACAAAATTATTTGAAAATCGGCCTGACACTTTTGGAGGAGAAGATTTTTAAAGTTTTCACTATAGCCATATAAGGCAAAAAAGCCCCGCCCCCCTGGCGGCCATGTTTTTCGACCAATCAACATGGCTTCAAGGAATCTGATAGAGAGTCACCCAAGGAACATTTCTACAAAATAAGTTTAAAATCTGCCAACCAGTTAGGGAGAAGTAGAATTTTGAAGTTTTTTTCGTTTCGTTGCCATGGAAACCAGAATTCTGCATGGATCCCAAAAATTTGAAGGAATTCTGGTGAGGTCATTGAGAGGATGCTTTCTGTGAAGTTTCATCCCAATTGACCCACCGGTTACTGAGGAGAAGATGTTGAAGATTTTTTAAGTTTGCACTATAACCATAAAAGGCAAAATAGCCCCGCCCCCTGGCGGCCATGTTTTTGACCAATCAACATGGCTTGAAGGAATCTGATAGAGGGTCACACAAGGAACATTTCTACAAATTTATTTGAAAATCGGCCTGACACTTTTGGAGAAGAAGATTTTTTAAGTTTGCACTATAGCCATATAAGGAAAAATAGCCCCGCCCCCCCTGGCGGCCATGTTTTTCGACCAATCAACATGGCTTGAAGGAATCTGATAGAGGGTCACCCGAGGAACATTTCTACAAAATTATTTGAAAATCGGCCTGACACTTTCGGAGGAGAAGATTTTTTAAGAATTTTGAGGTTTTTTCATTTCGTTGCCATGGAAACCAGAATTCTGCATGGATCCCGAAAATTTTAAGGAATTCTGGTGAGGACATTGAGAGGATGCTTTCTGTGAAGTTTCATCCCAGTTGACCCACCGGTTACAGAGGAGAAAATGTTGACGGACGACGGACATAGGGCGATCACAATAACTCACCTTGAGCACTTCGTGCACAGGTGAGCTAAAAATAAGAAAGATTGAAATTGTATATCAAATCAATCCATTGACATGTTTAATACACCCTTACAAAGTGAAAACCATCATAAACTACTATCTAGCATGATATTTTATGACTAAAATTAAATACTGAAAATATTTCATTTTAACTCAAGAAAGGTATCCATTTGTGAGCTAAAAGCACAGTACAGTGTAAAGGGTAATTGCCATATTTGCCTAACTGTCAAACCGAATGAATCGGAAACTTTGTACACTATTCCGCAATAGGCAGTCGTAAACTGAATTGTTATCATCATGCGATTTATCGAAAAAAGTCATTCTATTTAGGTCAAAGGGAAGTAAATCGGATCGGCTTGCCGGGCAGACAATTTTGTCCAGGGAATTTTAGATGAATATATAAGACTGAGGTTGGCTCCCATTGGACAATAATGATTTTGTTGAAAGTGATTTTCATAAAGTTGAATAACCTCTGACTGATTTATAACCAAAATAGTGTTTGCTTTTAGCTATGTTGACACTCTAATAGCCATTTTCAGAACATGCTGTATTTTCTGAAATTGAAAGTAAAATTCAGTGCGGGATAAAGGTGACCTTTGATTTGACCTCCTAGCTCTGTCAAAAAACGGTGAACATGTGGGTTTGTTTTGCTTTTTTGGTAGTTCTAAGAATGAACTTTAGTTTGATATAGGAATATGTGTTAATTCATTTGCTAGTAACGAACCATAACCCATAACGTTATAATGGTCGCCTATGGAAAATGATTTACTTCCCTTTGACCATATCGTGTGTCCAGATCTTACAAACCTGTTTGATTTGTCTGCATTTCCTCCAACTCCTGCAGCTGTCTAGCCAGTTGTTCATCATCCAGAATCACTTTCTTCCATCTTTCCATCTTCTCTAATTCCTTTCTTTGAATTTCTACAACTTCTTCATCTTTATCCACAAAACCTTCAACATTTGACTGAATACCTCCCTTGGCTCTGTCTTCCCCATTGGAACTCCCAAGTAAAGAGTCTAGGCCTTGAGTTTGAACACTACCTTCTTTTTTCTCACTATTTAACACAAGATCTAGCTGCTTGGCATATGCTTCATCTAATTCTTCAGCAGTTTTTGAAATTATTATTGGAACAATTTCTGGGTCAGTTTCAATTTTAACTAAATCATTAGCTGCTCTGTTTAGCCTTTCATGTAATTCCTTTGCAATCTGTGCATCATTAGATGTTACAGAATTGTAACCTACTTGATTCACCCGATATTCAAACACATTATCTATCCTTTGATCCACTTCATGATTAAGTTCATTCTGCACTAAACGGGCGTAATTTTCATCCCTATCTATTGTACTCCACCCACTTATTGCACTTGATGATTTTGAATGATCAACGTCTAAACCCTTTTCAGTTTTTATTGTAATATCAGCACCACTTGGTTTGTCATGTTTGTGAACAACAACAGAAGGATTTCGTTTTTCGTGGATTAACCTGGCGATATCTTTTTTCACCTTTTTGTATCGGACAATTCTTGGTCGTCCAATCAGCGGCAGAGACTCAAGGTCAACATCACCATCTTCGTTACCATCAGTCTCGTCCAAGTCACTGTTCATTTCACTTTTATCACTGTCAGTGTGACCGTCTTTATTCTGGGAGTTTGGCTGATAATCGATATCATGTAGATCATCATCAAAGTCAGTTTCCATTTCATACTGGCAAGTTGAACAATTTGTATCAAAATCGATACAATCTACTTCCTTTTGATTACTTCTCATGTCATTCTGTTTTTCATCAGATTTCTTCAAGTGTTTCGAACTTGCTTTTATATTGTTAGACTCTTCAAATTGTTGTGATATATTTGATGATCGCCTAACAAAAATGTTTCCAGGTATGACTCTACAATTGTCTAAACTTGGCTTTAATGATTCAAAAGAGCTCCTATCAGATTTTTGATCTTCAGCTATTGCACATGGCCTATTATTGTTATCATCATCTTCTTCATAACTTTCACTGGATGTGTCGTCACTGTCATAAAACAAACTCGTTTTTAAGTCAAAAGCTTTTTTCTTTGGATGCCCTTTCACTGAATGTCCCTGTTTTGTGTTTTTTTCACAAATTTGTTTATTTTTTTTGCCCTCAGAAAAGAGTTTATCACACATTTCTTCTTTATTGAACAGTGTGGTATTGGACATTTTTTGATCCCCTCTTTGCTTGAGCTGTGATAATCTCTGACCTGAAGTTATTAACCAAACACCTGTTACGCCATTTTTAAATTGATTGATCCTGTTAATACTTTTAACCATTTTCCCCCCAAGGAAAATTTCTACAAAATAACTGAGTGAACTGATTTGAGAGGTGAAAAATTTGAAAGTTATTTTCTTTCAGCTGCCATGAAAACCAGTATTCTGCATTGATAAATAAATGAAGAAAATTATGTGAGGACATTGAGCAGATGCTTTCTCTGAAGCCTCATCCTAACTGAGTTGGACAAATGGCGATTACAATAACTTTGAGCACTTCATGCTCAGGTGTGCTAAATAGTTTCAAACAATTAGTCAATTGTTCAGTCATATCAGGACTGCCAGTAGCTTTCAAGCAAACAATTTCTAGCTTTCTATGATGAGAGCTTTTTCTTTCCAGGTAGCCGGCTGCCTTTTCAAATTTACTGTTAGCCCAATTAGGTTAGTCCAAAGAGGTCCAAAACTTTTGTGAATCATCTGACAGTTTACAAACCAGGACAAACATATCATATCAGGTTAACTGTGGCAAGATGATCAATTGCTTATTATGAGAAATTTCTCCTTTTGTCACAAAGTTTTTAACATTATTCAATAAGTTTTCTTTCATTAATAGAGGGTTTCCATATTTAAAAAACAAAACAAAAAAACAAGAGTGCCATGATGGCGCTAAATTGCGCACCTGAATTATGCAATGTGTTTTCTAATGCAAAACATATCAAGATAATTATTCTGACAAAGATTCAAAATGCAACCTCCAGAGTGTTAACAAGATTTTCCTTCATTTAGCCTAGTGACCATATATTTTTTTTTACCTGATATGACCCATATTCAAACATGGACAAGATATCATCCAAGACAAACATTCTGACAAAGTTTCAATTTGCTTGAAGTAAAAATGCGGCCTCCGGAGTGTAAACAAGATTTTCCTTCAACTTGGCCTAGTGACCTAGTTTTTTACCCAATATGAACCATATTCAATCTTGGTCTAGCTATGATGAAGAGAAACATTCTGAACAAATTTGAAGCTGCTGAAGCAAAAAATGTGGCTTCTAGTGTTAACAAGATTTTCCTTCAATTTGGCCTAGTAACCCAGTTTTTGAACAGACATGACCAATATTCGAACTTGGCCTACATATCCTCAAGACAAACATTCTGATAAAGTTTCAATAAGCTCAAGTTAAAAATGCGGCCTCCAGAGTGTAAACTAGATTTTCCTTCAATTTGGCCTAGTGACCTAGTTTTTTACCCAATATGAACCATATTCAATCTTGGCCTAGCTATGATGAAGAGAAACATTCTGAACAAATTTGAAGCTGCTGAAGCAAAAAATGTGGCTTCTAGTTTTAACAAGATTTTCCTTCAATTTGGCCTAGTAACCTAGTTTTTGAACAGATATGACCAATATTCGAACTTGGCCTACATATCATCAAGACAAACATTCTGATAAAGTTTCAATAAGCTCAAGTTAATAATGCAGCATCCAGAGTGTTAACAAGATTTCCCTTCAATTTTGCCTAGTGATCTAGTTTCTGACCCAATATGACCCATATTTTAACTAGACCTAGATATATTTCAGACAAACATTCTGACTAAATTTCAAGCTGCTGAAGCCACAAATGCAGCCTCCATAGTGTTAACAAGATTTTCCATCATGACCCATATTCGAGCTTTGCCTAGATATCATTAAGACAGACATTCTGATTAAATGTTAAGCTGCTCAAGCAGAAAATGCGGCTTCTACAGTGTTAACAAGATTTCCATTCAATTTGGCCTAGTGACCTAGTTTCTGATCCAATATGACCCATATTCAGACTTATGTCAAACATCAATGTGTAGATATCATTAACACAAACATTCTGGTAAAGTTTCAACATGCTGAAATTGAAAATGTGGCCTCCAAGATTTCCTTTCAATTTGACCTTGTGACCTAGTTTTTGACCTCATATGGCCCAGTTTCGAACTTGTCCAAAATTTGATGGAGATGATTGTTCTGATAAGCTTTTATGAAGATCGGTTGCATAATGTAGGCAATTAATATAATGATTAACCGACAAATCATCCCTGTGACAAGAAAGCCAGGATATAATGTTAGGTTAACTGTCTGTTGAGAAATACTGTTGAAAATGACCTTTAACTCCAATAAAATATAATAACCATCAGATTTAAAACATTTAAACCTTTAATGCCCATGTTCCTACCTTGAGATAATACTGGAGTCAAAGTCAGTATTGACTTTGGAAGTTTATCTGGAGATGGAGGTACACAGTCTTCAATGTCACCACCATCAGTCTCGTCAATATCATACCCATCATCAACGGAGGTTTCACTGGAGATACTATCGTTAACTCCACAACTGGCTACAATACCAGCTACATCGTTATCATAGCCAACATTGACAGAGGTTTCAGTGCAACTTCTATTGCTAACTCTGAAACTGTCGCTCAAATTACTATTTTCAGCCATACTCCTTTTCAGTGCAAGTGTTATCTGTTCTTGTTCAATATTAGGTATATTTCCATCACTCTTCACTGAGTTTTCAGTATTATCACCTGCGTGTGTACCTGCATTAACAAACCCTGTTTTCGATCCTTCTATATCTTTGGTTTTCATGTCTTTTCCAAGCAAAGTATCATTTTGATGTGATCTATACAGTATAGTCTTATGATGTCTTTCTCTGGCATTGTTCATTTCATTGTCAGAAAAGCTTGTTTGTTTCAAATATTTATCAGAAATTTTATTGTGAATGAATCTTGAATGATTATCACATATCTTATTGCATGATTTCTCTGATATAAGCAATGTCTCCTCTGGTTGACTAGAAAAACATGAGGCACTTTTATCTAAATGTGGCTGAAGCGTTTGATTTCGAATGAAATTATCATTTTCACTATTGTGTTTATCAGATAATTCAGCTGACACTGCTATAGTTTCATCATTAGACTCATCCTCCACATCTTGTGATTGGGAGTCGATCATAATTACTTCAGTTTCATTAATAGCTCCAACATCATTAAATGTTTTACACAACATACCCTTGGAATGAAATTTACTTCCCGATTTAAATCTCTTTCTTGGACTATAGTTTTCGATCTTACTCCTTTCAATCGCAATTTTGAGGAGTTCGTCTTCATCACAAGCTGTCTCTATCTCACCTGATGCCTGATCTCTTTTGGGTTGAACATCTTTTTCTCTTGCCTTTGGCACAGAACTTAAACAAGTCATGGCACTCTCACCTGACTTCTGTTTACTAAGTTCTATTGCTATGTTTATTTGTTCATCCTCTGAAAGGCCCAGACCACTTTGTACCACTTTAAGAGACCTTTCACTTTCATTTGTAACACATAGTTTCCGTTTCATTCCTGTAGCACTATTATCACATGTATTACTAGACAGACCTCTTTCATGTCCTGTTTCATGTTTACTCATTTCAACAACAGCCTCCAGATCTTGGTCCATTGGGCATTGATTTGTGACGCTAAAACTTTCATTCATGCTCATTTTGAGAGCCAATTTCAGCTGATCTTCCTCACTTCCATTGTTTGTATCATTTGTTTTCTGTTTACCTGTAGTATCTTTCATACTCATCTCAATAGCTTGTCTATACATTTCATCTTCACTCTTCAATGGCACATCTTTCATCGTTTTTTTCTTTCCAACAACCTGATGCGACATTCCCTGCTCCTTCACGCTCAATTCAACAGCTAATCTGTACATTTCATCTTCATTTCTAACTGGTGCACCTTCTTGTTTGCTTTTTGTAAGAAGCTGGAAATACAAGAAAATCTTAACAAGAAGCCCATGAGGGCCTATGCTTTACTGGTATGGTTCTTTGGTCATTTTTAAACCAGAGCATGTATGTATGGTGAAGATCGGATAGTAAATGGAGGCTCTTTTGTGTTCACAAGCTGTATTATATCAATTTTGACAATTTCAAGGGCCATAATCCAGTCTTGCATTGGTGGATCTGGCTGGTTTGCGAAAGGAACCGAGCTCTCATCAATATTCAACTACTATCTAAGTTTGGTGAAGATCGGATAGTAAATCAAGGCTCTATTGTGTTCACAAGCTGTATTATAGCAATTTTGACAATTTCAAGGGCCATAATCCAGTCATGCACATCTGGCTGGTTTTCAAAAAGAACCAAGCTCTCATCAATATTTAACTACTATCTAAGTTTTGTGAAGATCAGATAGTAAATGGAGCCTCTATTGTGTTCACAAGCTCTATTATAGCAATTTTGACAATTTCAAGGACCATAATCCAGTCTTGTATGGGCTGATCTGGCTGGTTTGCGAAAGGAACCAAACTTTCATCAATATTTAACTACCATCTAAGTTTGGTGAAGATTGAATAGTAAATGGAGTCTCTATTGTGTTCACAAGCTGGTTTGCGAAAGGAACCGAGCTCTCATGGATATCTAACTACTGTATAAGTTTGATTGAGATACAATCAAAACTGAAGACTTGATCGCGTTCACAGGCTCTATTATAGCAATTCTGACAATTTCAAGGGCCATAATCCAGTCTTGCATGGCTTGATCTGGCTGGTTTGCAAAAGGAACCAAGCTCTCATGGATACCTAACTACTGTGTAAGTTTGGTGAAGTTCAGATAGTAAATGGAGCCTCTATTGTGTTCACAAGCTCTATTATAGCAATTTTGACAATTCCAAGGGCCATAATCCAGTCTTGCATGGGCGGATCTGGCTTGCGAAAGGAACCAAGCTCTTATGGATATCTAACTACTGTATAAGTTTGATTGAGATACAATCAAAATTGAAGACTGTATCGCGTTCACAAGCAATTGTTTACGGACGACGGACACCACACCACGGCATAAGCTCTTTTGGCTTTTGGCCAGTAGAGCTAAAAACTGATGAATGATGAACTGCCTGCCACCCAACATACACTTAGCATTCCTAAACCAAGAATAGAATTTTTGAAGAAAATCTTTGACCTACTCGGGACCAAAAATATGGAACTAGATTCCACTGCATGTCAGGAACTGTGAACATTTGAGGAAATTTAAATCAACATATCTTTCTTTGTGGTGGCCATCTATTACTTAAATAAATGCTCTCCCATAACAGTGCTAGTATATTGAATGCACCAGTTGCCAATATAAATATGTGTATGTTACCTTATATATGTAAATATTTGTTAATATGTTTTTACAGAGGCCCACAGGATAGAATGGGCATGCCCAACTGTACAGCGTCTATAAATAAAGTCGTTATTATTATCATTATTATCATTACTAATGTGAGGGTTGTAAAATATGGACGGACCGTAACTCTGTAAAACAATGTTCAAATTATACAAGATGATAATATAGGATCTCCACTTAATTGATTGATTGATTGGGTTTTCAACACTTCTCACATTGACGTTTGTCAAATGTTCGAAAGAAGGTTGGCCAACAGTTGGGTTCGAACTCACAAACCATGGATTGACAGCCTGCTTCAGTACTGACTGAGCTACCTACCCAAGTTTCTATAGGGGCTCTGCTTTCCATTTGGTACTGAAGCTTTCTATAAAGCTCATTTGATATTCAAGCAAACGGATGCTGAGAAATAGTCGGAAAAAAAATATGCGTTCGCAAATTTTTGTTAAATGTATTAGGTATTTCTGATATTATATTAACCATTGTATGCAAGAAAAATATATAGTTTCATCAGCTTTTAAAATGTCCGATGAAAAAACCTGATATCTGGAATATTGGAAGTTGTTTTTGATTCAATGCTTAGAAAGTATTGTGGGAAAAGGAGATATTGATAATAGTGACACTGTGTGTGAAGTTTCTTTTCAAGAAAAAAATAATTAAACCATTTTAGACATTTCCCAAATACAGATGCTTTCTCTGCCTCTTCAGCAGACGACTTTTGAAAACATTGAGACAAAAGGAGAAATTGCTCATAATTCATGTTATGAAACATAGTAGATAGATAAATTCTTTATTTTGTACAGTTATTTTCTTAACAAAGCAATATCAAAATTTCCATTCATGGTTAATGTCCGATTAATTTCTATGTCACAACATCATCTATTTTTATGAAAATTACCCTAATTTTCCACTACAAGTACTTTGATTTTTAGCCACATGGGAAATAACCCCATAGAATGCCGAGAGGTTGTGATTTGTTTTCCTGGTTCCCAGCAATTTTAGCACTATTTGTGTCTTAGAAGTAAAACAGGGAACTGGCTTGCTGCAATTTCCTTTTTACAATGGAGTTTCAGGATTGCAGCAAGCATCATTTCAAAAAATGAGCAATTTCTCCTTTTGCTACAATTTTTTCAGCTTTATTCATTAACACTTTCATTTATCAATATTTTCCATACTTTTGCTTAGATGTGTTCAAACCTGTCTACTGCAGATTAATGGTATGAGGGAAAGGGTTGTGGACCTATATAAAACACATCCATACCTCTTGCAAAATGGTCTCTTCATCTTTGGGATCAACAAAATCACCTTCCTTCAAATCAAATCCATGGAAACCACGGAAACCATGATGCTGATGTCCTGTGTCTTCATGTTCATTTGCACCACCTACTACATCTCTTTCAAAATCTCCTCCCCCGTTAATATCTAAATCCACTTCTGTCTTCTTCACCTTCTTCTCGGGTATATTCCAAGAGTCAAGGTCACTACGACCTCCCAGACAATGACCTTCACCTGAGAATGGTTGGATCATATTTAATGGAATTCCAACAGATGTTTTGGTTTTCCCATTTTTGTCGACACTTTCACCTTCATGGTTTAGGGGTGCAGCATCAAACATTGAGTCCATCATACGCATAGCACGAGGATGATCTACAGAAGATCCATTTTGAGTAAAGTCTGACGATTCTGCGGAAGAGAATGTATGGATATTGCTCTCCTTGCTGCCGGTCATTTTTGTAAAATTGTTAACATCTTGACCTTTACCTTCAACTGTCAAGGTCGTCTGATTGTCTTTGTTAAGTGATTTATTAATCTGATTTGGATGCACTTGTTTTGCCGGTGTAACTTTCTTGCTTTCTGAAGAAAAAAAAAGAATATACTATGATGTCAAATTTGGTTGCAACTTACACCTTTCCAACATACAAACTTTCCGAAGTATCTGCAGCAGACGACTTTTGCTAGAATATTTTCAATTGGTTCACCGAGTCTTTCATTTTCTTGAATTTTCCATCTTTTTGACTTGGTTTTTATTATTAAAGTTATCTGATGGGAGTTTTACAGTATGTAGGAGAGAGTTAACCCTTTCCCACCTGCAGATGCATTTTAACGCAATAGCAGCAGACGACTTTTGAAAACATTGTGGCCAAAGGTGAAATTGCTCATGATGAGCAATTTCTCCTTTGGCCACAATGTTTTCCACTTTATTTAACAATTAAGCTATCTTTTATGGAGATTTTTCAGGTTTTTGTTACTATGCTTTCAAAGTCGTCTGCTGCAGATTTTGTATAAACCAGCCAGGCGTTTCCTGAGTAAGTTACCAGTACTACTGGTCCATTTATCCTGACACCAGCTAGTCAATTGTCATGCTTACCCCACAACCGAAAGCCCCAAGGAAGGCAGCCATTACTACCATTTTTAAAGTCTTTGGTATAACCTGGCCAGGGATCAAACCCTGGACCTCCCTTACCCTTTTCCCTCAAACGACAATTCTGCAGCAGACGACTTTGAACATATTTTGTCTAAAGATCAAAAATCCCTTTAATTGAATGGATAACCTATGACTAAAAGTGGAAAACATTGTGGCAAAAGGAGAAATTGCTCGTTTTGAGCAATTTCTTTTTTTGTCACTAGGTTTTCAAAAAGCTGTCTGCTGCAGAGGCGTCAGAAAGCGTCTATATGAGGGAAAGGGTTAACTGAGGTGGACGCTCTACTTGAGAGCAAATTTCTCCTTATGCCACCAAGTTTTCTTAAGTCTTCTGTTGTAAAGGAATAACTTTCATATGTTCAAAACAATAGAATCTTACGAAAATTCAAAATATATATAACCGAAGAAAGGTTGATAGTCGGAAAAAACAGCCAAATGAGGTAACTAACATACTTGAAGGTTGTATTTTAGGCATTGGACCTTGGGGACCAGTCAAAAACTTTTGTTGAATCCGTGCCGTGTCTTCATCGTTTTCTGTTCTCACTACATAAACACCAATTGTTACCTGCACAAATTAATTAATTGATTTATTAGGGTTTAACACCTTTTTAAACAATTTTTAGTCATATCATGGTGGCCAGTTCACATACTAATGTGTTTCCTGGCTTTCTCACACCTGTACTCCACCCAACAGTGTTTTCCAAGCAACTGGCAGCTCTTCTACATAGACTGTTATCCCATACCTGGAAAATCTGCTTCCCCAATGTATTCAAATTTAAATCCTTTCCCACATTAAATAAATCCTTAGCAGACGTCTTGGAAAATATCTAAGAACAAATTTGGACAATTTCTATAAATGAAAGTTATTGAATTGAGCTGAAAAAATTGTGGCAAAAAAAGAAATTGATCATAATGAGCAAATTCTCTTTTGTCACAATGTTTTCAAAGGTCGTTTGCTGCAGATGTTTTAAAATATGTCCACTTGTGGGAAAAAGGTTAATGTTGTTTATTGAAAAATCACCATCCTCAGAAAAAGAACTTACTGTTTACTACTGTTCTAACTTTCATTGTAAGTCATGCCACTCTTCATTAATCTCAAATGCAATAAAGTATGGTAAAAAAAACACCTGTTTTCATTAGATGTTTTCATTAGATGTTTTCAATGTCCAATTCATATATCAGATAAAGGCAAGGACCCTTGTCAAAAATCAGGAAAACCTTCACCTTATTCATGTAATATCTGACAAATTACGCTACAAATGACAATGTTTGATAACTTGATGGCAAAAGGAGAAATTCCTCAATTTCAGCAATTGCTCCCTTTCTTACAACAATTTTTAGCAAGTCTTATTAAAAAGTAGCAATTACAGATTTTCAGACGTACCTGTAACATCTTTTACCTTTTTCAGATGCATTTTGGTACACTGCAGCAGGTGACCATTAAAAACATTGTTGCAAATGAAGAAATTGCTCATATTTTCATTTACAGAGATTTCCCTGTTTTTGCCAAGATGTTTTTCCAAGTCATCTAGTGCAGATTTGTTGTATGTGAAAAAATGTTTTTTTTAAACCCTTTCCAACATAAAGACACCTTTTGACACTTCTACAGCAGATGACTTTTGAAAATATTGTGACAAACGGTGAAATTGCCTATGATGCTTTCAATTTGATTCAATAATCATACTTTTATTTTTTAGATGTTTCTCATATATTCGTCTAGTTGTTTAACCCTTTCCCTCATATGACAATTCTGCAGCAGACGACTTTGATCAAATTTTGTCAAAAAATAGAAAATCTCTTTAATTGAATGGATAACCTATGACTAAAAGTGGAAAACATTGTGGCAAAACGAGAAATTCCTCGTTTTGAGCAATTTCTTCTTTTGTCACTATGTTTTCAAAAAGCCGTCTGCTGCAGAGGCGTCAGAAAGCGTCTATATGAGGGAAAGGGTTAAAATACTTCTGCTGCAGATTTGTTGTATGCGGGGAAAGGGTTTTAACATCATGCCTTACCTGTATGTACAGCTGCCAAAAAGATGCTATGTCGTAGTGTACCATGTTATGGATGGCAGGACCTATCTTATCTGATACTATCTCTATAATAGAAAGTTCAAACATAAGAAATAAGAAATGCGACATAGCCACAAAACCAGGTTTTCAACTGCGACATCAAATACCAATTTTAGACAAAATATTATTGAACCTAGCACCCTAAATTCCAGTCCAGCTTTCTATCTCGGTTATTACCTGTGAAATTTGGTCTGAATGAAACAAAGGAAACTAAAATTACTGAGCGGAACACTTTAGATGACAATACCATTCTCATAACCAGGTTTCAACTTTGTTACATTTATTTGCAAAAAATGAAAATTACCGAATATCATTTATAAATATATAAATTCCCATCAACTTTTATGGTATTTAAGCTTTTCTCATGTGAAGACAGATTTTGACGCATCTGCAGCAGACTACTATTTTAGGAGAAGGAAAATGATTATTTACAACCCTTTTCAATTAAGATTCTTTCATTTACTAGTATACAGATTTTCAACATTTTTGCCTAGATGCTTTCAAAATTTGTCGGCTGAAGATTTGTTTTATGTGGGAAAGGGTAAATCAATGCAGGATATTAGAATATATTGCTGATGTATAAAAGCTTTCTAGAGTACAAACATTTTACCTTGAGCATTCTGTTTATTACTGCACACCAACTCACAACATTTGTTCAGAGCAGACTGTCTTTTCTGAAAATAACAAATCAGCCATCAGATCTTGGGAGAGTGAGTAAAACAGAGTGAATAAAACACGAAATCAGCCATAACAGCTTGGAAATATCAGTAAACTTACAACATTTAGTCAGAGCATACTGTCTTTTCTAAAAAGAACAAGTTCTAGGAATAAATGTAAATCTCATGAAAAGAAATACTTGACACAACTGTGTCTTTTCTGAAAACAAAAAATCAGTCATCATATCTGAAGTTTGGGAATTATAAGTAAATTTTACGAAATGAAATACTTTACACAATTGTGTTTTTACTGAAAACAACAAATCCGTCATTAAAAGTTAAGTGAATATCTGTAAAAGTTCATGAAAATAAATATTTGACACAATTGTGTATTAACAGCAAATATTTTATTTCAGTTAAAATTAAAATAATAAACCAGGGCCGAGATAATTGTGCATACATAACATAACCTTTCTTTTTTCAAAGGGCTTTTCAACCATTTTCCTGCTATATTCTTAGTCACATGCTTAGAATACATTCAAGAAGAAAATGTAACAATTGGAATCTAGAAAGAAACATTTTGATACAAATAGTATACAGTGTGTAGAAGGCTAAAATGCTTCTTTTGAATAAGATTTTAAAAAGTCGTAAACAAAATTGAATTATCACTAAAAGGTCACATGACTCTAGAATGACTGTACTGAAATGCTCTGAAATAATGTCTTGCATCTCATGGTTATCATGTGTAACAAGTTTCATTAAAATATCTTAAATATTGTAGGAGAAGCTCACTCCTTAAAGTTCATGTCATACAGACGGAACAACCAATTATTCCATTTACCCAAAGCATTCTTTGGTTGCACTGATATAATAATCAGATAAGGTAAAAATAATAGGCTGTGTATCTAGAATCTGCAGTCTCACAAAACAACATGGTACAAACATTCAATATGCTGTATTTTTGTGATTATCCAAATTGTAAAATATCACTAAAATCCATCATCCTAAACAAAGCAATGGATCAGAAACAAAATGTGAATAGATAAGACTGAATTGAGCAAACCAATTGACCTGAAACAGTTACTGGTCTTTGAATGGTAGAGGCTTAACTCTTTCCCAACATACAAACAAATCTGAAACACACAGCTTTGAAAACATCTAGACAACAATTAGAAATATTTCTGTAAATGAATAATAATTGAATAGAGTTAAAGATATTGTGGCAAAAAGAGAAATTGTGCATAATGAGCAATTTCTTCTTTTGTCACAAAGTTTTCAAAAGCCGTCTGCTGTAGAAACAATGAATATTCATGAATGGTCTTACCTTATTATACTGCTGCAGATCTTGTACTACAAGAAGATGTTTCTTTCTGTTTGTCACATGGAGGTCCTGTCTTACTGTATCTAACAAATTTCTCTCTCCTTGTTTGTCTCTAATATAGGAAAATTTAATTTATGAAATATACAATTAACCCTTTCCCTCATATAGACGCGTTCTGACGCCTCTGCAGCAGTTGGCTTTTTGAAAACATAGAGACAAAAGAAGTAATTGCTTAAAACGAGCAATTTCTCCTTTTGCCACAATGTATTCCACTTTTAGTCATAGGTTATCCATTCAATTATAGAGGTTTTATATCATTTGACAAAATATGTTCAAAGTCGTCTGCTGCAGAATTGTCGTATGAGGGAAAGGGTTAATGAAATTGACTTTTTTTTTTTTCTTTCATTGAAAGCAATCTATTCTATGACCAATTCAGACTTTCTCATAATGTTTCTTTTAACCCTTTCCCACATAAAACAAATAAGCACTAGACAACTTAAACAGCATCAAGGCAAAATAACTGATGAACAATTTCTGTTACAGCCACAGTGTTTTCAACTCCATTTAACCCTTTCCCTCAAACGACAATTCTGCAGTAGACGACTTTGAACATATTTTGTCAAAAAGTAGAAAATCTCTGTAATTGACTGGATTACCTATAACTAAAAGTGGAAAACATTGTGGCAAAAGGAGAAATTGCTCGTTTTGAGCAATTTCTTCTTTTGTCACTATGTTTTCATGAAGCTGTCTGCTGCAGAAGCATCAGAAAGCGTCTATATGAGGGGAAAGGGTTAATAATAATAGTCATTTATAAAAAATATTCAATATTTTAGCCTAGATCTATTTCAAGTTGTCTGCTGCAGATTTGTTGTGTGTGTAGGAAAGGGTTAAAAGGACAACAAGAGTGCCAGTGCCGCCACAAAATATAAAGATCAAGATTGGTCCTTTTAATTATTGCTTTTAACATGTATCACAAGACTACCATTGGAATCTCTATCAAAATGGCCGAACCGAAAAATGGTAATTTCATGAAAAAAAATCACAAAACTACGATTATGGTAAAACAATCATTTAATGGAAAAGAAACAGCAAACAAAGTATTGGATTGGATTGTTGGAGCTTAATGTTCCATTCAACAAATTATTTCAGTCAGGAAGAAAATAGGACACATATAAACAGAGATAGAACCCTATAGAGGCTTCCGATATGAAAGTAGGTCAAATGGCAGTGTCGATATGTATCTTTTTTTCCTTCTGAGCATAACTCTTGCAAAAATCACTCTACCGGATAATCCCTGCTTTATGCACTTCTACCTTGGGGTGACTATTGAGCCCAAAAATCACTATTGCGATAGTATTGATATTCAGAAAGTACTATTGCAATAGTTCAACTATTGCACACTTAATATTGCGATGCATTGCAATACTATTACTTTTATTGTATTGTTCAAATATGTATACTTAAGTCTAATTACAATGAAATAAAAGTATCTAAAAGAGAACTGTATTGTTTGTTTTTAAGAAAAGTCACATAGCTGTTCACCGAGCATACTGTCATGAAGATGAACTGTCCGTTTTGCCAGTGTACGAGCAGACGGCAATTTTCTGTTTTTCTTTCATAACTTCAAACTTTTTCCACTTATATGCCTTCTGCCATTTGGGGTAGAAAAGCACGCTTTCTTTTAATTATGTATTCGCATTTATAGTGACATTTGATTCATTTTTAGGCGACGTTCGTTGCGTCTCCATTGATTTAGATGTGAAAACAAATTTGAAAAGGTTAGACATTTTGCGATCCTCTGGAAGATAAACAGTCGTAAACCGGATGTCGTAAAAAGAAAATTGAAACTTTTAATATTCACACTACAGTGACTGTTTATGAATATGATGTGATGCATAAATTTACAACTAATGTGTGTAAGTTTTATGTCTTTTAAACACCGCTTATGATTTCATAAAGGGAACTCATCAACTCATAATTATTGTACAGCAATCGGTGTTATAAATAGCTCCATTGGGAATAACCCGTAAGTGTGTGCGCATATTCTATGTAAATATATCCGGTTTACAGAATTGATTTGTTTACTGCTCTCTATTGCGAATTCTACAGTTTAAACTCGACATGTTTTGATTTAATATTGACACGATAACATGTGTTATTTGACTCCAAATAGATTTCTGAATGCCACTTGCTCGATCGTAAAAACTGTCGACAACTTGTCGATCCCTGCCTTTGTGCATGTACATGAACTATCGAAACTATCGATAGTTCAAAACACTATTGCCGATAGTTATCGATATTCAGTTTTACAATCGACGCAGTACTATCGTCCTCGTCACCATTGCAATATATCGATAGTTCGATCTATCGTTACAGCCCTACTTCTACCTGTTTGGAAACTTGAGTTGCGTTCTCAAGTGAATATGCTATAGAGACCAAGTTTCGAAAGGCATAACTATTGCAAAACTCACTGAACCGGAAAATCCCCGCTTCATGCACATCTACCCATTATAGTATTGATATTGACCAAGTTTTGAAATGATTCAGTCAGAAACGTAGGAAGAGTTGCGTTCACAAGCCGCAATATCAATCAGCTACAGAGACTAAGTTACAAGGGACATAAATCTTGCAAAAATCAACGAACCGGAAAATCGCCGCTTCATGCACATCTACACATTATAGTTATGACATTGACCAAGTTTTGAAATGATTCGGTCAGAAACATAGGAAGAGTTGCGTTCACAAGGCTGCAATATCAATCAGCTACAGAGACTTAGTTACAAGGGACATAAATCTTGCAAATATCAATGAACCGGAAAATCGCCGCTTCATGCACATCTACCCATTATAGTCATGACATTGACCAAGTTTTGAAAAGATTCGGTCAGAAACATAGGAGGAGTTGCGTACACAAGGCTGCAATATCAATCAGCTACAGAGACTAAGTTACAAGGGACATAAATCTTGCAAATATCAATGAACCGGAAAATCGCCGCTTCATGCACATCTACACATTATAGTTATGACATTGACCAAGTTTTGAAAAGATACGGTCAGAAACGTAGGAGGAGTTGCGTTCACAAGAAATGGACGTACGGACGGACAGACGGAGAAGATGACGCCAATATATCACTGCCTCCGGCGGCGAATAAAAACATAACAAGCTTCTTCTTTAGTTTTGTTTCTTCTTTTTTTGTTTATATATATCTAAACACTAATCAGTTTACACATGCTTTGTTTGTATGGGTTTCTTCACTGCTTTTAACTGAATTTCACACTTCCTGGGGAGCTTACTATTGCTACTGTTCCTTTTATCCAGACAGTTAAGAACAAGAGCGCCAAATGTCACAAAATACGCCCGTCCTGTTTTTTGAGACCAAGTATAGTGGTAATTGGTTGTACGTCAGCCAAACTTAGAGAGCGGACACTGTTAGTACAGTTTTGGACATTTCGAGGGACATAACTGTGTAGAGACTAAGATAACGTTGTAAGTTATCAAACGTAACCAAGATATTCTGCCCATAAACATATTGTCTAAATTTGGTGATGATCGGATAAAGGCTTTACAAGTTATTTAGCTGACAAGACCAATTTTAGGTAATTTCTATAATTAAAGAGGGATAACTCTCGATTGACTAAAGCGATATGGCTAGTTATCAAAATTATCCGAGATATTATGCCAATACACATTCTGACCAAATTTGGTGATGATTGGACAAAGGCTCCTAAAGTAATTGAGCTGACAAGACCAATTTTAGGTAATTTCTATAATTGAAGGGCGATAACTCTTGATTGACTAAAGCGATATGGCTAGTTATCAAACTTGTCCGAGATATTATGCAAATACACATTCTGACTAAATTTGGTGATGATTGGGCAAAGGCTTCTAAAGTTATTGAGCTGACAAGACCAATTTTGGGTAATTTCTATAATTAAAGGGCGATAACTCTTGATTGACTAAAGCGATATGGCTAGTTATCGAACTTGTCTGAGATATTATCCCAATACACATTCTGACTATATTTGGTGATGATTGGGCAAAGGCTACTAAAGTTATTGAGCTGACAAGACCAATTTTGGGTAATTTCTATAATTAAAGGGCGATAACATTGATTGACTTAAGTGCTATGGCTAGTTATCAAACTTGTCCGAGATATTATCCCAATACACATTCTGACTAAATTTGGTGATGATTGGACAAAGGCTTCTTAAGTTATTGAGCTGACAAGACCAATTTTGGGTAATTTCTATAATAAAAGGACAATAACTCTTGATTGCCTAAAGTGATATGGCTAGTTATCGAACTTGTCCGAGATATTAGCCCAATTCACATTCTGACTAAATTTGGTGATGATTGGACAAAGGCTTCTAAAGTTATTGAGCTGACAACATACTGGACGCCGCAGGTAAAACTATAATACGATCCGTTTTTTCAAAACGGGCGTATAAAAAAGAGTCGTAATGCTAACCCCTCTATCCTGAGCATAAAGGAGGGAAAGTCATTACTATAATTTTTTAAATCTTTTTCTACACATGCAACTGCTAATAAATTGACATACCTAAATATGTGGTCAATATACAGGTGAGACGTCCATCGATGGGTCACTTTTTCTACATTCCTGAAGGTCAAACATGACGCTGCAGCTCCAGCTTGTCTGGCTACTCTTGAAGCATACTCTGAGTACGATATACATTCATCCCTAAACAGTCCTGAAATAAAAAGAAATTGAACATTACCTCTTTCCCACATACAACCAATCTGCAGCAGATGACTTTGAATCCTTTTTTGTGAAAACTCTATAAATGATAATATTATTACTGAAAAAGGTTGACATCATTGTGGCACAAGAAGAAATTACTCAAAACAAGCAATTTCAGCTTTTTTCGCCATGTTTTCAAAAGTCGTCTGATGCAGAGGTGTCATAAAGCATCTATGTCGGAAAGGGATAATGTTTATGATAAGCAATTTTAGAATCTGCATGCAAGGTTGTATGACTGCTTTGTGGTGTAATGGTAGATTGTCTGCCTCAGATTCGCGAGGTCACAGGTTCAACCCCCAGCGGGATCATACCAATAACTTTAACTAGAATGGAGTGCTCCACGGAGCACATGTGTCACCTGCACCTGCTCATTGAAAGTGTGAGTGACGGACGGACAGACACCAGACAAAAAAAAAAGTAATCCCTAAGTGCCTACCATGTTACGCAGGGTGACACAAAAATGGTAGTATAATGGCAGGATTGTGGGGTTAGCCTTACAACTGAGTTGCTGGTGCCAGGATAAATGAACCAATAGTACTGATGATTTACCCAGGAAATGCAGTGACATAACTGAACAAATGTTGAGACCGACTTAAAACATCAAAACAAAGCATATATTTATGTAAGCCATATTAACTTTGTCCAAATTTTCAAAGTCATAAGACTAATTCAACAGCAACCAAATTCAAAGTTGATATTTTTTTACAACTACCCACAAAAGTCATATCAATATTAACATTCCTTGTAGAGAAAATGCGCGGAAACAATACAAAACTAACAATGCAAAACTTTATTAAAGTCAGAGGACAATAACTCCAATGGCAACCAAATTTACAGTTGACATGTACTTTGTCAAAATACAACTAGTCAGCAAATATCTGCATGTGTCATGAATAGTATGATTAAATGAATGAAAACAAATTATGACGAAATAACAAAACGGTGGCCAGCAGATATTTTTTTGCCCCGTCAATGTTAGCTTGGCCAGAGAACTGTTGGATTAAGAGAAATTGCTAAATTTGAGCATGTTGTATTTCCCCCACAATGCATTAAAATGTAGCTTGTCATAGCCTTAAAAAAACAATTGTAAGAGAATAAGGTTTAACTTTTTCCTACATATATAATATGACAAATCAGCAGTCTTTGAAATCATATGGAGAAAAATATAAACAAGAGGGCCAAGATGGCCCTAAAATCGATCACCTGAATGATAGTTAATTAGAAGCAAATATTTAACTGCAAATATCTGTGAAAATTTGATCAGGAGTTCAAATGAAACTGCAAGGAGTGGAAATAGTCCATTTTTATCTTGAAATCTAACAAGAGCTTTCTCAATTTCTGATGCTGCAGCAACAAAGGTTCTACACAGAATGCAAGTATTTGAACAATTTTGAAAGAGGACCATCAAAGGAACATTCCTGTGAAGTAACATTGAAATTGGTCAAGTGGAATGGTAGGAGTTGTCATTTGTAGCTAAAAGTTCAATTTACCCCTTTTGTGATGACGCGAGGTTGCTATGATTTTGTAACTAATCAAAACAGCTTGAACAAATTAAATGTAGAGGATCACTGAAGTAGGATTTATATTCAATTTCCTTAATATCAGACAAGAACTTTTAAAGCTTGGACATTTTGCCCCCTTTCTGATGCTGCAGCAACCCTGGCGGCCATGTTTTTCAACCGATCGGAAATATTTGAACAATCTTGGTAAAGGGTGCCCCAAGAAACATTTGTGCAAAATAATTTTCAAATTGGGCCAGTACTTTTGGACAAGAAGATTTTTAAAATTTTAACAAAAAAAAACCAAGCTCCTCCTCCTGGCGGCCATGTTTTTCAACCGATCGGAAATATTTGAACAATCTTGGTAAAGGGTGCCCCAAGGAACATTTGTGCAAAATAATTTTCAAATCGGGCCAGTACTTTTGGTCAAGAAGATTTTTAAAATTTTAACAATGCACATATAAGGAAAACAGGCTCCGCCCCCTGGCGGCCATGTTTTTCAACCGATCGGAAATATTTGAACAATCTTGGTAAAGGGTGCCCCAATGAACATTTGTGGAAAATAATTTTCAAATCGGGCAAGTACTTTTGGACAAGAAGATTTTTTAAGTTTTAACAATGCACGTAGAAGGAAAACAAGCTTCGCCCCCTGGCGGCCATGTTTTTCAACGGATCGGAAATATTTGAACAATCTTGGTAAAGGGTGCCCCAAGGAACATTTGTGCAAAATAATTTTCAAATCGGGCCAGTACTTTTGGTCAAGAAGATTTTTAAAATTTTAACAATGCACATATAAGGAAAACAGGCTCCGCCCCCTGGCGGCCATGTTTTTCAACCGATCGGAAATATTTGAACAATCTAGGTAAAGGGTGCCCCAATGAACATTTGTGGAAAATAATTTTCAAATCGGGCCAGTACTTTTGGACAAGAAGTTTTTTTAAGTTTTAACAATGCACGTATAAGGAAAACAAGCTCCGCGCCCTGGCGGCCATGTTTTTCAACGGATCGGGAATATTTGAACAATCTTGGTAAAGGGTGCCCCAAGGAACATTTGTGCAAAATAATTTTCAAATTGGGCCAGTACTTTTTGACAAGAAGATTTTTAAAATTTTAACAATGCACATATAAGGAAAACAGGCTCCACCCCCTGGCGGCCATGTTTTTCAATCGATCGGAAATATTTGAACAATCTTGGTAAAGGGTGCCCCAATCAACATTTGTGGAAAATAATTTTCAAATCGGGCCAGTACTTTTGGACAAGAAGATTTTTTAAGTTTTAACAATGCACATATAAGGAAAACAAGTTCCACGCCCTGGCGGCCATGTTTTTCAACGGATCGGAAATATTTGAACAATCTTCGTAAAGGGTGCCCCAAGGAACATTTGTGCAAAACAATTTTCAAATCGGGCCAGTACTTTTTGACAAGAAGATTTTTAAAATTTTAACAATGCACATATAAGGAAAACAGGCTCCGCCCCCTGGCGGCCATGTTTTTCAACCGATCGGAAATTTTTGAACAATCTTGGTAAAGGGTGCCCCAATGTACATTTGTGCAAAATAATTGTCAAATCGGGCCAGTACTTCTGGACAAGAAGATTTTTAAAGTTTTAACAATGCACATATAAGGAAAATAAGCTCCGCCCCCTGGCGGCCATGTTTTTCAACGGATCGGAAATATTTGAACAATCTTGGTAGAGGGTACCCCAAGGAACATTTGTGCAAAATAATTTTTAAATCGGGCCAGTACTTTTGGACAAGAAGATTTTTTAAGATTTGGCAATTTTCCCCTTTTCTGTTGCCGCGGCAACCAAAGTTCTCGATGGAATTTAAATCTTTGAACAATTTTTAAAGAGGTTCACCAAAGGAACATTCCTGTGAAGTTTGGTTGAAATTGGTCAAGTGGTTAAGGAGGAGATGATCTAAATGTTAACGACGGACGACGGACGACGGACGACGGACGACGACGGACGACGTAAGACGGACAAAAAGTGATCAGAATAGCTCACCTTGAGCCTTTGGCTCTAGGTGATCTAAAAACCTGTTATATAAAAGTTAAGATTAAGAATAGAATAGAAAACATTTTGGCAAAAGTAAAAATTGCTTATTATGAGCAATTTCTACTTTTGCCCCAATATTTTAAAAAGCCTTCTGCTGCAAAGGCGTCAGACAGTGTCTATATGTCGGACAGTGTTACTGGTAAGTAAAATGTGAAGTTTACCTTTATTACAACCTTGAATAACAAATTGTGAGAACCATAACAACCACTGGGCTGACTTCATCCAGGAGGAAGTGTGACTCACATAAAACCCATACTCCGATATCAGCTTCTGTACCTGGGCCTAAACAAAAACAGTGATTCTGTTAAATTTGTATTGCTTAACCCTTTACCACATACAACAAATCTGCAGTAGATGAATTTGAAATCATCTAGGTTAAAATATGAAAAATCTCTATATAAGACAGCTTTATTTTTGAAAAGAGTTGAAAACGTTGTGGCAAAAGGAGAAATTGCTTGTTTTAAATTATATATAAATTTCATATTTTCCTTTGTTGAGATTATCCACTGTTTTGCCTAGTTGTTAAACCCTTTTCAACTTGTAGTCGCATTCTGACACATCTGCAGGAGACGACTTTTGAAAACACTGTTGCAAAAGGAGAAATTGCTCATGATAAGCAATTTCTCCTTTTGCCACAATGTTTTAAACTTTCTTCAGTATCTATACCTTCATTTATAATGACTTCCTATTTTTTTACCCAAATGATTTAAATACTTCTGCTGCAGATTTGTTATATATGGGAAAGGGTTAAAAAGTCGTCCGCTGTGGATTTTAATGTGTATGTTAAAGGTTCAAAATTAAAATGATAATCCAAATCTTCAATACCTTTAGATGTTGTTGATGGTGTTGCGATGAGTTAGATTTGAGAGCCGATACGCTTCCTTCCATCAGGTAAAAACAATTCTTGACTCCACTACCCTGCAATAAGAAATAAAATTCTTGTACAATATGACTGGCTTAGGTGCTTAACTGTTAATTTTCAACTTATTGAAAAACTATGGATAACAGTGGTGCAGTTGTAGAGCCACAGCCTCTCATACCAAAGGTCCTGGGTTCAAATCCCTTGATGAGCGGGTTGTGCCTTTGGATTTTTTACGCGAAAGCGATACGAGTACTGGTTTTAAGGATAGACACATTGAGAGTGATTAATATAAGCCCATCGATGTAAAATGATTCAGTTTAAACAAACTTTTTGTCTTATAAATGTGATATACAATACATCATTATGCACATCTTAGAGTTGGATACAGTCATGATGTCCAATTTGATTGGGTAAAAAGACTGATAATACCTGGAAAATTTGAAGTATTATTCTGGGATAAAATTGAATACGGTAGTTGTTAAAACATTGTACATTTCTTGCAAGTTTTCAAAAAGCACATAGCCATCCCAAGATGAAATAACAAGAGGCCCAAGAAGGCCATATGCCCCACTGCCGGCAAAAATTAAGTCACTATAGCCATATAAGCCCATGTTTTTCTACTAAACAACATGGCTTGAAGGAATTTCATGGAAAGTCACCAAAGGAACATTTCAACAAAATTATTTGAAATTACGCCAAACAGTTTTGGAGGAGAATTGTTTTTTTAGTTTTCACTATAGCCATATAATACAAGACAGCCCCGTATTTTAAGACATGGCTTGAAGGAATCTGATAGATGATCACCCAAAGAATATTTCTACAAAATCATTTGAAATCTGCCAGATACTATCGTAGGAGAAGGTTTTTAAAGTTTTCAATTAAGCTATATAAGGCAAAAAAGCCCCGTTCTCTTGCGGCCATGTTTTTCGACCAATCAATAGGGCTTGAGTGAATCTCATAGAGCAACATTTCCACAAAATTATTTGAAAATCATCTTTATACTTTGGCAGAAGAAGATTTTTAATTTTTTTCCACAATAGCATATAAGGCAAAACAGCCCTCCCCCTGTTTTTCGACCAATGCATATGGCTTGAAGGAATCTGATAGAGGGTCATCCAAGAAACATTTATACAAAATTATTCAAAATCTGCCAAACAGTTTCAGAGGAGAAGATTTTCAGGTTTTTTATCTTCTTTTCATTGCCATGAAATCCAGAAATTTGCATGGATAAAGAAAATAAAGGTATTTCAGAAATTACTGTGAGAAGAAGCTACCTATGAAGTTTCTTCCCAATTGGCACAGTAGTTACTGAGGAGAAGTTGTTTAAACCAAAAGTTTATGCACATACGGAAGCAAGCAGGCACACACACACACACAATTCGCCATGTTAAAATTCAATTGAGAACAATGTGGACTGAGATCAATGACCACATTGAAACAGTCCAATTTAACTCTACGGTATTTTCCAAAATTATGATTTCTCTCTCACCTTCATGCCACCATGTCTTGTTACAATTGCATGTTAACTATTTATATATATATTGTTTTTCTAACATACCAAATTTGCTCTGATCTGGCAGTGACTGTTGGATTTGTATCAATATTTCTATTCTTACCAGCATGTTGTTGACCTGTCGCTGAAATCTGTTTGAGTTTATACTGTTTTCAAAATCTTCCCAGCTCTTCCTCTCCACTACAAAGGGTAAGACCTGAAAAACAACATGATACAACATACATTATATCTGCAGCAGACAACTTTTAAAACATTTAGTCAACAAGAGCGTAGCGGAGAAAACGCCAAAGCTCGAAAAGAGGCATAACTGAATACATATTAAAGCCAGCATTATGAGACTTGGTATAGACATGCATATTGTTTCTGGGAACATTTTTACCAAGTTTAATGGGTTAACTATATTTTGGCAAATAGAGATGTGGCTCTAGTGAGCAGTTTCAATTATTGACACATGTTTTTCGCTCAATTCAATTATTTTAGCTTCATTTTAAGAGCTTTTCCTGTAGAAGTATCAAAAGTGTCTGTTGGTGGGAAAGGGTCAAGTCAGCTGCTGCAGATTTGGTTTAACCCTTTCCCTCATACGACAATTCTGCAGCAGACGACTTTGAACGTATTTTGTCAAAACATAGAAAATCTCCATAATTGAATGGATAACCTATGACTAAAAGTGGAAAACATTGTGGCAAAAGGAGAAATTGCACGTTTTGTGCAATTTCTTCTTTTGTCACTATGTTTTCAAAAGGCCGTCTGCTGCAGAGGCGTCCAAAAGCGCTTATATGAGGGAAAGGGTTAAAGTCTTGCCACTTTGAAATAGGTCATGGAGAAGCCACAAAGGAAGATCTTACAAATCTGACCATTCACAAGCACACGATAATTTTCCACGCAGACAACAATCAAGTGCCATTAAAATGATCTGAAAACTTGTTTCGCCAACGATCTAACATAAATAAGCTTGAATTAAGGATAAATAACCACAAGAACTAAAATCAGCTGTTTACCATTTACCTACAGAAAAAAAACTTTAACATTAGCTGTTTTCGAAACGGACACCTACTAAAAAAAGATTTCAAATCAAGTAAAGGTCTAACCTTTCCCCACATACAACACATCTGCAGTAGATCGCTTTTATAAATATCTATAGAAAAAATTATGGAAAATCTCTATTATATGAAAGCATATTGAGATAACAGAGTTGAAAACATTGTGTCAAAAGGAGAAATTGCTCCTTATGAGCAATATTGCCCTTTGCCGAAAAATGTTCAAAGGTCAATTGATGGAAATGCTTCAAAATGTGTCTGCATATGCAAAAGGGTTAAATTAATACTAACCATTTCGTTGCCAGGATCATTTCCTAGATATCTCTCATTCACATTGTACAAAGGTGGACTTAGTATCCACACGTAATCTCCAGCCGGAAGGAAGCGGACCTGAGCATCTATATCTTTGTCTGCAGCATAGGCCAAAAGTCTGTCCTTATCTCTCTCATGTTCATCTATGATCAAACATATTTTACGGTTTCCTGCAACCCTGTTTCTGTAGTACAAGAGACATGTCAATGACAACTTACTTTTATCAATGCTTGCACTTAAACCTTTTCCCGAATGCATTAAACACATATGCATCAGATAACTTATGCTAATACTTATTAATTTTACCCTTTGCCTAAATGTTCTTATCTATTTTCTATAATTATTAACTTTCATTTGTAGAAATTTCAATATATTTGAATGAAAATTTTAAATATATTTTTCTGAATGACTCTAAAAAACATTTGAATAAACACTTTCAATATATATTTTTCTAAATGACGTTTAAAATATAATAGCAAATAGTAAACTTTCTCATATTGACTATATTGAAATGTTAAAGAAAAAGGCAATAAGATTACACTACAGGTATGTCTTAACACTTTCCCTCATATAGACAATTTATGACGCCTCTGCAGCAGACAGCTTTTAGAAAACATAGTGACAAAAGAAGAAATTGCTCAAAACGAGCAATGTTTTCCTCTTTTAGTCATAGGTTATCCATTTAATTACAGAGATTTTCCATTTTTTGACAAAATATGTTCAAAGTCGTCTGCTGCAGAATTGTCGTATCAGGGAGAGGGTTAACCCTTTCCCATGTATGAAAAATCTGCGGGAGACGACTTAGAAAATATTTTAGATACTGATCTTTGAGTATAATATAACTCTGCATTATCATTTAAATTTCTTCACCTTTTCCACCTTCCGGACACATTTTGATGCTGAAGATCGGTTGTATGCGGGAAATGGTTTATAACATCTAAAGAGACATTTTTTTTATTTAACTTTCTTAACCCATTTCGACTTACGTAAATGTGGTGCTTATCTTAGGGAACTGATGCTGTAGCAGAAAGTTGTTGAAAGTGACATAAAAGGTGTAAAGCTTTTCTCCAAGAACATGTCCGCTCTCTGTCAGTGCATACCTACAAAAACAAATATCTTCAAATTAATACCAGCTCCTCAAAATATGTTCAAAGTAGTCTGCTGCAGAATTGTTGTATGAGGGAAAGGGTTAATAGCAAATTCAAAGCTGTTTGCTGTAGATTTTATTTATGTGGGAAAGGGTTAAGACAAATGACAAGCACTCAATTAGTTGAGGCATGCTCAAGCAGCAGCACCAACCATAGCATATTTAACCCTTTCCCTCATACGACAATTCTGCAGCAGACGACTTTAAACATATTTTTAAAAAAGTGGAAAATCTCTATAATGGAATGGATAACCTATGACTAAAAGTGGAAAACATTGTGGCAAAAGGAGAAAGTGCTCGTTTTGAGCAATTTCTTCTTTTGTCACTATGTTTTCAAAAATCTGTCTGCTGCAGAGGCGTCAGAAAGCGTCTATATGAGGGAAAGTGTTAAGACATACCTGTAGTGTAATCTTATTTGTGAGTCTTAACCCTTTCCCTCATACAACAATTCTGCAGCAGACGACTTTGAACATATTTTGTCAAAAAGTGGAAAATCTCTATAATTGAATGGATAACCTACGACTAAAAGTGGAAAACATTGTGGCAAAAGGAGAAGTTGCTCGTTTTGAGCAATTTCTTCTTTTGTCACTATGTTTTCGAAAAGCCGTCTGCTGCAGAGGCGTCAGAAAGCGTCTATATGAGGGAAAGGGTTAAGACAAGGGTAAATAAAAGATCCTGCTCATTTTGGCCCTGTTGGAAATACAAGAGGCCCATGAGGGTCTATGCTCTACTGGTATGGTTCTTTGGTCATTTTCAATCCAGAGCATGTATGTATGGTGAAGATCGGATAGTAAATGGAGGCTCTTTTGTGTTCACAAGCTGTATTATAGCAATTTTTACAATTTCATGGGCCATAATCCAGTCTTGCATGGGCCAGTCTTGGCGGATCTGGCTAGTTTTCAAACGGAACCAAGCTCTCATCAATATTTAACTACTATCTAAGTTTGGTGAAGATCAGATAGTAAATAGAGCCTCTATTGTGTTCACATGCTCAATTATAGCAATTTGAACAATTTCAAGGGCCATAATCCAGTCTTGCATGGGCTGATCTAGCTGGTTTACAAAAGGAATCGAGCTCTCATGGATATCTAACTACTGTATAAGTTTGGTTGAGATACAATCAAAAGTGAAGACTGTATCGTGTTAACAAGCTCTTTTATAGCAATTTTGACCATTTCAAGGGCCATAATCCAGTCATGCATGGGCGGATCTGGCTGGTTTACGAAAGGAACCAAGCTCTCATGGCTATCTAACTACTGTATAAGTTTGGTTGAGATACAATCAAAAGTGAAGACTGTATCATGTTAACAAGAAATTGTTTACGGACGGACGCACGCACGCACAGACGACGGACAAATCACCACAACATAAGCCCTTCTGGCCTTTGGCCAGTAGAGCTAAAAAACCTGACATCCGATTCGACTAAAGCTCTGCATACTTATCAACAGAAATGTCAATGCATACAGACGAAAATAAAACCATCAAATACTTACGTTGGCACTCTGGCCGCCTCCTTTTTTACCAAGCCTTTAGCGATCAGCATATTCTCCATGCAATCAAAACCTCCTACATATCGACCTATAACATATAATCAATTGCTGCTGAATTAGAATGCCAAATATAAAACTACAAAACAGTAGACTGATCGTTTACTTGGGATGTAACACATTTTGCAAAATATTTTCAACCATATCACTATGGCCAGTTTACCTACCTAATTGTTTCCTGGCTTTCGCACAACAGACTTTCCAAACTGCTTTTCCACATGGACTGTAAGCCCATTTGTGGGAAGACGATTGACACTTGAATTCTGTCAAATGTCTGAAAGAATGCTGGCCAAGCTGGGGTTTGAACTCAAGATCCCTGGATTGACAGCCCTCGATGCTACCAATTGAGCTACCGGAGCTTGGCTGTAGGATGCGCAACTAGACTTGGGTTGTTTATTCTGTAATGGTTTGTTTCATGACATTTCAATGGATGTATATAGCAGTGTCCGACAAATTTCAGAATTGTTTGGTAGCCCACTGGGCTACCAGATTTGGAAGCTGGTAGCCCGAAATATCGCGGATGCCAATGAGTGTTTTATGATTATTTTTGTTTTCTACTTCTGTACAAACATAATATTAAGAGCACACCATGTACATGATTTAAGGGTAATGACCATTTCAAATAACATGACTGTGTTGCAAAAGACCTGAAGTGCAGCATTCAGTTAAAAAAAAATGAAATTTGGAAAAAAGACTTTTTGGTAGAGCTTAACAGATAGGAGAAAATTGGTACTAAAGATTTTCAAGATTACTTTTCACTAGGTTATTTGAAATATTCTGCATAAAATGTATGTATTTTATCCATATTTACAAAAGATTTAAAAGCTAGTGACAGAAATGTTTAAACTTGAGACCAAAAAATCAAATGATGTAGTATAAACTCTTTAAATTGGAGGTCACCGATTTAGGTCCCTCACCGAAACAGGGCATACGATACGAGTGTCAGTTTTACAAAGAACGCCATATTAAATAAGATTCAATTTTATTAACCAAAAGTCAAATTTATCAGGTTCAATGAAGTTATTAACCCTTTCCCTCATATAGACGCTCTCTGACGTCTCTGCAGCAGACAGCTTTTTGAAAACATAGTGACAACAGAAGAAATTGATCAAAACAAGCAATATCTCCTTTTACCACAATGTTTTCCACTTAGTCATAGGTAATCCATTATATTTTTTATTTTTTGACAAACTATGTTCAAATTCGTCTGCTGCAGAATTGTTGTATGAGGGAAAGGGTTAAATCATAAAATATTGTCAAAAACAATGACGCGAATAATACCGTAACACATGTAACACGTTAAATTTGTTTCATGTGTTACGGTATATTCACAACATAGCCGCCATTTTGATAATTGCGCAATGTTAATCATGGTTCCCTACTGAGAATTTGAAATCGGTAAACAGCGTTGAATGTAAACATCGGGGTCCACTCTTGATCGGGGTCGTCGGGTCGTTAACGTCATTGACCCAATTTCTCATTTCTTCCAATGAAATCGCAATTATTAAGTCATATGATTTTTTTCCCGCCGGTTATGCTAATTAATTTTGGTAAACAAAGCCGTGATTGGGCATTTATTATTCATTATAGATTTCATCCCAAACATTTTCTTTGACATATCGCATACTATGTCGATTATGAAGGTGTTTCATATTTGATTAACGACAAGATAAGATCTAGAAGTGGTCGTATTGTATTGTCTTTAATATTTGGATCGAATTTATTTTATTAACTTCTGCATGGTGACAATTTTCTTCTCCGTCTTTCTGAACCGGTCTGCACCAGTTTGCAAACATCGCATACCGAAAGTAGGAATATGGATCAAAATACGTTTAAGGGAATATTTGAATTTCATTGGTTATTCGCAATCATTCATGGATTAACACCAGGGAACAATGGTCACTAATGATTGGACCGCCGTAATGGGTATATATATCACGTTAATTGACTATTACTGAAGCGATTCGGTTGGCTGAAACCACTCGATCTGACAGGTTGGTAACTCCGCCTACTGATATTGATTTGTTTATGGTCACAGCGAGTGGTTTTCGCATGTAACATACAGTCACTGTTTATACACGACATGTGTGTAAGTAATTAAGCCGGGCTACCAGACACGGGAATAAACAGTAGCCCGCCGGGCTTTCATTTGAAAATGACAGTAGCCCGGGCAATTATTGTGGTAGCCCGCGGGCTCCGGGCAATGGATTTGTCGGACACTGGTATATAGGGATAATACACATTTTCGAGGGCGTGAACATCTGCGGACGCCAGCAAAATGTGTTTATGCCCGAGTGCGAAGCACGAGGGCATAAACACATTTAAGGGCGTCCGCAGATGTTCACGCCCGAGAAAATGTGTATTTTCGCTATTATTGCATAAAATAAGAGCAAACATCCAACATACAGTCCGCTGTAACGTTCAGTTGTACGATAACCGCCGATGAACCTGACCCGATAACGCATGTGACGTCATAAACACATGTGACGTCATAAAGTAAACAAGTAATGTTTTACATATCCACGAACCGGGCCTACATCAAGGTTGCCATCGCTGAGTCGACACGGGTCGAAATAAATAAATGGTTTTTGATTATTTTATGCTCTTTAACTGTGAATCTAGTGCATGTTACCGATTATCGAGTTAAAGAAGCTGATGTTATTGTTAACCCAACAAATTGCTCCTATTCTAGGGGAGATGGAGCGTCCATGTTTTGTTTACTAACGGTGCCCGGGGTAATGCATATGTAAAACATCTAACCTGTCTGAAACGGCACGTACGCGCGAGAATCGCTTTGTTTATACACGTTTTCTCGCCGTTTACGCCCGGCTTTTGCAATGTTTCTGTATCCCTTAAGCGGGCGTAAAACATAGATTTTATGCAATAATATAAATTGCTTAACAATTTCCTAGTTTGATTTCAGACCAATGACCTCATTATACTTATCTTTATTAACCCTTTCCCTCATATAAACGGACGCCTCTGCAGCAGACGGCTTTTTGAAAACATAGTGACAAAAGAAGAAATTGCACAAAACGTGCAATTTCTCCTTTTGCCACAATGTTTTCCAATTTTAGTCATAGGTTAACCAATCAATTATAGAGATATTCTGTTTGTTGACAAAATATGTTCAAAGTCGTCTGCTGCAGAATTGTTGTATGAGGGAAAGGGTTAAGACTCACAAATCAAAGTCAAGACAGATAACATAGCCTAGAAAGGTTTTCAATGGTGACCCCATCTGAGATATTGTTTAAGGCATGGAGACCTTGACCTGAATACCTTGACAATTCCAGGCTTCCTTTATACCATACCTAATATCATACACAATTTGGTTATACTTATGTAAGTCTAAGGTAAGTTGTCAAGAGGAAACAAAAAGTAAACATCTGCCCATATCTCTGCTAAAACCACATCATTCTTATTACAAGTTTGAACTTCTTTTTGATACAAAGTATAGTGATAAATGGTTGTACGTCAGGCAAATGTAGAGAGAGGACACTGTAAATACAGTTTTGGCTATTTCGAGGGACATAATTGTGGAGTCACTAGGATAATGTTGTTAGTTATTGAACCTGACAAAGATATTCTGCCCATACACATTTGGTGATGATTGGATAAAGGCTTCAAAAGCTATTGATCTGACAAGACCGATTAGAGGTAATTTCTTTAATTAAAGCGCAATTACTCTTGAGTGACTGAAGCAATATGGCTAGTTATCAAACTTATCCGAGATATTATGCCAATACACATTCTGACCAAATTTTAGGTGATTGGACAATGGCTTCTTAAGGTATTGAGCGAACGAGACCGATTTTAGGTAATTTCTGTCATTAAAGGGTGATAACTCTAGTGACTGGAGCAATATGGCTGGTTATTAGACTTGTCGGAGTTATTATGCCCATACACCTTCAAACTAAATTTAGTGATGATTGGATAAAGGCTTCAAAAGTTATTGATCGAACAATACCTATTTGAGGTAATTTCTATAATTAAAGGGCAATAACTCTAGAGTGACTGCAGTGATATGGCTAGTTATCGAACGTGAAGTAAATATTATGCCAATACACATTTTGACCAAATTTGACCAAATTTGGTGGTGATTGGACAAAGGCTTCTCAAGTCAGACAAGACCAATTTTAGGTAATTTCTTTAATTAAAGGGCGATAATTCTCGAGTGACTAGAGCGATATGGCTATTTATCGAACTTGTCCAAGATATTATGCCAATACCCATTCTGACCAAATTTTAGGTTATTGGACAATGGCTTCTTAAGTTATTGAGCGAACGAGACCGATTTTAGGTAATTTCTGTCATTAAAGGGCGATAACTCTAGTGACTGGAGCAATATGGCTGGTTATTAGACTTGTCCGAGTTATTATGCCCATACACATTCGGACTAAATTTGGTGATGATTGGATAAAGGCTTCAAAAGTTATTGATCGAACAATACCTATTTGAGGTAATTTCTATAATTAAAGGGCAATAACACTGGAGTGACTGCAGTGATATGGCTAGTTATCAAACGTGTAGGAGATATTATGCCAATACACATTTTGCCCAAATTTGACCAAATTTGATGGTGATTGGACAAAGGCTTCTCAAGTCAAACAAGACCAATTTTAGGTAATTTCTTTAATTAAAGGGCGATAATTCTCGAGTGACTAGAGCGATATGGCTATTTATCGAACTTGTCCAAGATATTATGATATACATGAATACACATTCTGATCAAATTTGGTGATGATTGGACAAAGACTTTTAAAGTTATAGGGCGCACAACATACTGGACACCGCCCACCCATCACAGGTAAAACTATTATACGTCCCGTTTTATAAAAACAGGCAAAGAATATGGAAACTAAAATCATAATTATAACTTGGAATTGATTAAATTGTTGCAAAAAGAGAAATTTTTCATTGTGTTTTCAAATGTTGTCTGATACATATGCATCTGCATGTGGGAAAGGATTAAACAGTCACAAAAATATGATAAATAAGTTTCAAACTTCAAGACTCACCATTCTGTTTGTCCATCAAGTCTGTATCGGTCAAGGGTTGAGCTCTCTTCTTTATTTCTTCTTCTGTCAAACTCAGCTGACCCTCCGTTAAACTCCTGTATCATTGTTAAGAACAACAAATGAAGAATTAAATACAAAACTGTTTAACAATAGCAAGCTCAACCATTCTAAAAACATCTATCTTAAGTTAATAATGTATGATTGATAATTAAGATGTTCACAATATTCGAGTTCATTGTTGGCTTGCAGGGATATCAACATTTAGAAATCACAATTTACATTAAGGTCTTTTCCACATGTTCGACACCTGTGCAGCAGAAACCTTTGAAAACATTGTGGCAAAATGAGTAATTTCCCCTTTTGCCACATTGTTTTCAACTTTTTTCAATAATTTTACTTTCAGCTATAGAGATTTTCAATATTTATGCCATGATGTTTTCAAAGTCATCTGCTGCAGATTGTTTGTATGTTGGAAAGGGTGAAAAGTTTTTTTAAATCTTAATTGAATCTGGATATTTAAATGACCTTGGTCAGGTAATGTGGGGCATCGGCATAAAGTGAAGACTCAGGTGAGCCAGCGCATAGAAACAATCCTACCTTAGTCTTAAATGTTAGCAAACACAAAATATTGCATTAGTTGTATCTTTTGGCTATAATCTACAAAAGAAGCTATGTAAGTTTTAAGCCAATGCTTCTTTTACCCTTCCCACATACAAATACTCTCTGTCACCTCTGCAGCAGACAGCTTGTGAAAACATTGCTCATGACGACTCTTTTAAATCATTTTACTTTCCTTTATAGGGGTTTTCCACATTTTGGAATAGATCATTTCATCGGCTGCAGATTTGTCATCGATTGTTTGGTATTTTACGCGGCTTTCAACAATTTTGCAGTTATATCACGGCGTTTCCTTGATAAGTTACCAGTACTACTGGTCCTTTTAGCCGGACACCAGCCAGTCGGTCGTAATGCTAACCCCGCAAGCCTGAACACCAAGGAGGGCAGCCATTACTTCCATTTTTAAAGTATTTGGTGTGACCTGAATGGGGATGGAACTCACAACCTCCAGCACCTGAGGCAGACTCTCTACCATTTCACCACCGAGGCGGTCAGACTTGTCATATGTGAGTTTACTGTCAGCATACACACAATATTGCATTAGATGTATCTTTTAACTTAAAAGTGAAGGTCTGTTAGATTTAAGCCCATGCTTCTTATACCCTTTTGCCAAGCCCCGGTAGTTCAGTCGGTATCGACGTGGGCTGTCAATCCAGGGATTGTGAGTTTGAATCCAAGCTCTGCCACATTCTTTTCGACGTTTGACAAAAGTCACTGTGACATGTGTCATTCGTCTTTCACCAATGGGCTAACAGTCTATGTGGGAAAGTAGCCAGTTTCTTGGAAAGTATGTTGAGTACTGGTATGGGAAAGCCAGGAAACTTAAGGGTAGGTTAACTGGCTGCAGTGATATGACTGAAAGATTGTTCAAAACGGCGTTAAACCGGAGTCAATCAACGTTTACCCTTTCACACCTTTGCAGCAGACAATTCTTGAAAACATTGTGCCAAAAAAAGGAAATTGCTCATAATTGCCACAACATTTTCGAAACTATTTTATAGTTGTACTTTCAGAGATTATTGACATTTTCGCCTTGATATTTTTAAAGTAATCTGCTGCAGATTTGTTGTATATGGGAAACTGTCAAACACACAATATAATTTATATTGCATGAAAGGTATCTATAAGTGAGGTTTCAACTGTACTATGTCTATGCATCTTGAACCCTTTCCCACATATAATCAATATACAGCAGACCACTTTTAAACATCTAGAGAAAAAAATAAAAAATGTCAAAGGATGAAAAAAAGTTAAACAATTGTAATTTCTCGTTTTTGCCCAAATATTTTCAAAAGCTAATTGCTGCATATGCTTCTTCTGATTGGGAAAGGGTTAAATGATACCATACAGAAGTCGCCAGAGACACCATCTCTCTGAATGGAGCTCAAGTCTAATTGCTTTGTGTTTTATGCTGCATTCAATTATTTTCAGTTAAATAAAGACTTTTCCTCTGTAAGTTGCCAGTACTACTGGTCTATTTATCCAGACACCAGCCAGTCAGTCGTAATGCTAACCCTGCAAGCCATTACTATCATTTTTTAAGTCTTTGGTATGACCTGGCCGGGTGTCGAGCCTGTGACCTCCTGCAGAAACTCTACCACTACAACACCGAGGCAGTCAAGTCTAATTACCTGTACATGGCCACTGTTAAAGCAAATGGAGCAAGGAATGCCTGTAATTGAAGAAATATTAACCAATTATCTGTTTGAGTCGTCTGCTTTGAAAATATCTTGAGGATTTAAATGTGAAATCTTGAGTGGAGGTATAATTATGCTACAGGGAAGAAGAAATTGCAGGAAAACAAAAACAAGAGTGCCGCAAGCAAGTCTGCTTTTTTTTCAAGTTGTAAAAGGGGCATTTCTGAATAACTATTAAAGCCATAGTTACCGTATATCCGCGGCCATAAGTCGAATTTTTGAGACTCAAATTTTGGTGTTGAAGCAGGGACTCGACTTATGACTGAATGACAATCTCTCCTAAGGCTATATTTTACACACAACAAACAGTAGAGAAACTACTTTTTATCAGCGATGCATCCTTTCCTTACATTTTTTTTATCTAGTTTTAAAGCCGTAAACAAAGGTAAAATAAATACCATACCCTTTAAAATCCTTTTCAATTCAAAGTTAATTTGTCCAATTTAAAGAATATGTAGTAATTTCTCCTTTTGTCAGAGCTCTATCAAAAGAAGTCTGCTGCAGATGTGTATAAATGCATGTGAAAATGGGTAAGAGTGAAATCTATATAGACCTTTATTTCCGCAAACCATTTTCCTCAACAAATGAGCTACGTCATAAAAAAAGAGTATGTGCAGTTTAATCACACAAGTATAATTTACTAAGCTAATAGTATTGTAAATTTAACATTAATTTATATGGGTGTATTTCATTTGTCGCGGCTCAATCTCAGCTGGTAAATTAGTGACGTCATTTATTTGAGCCCTGTGTTTTTCACACGACAAACAGTTATAGGGCTAACGCAAGTCGGTTGTAACTACAGCCTGTTCCAGTGGAAATTACAACCGTTTTCATATAACCATAGAGTCCAAACTTCTTTCCATAGACCTTTAAAACCCTTGTCTTCACCTCTCTGTGAATTACACACACTTTTAATAAACTTCGTCAATGCAATACCCGGCCGGGTAGCTCAATTGGTAGCGTATCTGACTCGTGATCTGGAGGTCACGGGTTCGATACCCGGTTGCGGCGACATTCTTTCGGGCGATGTTTTCCATTGCCTCTCACCTCTGATCTATGTGAGAAAGTAGTCAGTGGCTTCGAAAGAATGTTGTGTAAGTACTGGTGTGGGAAAGCCAGGAAAACATGGGTAGGTGCACTGACCGCCGTGATATGACCAAAGCTGTTGAGAGCGGCGTTAAACTCCAAACAAACAAACAAACAAATCGTCAATGCATGGTAGAAACACTGACACCGATAAAACCCTTTGTTCGAGTTTCGCACTTTTATTTTTTATAGATTAAAACAAATATTAAACAATTTGGACTAGTTAGTTTGTTTGGCTTATTTGGATTTATAAAATCAGGTTTGTGCATTATTTTCTTAATGTATTATTATCCAGTTTTACATCGAGAACCATGTTTTTTTGCCGACATTTTTAAAAAGTCGACCCCCCGACTTATGTCTGGGAGTAACCTCAAAACCACCGAAATTGGGGTCAAAATGGACCCTCGACTTATGGCCGCGGATATACGGTATGTGTGACTTGATAAAGACATGCGTACCAATTTTGATTTGAAAATATTGAACATTTTAGAGTTATGAGGTAAGGTTTTCTAAGTTGAAAAAGGGGCATTTCTGAATAACTATTAAAGCCATAGTTATGTGTGACTTGATTAAGACATGCATACCAAGTTTCATTTAAAAGTATTGAACATTTTAGAGTTATGAGGTAAGGTTTTCTATTAAAGTTGAAAAAGGGGCATTTCTGAATAACTATTAAAGCCATAGTTATGTGTGACTTGATAAAGACATGTGTACCAAGTTTCATTTGAAAATATTGAACGTTTTAGAGTTATGCGGTAAGGTTTTCTAAGTTGAAAAAGGAGCATTTCTGAATAACTATTAAAGCCATAGTTATGTGTGACTTGATAAAGACATGCATACCAAGTTTCATTTGAAAATATTGAACGTTTTAGAGTTATGAGGTAAGGTTTTCTAAGTTGAAAAAGGGACATTTCTGAATAGCTATTAAAGCCATAGTTATGTGTGACTTGATAAAGACATGTGTACCAAGTTTCATTTCAATATTGAATGTTTTAGAGTCATGAGGTAAGGTTATAATTTTGTGACGAAGCAGATGACACCAATGGTATCACAATACCCTGAATTGTTATCTTCGAAAAACAGGCAAGCTAAATATTGCTTATTTTGATCATTATCTCCTTTTGCCCAACAATATCTTTAGAAGTAATCTTCAACTAGCAAAAGTAAACTGTATCGGAAAAAGATATACATTTAATATTTTATCTATCAATGGTAATAATAAACTGATTATTTTTCAACAATATCTTCTTTTCCCACAATATTTTCAAAAGTAATCTTCAGCTTTGTCAGAAAAAGTTAAATTTATCGAGCAACATTTTATATTTCTAGACTTTAACAATCTTTCCCACCTGCAGGCATAGTTTGACGCAGATGACTTTTGAAAACATTGTGGCAAGAAATAATGTTGAAAACGGCATAAAATCCCCAAATAACTAATAACTAACTCTCAAGCAGCAGCCCTGAGTAATCAAAATGTGGCTGTTTAGGACAATTGGCTGTTAAATACAAGTCAAATATATAAGAGAGTGGGTTTTTTGATGACCTTCTACTGGTTGTTTAATACAAGTTGGCTGTTTAACATAGATGACCACTAACACAAGTTTGACTGTACTAGTACTCTTTCTTCTACCACTGTTATTCAACAAATAACTGCAGTGTTCGAAATTAACTTTTTTGGCTTGTAGCTCAGACAGGAACAGACTCATAGAGCAAAAACGAAACTTGGCCGTTATTTCTTTTTTTCACGTAGCAAGTTCTTGCTTCTAACTTTTTGGACAGGTAGCAATTTCCTATTTTAAAATTAGTATTTGCTACTTCCTACTGCTAATTTTAAACCCTGAGTAACTGTATGTAAAATCTTACCCTTGGTACATATAGCTTATGATTTTTTGGAGCTTGTCTTATGTCTGCAAAAGAGAGTTGAATTTGACATATCAAAACTTCTTCAACATGAGCACCGGGGGTACCCTCACTCATCTTATTTTATGAATTATAAATAAAGTAATGATACATCCAGTATGTGTGGTATTTAAGTTATTGCTATTGTAATATGAAGTCCCATCATAATGAATATGTGTCCCATTTTTTGTTATAAGGAGCAATTTCTCCTTTCGTCAAAATGTTTTCAAAAGATGTCTGCAAGTTGGAAATGGATAAAGCAAATTTTCATTAGGGAGATTTTAAACTAAAAATGTTTGTAATACATTATTAGGCAACATAATTACTCTTTTTGCAAGTCACATGTGTGCATTTTCATAACGACCATTTTGATTTTTTTATTCAATAATAGGACTGCCTCTGATAGAGATGATTTTCCATATTTTTTAAAAAAGTGGTTTCGAAACCATCTGCTGCAGATTTGTTGTATGTGGGAAAGGGTTCAAAGAATCTGCCGTAGCAGAATGGTTAGTATTACTGGAATTTGGACTTAAGCGTCCAAGGTTCAATCCCCAATAATGGCGGTCATGGTGGAGTGCCCTTGTGCAAGGCACATTTCCTAGCCTAGTACTGGTTTGTTTACCCAGGGATCATGAATAAGTGAACTGTTGAATGATTTAACTGAAATAATGTTGAAAAATAAATCAAACGTAAATAAAAAAAAATTCAATCAAACCTTGTAAGTTGTGCCTCCTCCTTTTCGCCCCTGCATGAAGGAGTTGAGAGCATTGTTCACACAGGGCTATCCCACCAGGACAATCTGTACAGTAAAGTACGGCTGCACTCAACTCACAGTCCTCACATACTCTCCCCTAAAAAAGATAATATAATATATCCTTTTCCCACATACAACAATAGTAAAGCAATGACTAGGAGAATATCTAGACAATTTCTTTTGAATTATCTGTATTTTAAAATATAACAAGGGCACCGCAAAGCGGATGCATCCCCTCCGTATTCAATTTAAAAATATGGCTAAAAATAAGGCCAAGATATTATACCTAGATATTAATATTATGTACCAGAAAACTAATGTTATTTGTCCTTGCTTTTATTAAATTGTTATTAATGTTATGTACCAGAGAAGTAAGTGTAATTTGTCCTTGTCTCCGCCTTTGGCCTTTGCCAAATGACCCCGCCTTTGCCCGTTGACATTTACAATCAATAGGCTTCTAGATCTTACCATATACTAAATGTATGGCAAGTTCGGTCGAAGGATGTTCAGTGTAGAATGGTCACAAGGTTGTTGATATGGGAAAATAGTCAGTCCAATTTTGACCTTGACCTTCAATCTATGACCTTGAAAATAAATATGCTTCTAGTTGTCTGTTGCAGATGCATGAATATATGGCAAATGATTTTAAAAGACCTGTACCCTAAAAGAAACAACAATGTTACAATATTTTCAATATCCATTTTTTTTTTAAAAATCTTGATAAAGACCTAGGGGTCGAAAATTTGATAATTAAAGAGTTGATACAAAGTGATTTACTAACTTTATGTTTTACTGACTTTGCTCCCTTTGGAAGACCTAATATACAAAGATTTTTATTATCCCTATATTTATAGAGATTTTAAATGTTTTTGCCTATTAAAATGTTTTCAAAGTCGTCTGTTGCAGATTTATTGTTGGAAAGGGTTAATACTTGTCTCTGCCTGCCATTATGTTGCTGATGTCCTTGTTGATTTCCGATGTTATTGACAGCCACTTGATGTGCCCCTATTCTACCCCCAGTCTGATCTGAAAATAAAATGCACTGTTGCAATGAGAAAACAAAGAGTACTTGATATTAAATGAGGAGTAAACTGGGTCCGATTCAAAAACATTCGTAACTTAGCATTAACCCTTTCCCTAATACGAAAATTCTGCAGCAGACGACTTTGAACACATTTTGTCAAAAAATAGAAAATCTCTATAATTTAATAGATAACCTATGGCTTAAAGTGGAAAACATTGTGGCAAAAGGAGAAATTGCTCGTTTTGAGCAGTTTCTTCTTTTGTCACTATGTTTTCAAAAAGCTGTCTGCTGCAGAGGTGTCAGAAAGCATCTATATGAGGGAAAGGGTTAAAAGTAATACTTAAATTCTTTTAAAAAGCACTTTTTCATCATTTTTGTTTCCCTAATATGTTGGAAAACATGAATGGCAGAATGCTTTTAAGTGAATGACTATTAAAGTTGATAATTATAAACATTTACCTTGCTGACTAACAATACTTGTTAAGAAATGAAATATTTTAACATTTTTATAAGGGAAACAAAAATAATGATATGGTTTTAAGTATTTAATTATTACTGGTAAGGCTGGTGGAATTGGACCCTGGTCTTTTCCGAACAATATTTCTCTTATTACTCGAGGACTAAGGGGTGTGAAATATTCTTCTTGTCTAGAGCTCGGAGATTAGTTTGTGTTGAACACAAAGTTCATGATAATCAGAACAAATTATTCGCTCTACGTATATTTGATTAATTAATTAGTATTTTTCAATTATTTTATTTGTTAAAACCATTTCTGTATACATGTATGTTGAGGAATATCAACAATGGGCTGTTTATGCTTAAGTTGAAAATATATGATCTGCTCTGTTTTATAAGACTCCACCCCGTAAAAGATAATCTTGAATATTGCTCTGATTTTAATGTTATATATACATATAATTATAGAGACCAAATGCTCTGATCGTCTATAACCTTTTTTTTTAGCTTCTATAGGCTCATTTGATAGTGTACACATTATTATGGACAGTCATCTGACAGGTGCAGATAGATACAAGGGAGTCTGGGTGTGATACCCTAGTTCTTTCCAAAAGGACCCCTGTGTTCTTTAACCCTTTCCATCATATAGATGCTTTCTGACGCCTCTGCAGAAGTAGGCTTTTTGAAAACATGGCGTCAAAGGAAGAATTTGCTTAAATGAGCAATTTCTCCTTTTGTAAACATGTTTTCAACTTTATTCAATCATTGAACTTTCATTTAAAGGGAGTTTCCAATTTTGTTTGTATATGTTTCTAAGTCGTCTCCTGCAGATTTGTGGGAAAGGGTTAACATACTCAGTGTAAAGCAATGATACATGAGAGGCACTGTTTCCTTGAAAGGACCAGTACTTGACCTCTAGTTGAGTGGGAGACACTTGACACACCTCAAAAAAATCCAGAACCTGGACCTCTGGATTGACAGTCTAACATATAAACCACATAACCACCAAGTCAATCATTAATAACATTTCGTCTAAGTACTTACCAACTTCCTCTGGCTCCAGATATCCCAATCTTAGCGCGTAATTGTCTAAGAATGCAGCTATTGGATCATTGTATCTCCCGAGGAAATCTTGTCTGTATTCACGTTCAAACGCCCTCATATCCTTCAGGGTATACTCTGGATGCATAGTGGCTCCTTTTTTGTTAAGTCCCGCGAGGTAAGTCACGAAGTCATCCAATGTGGGAAAATGTGGAGGCTGTTTAATAAACTCTCTGTTACAGATGAAAACCAAAGTTATTAGAGTTTTAGTCCTTTCCCACTCAGCAGCAGACGACATAGAAAAACATCTGGGGCAAAAATAGGGAAACTCTCTATAAATAAAAGTGTTATCATTGAAAAGAGTGCAAAACATTAACCCTTTCCCTCATATAGACACTTTCTGACGCCTCAGCAGCAGACGGCTTTTTGAAAACATAGTGACAAAAGAAGAAATTGCTCAAGATGAGCAATTTCTCCTTTTGCCACAATGTTTTCCACTTTTAGTCATAGGTTATCCATTCAATTATAGATATTTTCTATGATTTTACAAAATATGTTCAAAGTCGTCTGCTGCTGACTTGTTGTATGAGGGAAAGGGTTGAGACATATAGAGAGATGGCTCAAAATTAGTAATTTCTCCATCTGTCAGTATGTTTTTGAAAAGTCTTCTGCTGCGCATTCATCAAAATGCATCTGCATGTAGGTATAAGGGTAAACTCGTTCCCACTTATAACAAAACTGCAGCAGACGACTTTGAAAACATCTGAGCAAAAATATGGAAAACCTCTAAGTTTACATATTGAAAAGAGTTGAAAACGTAGTGGCAAAAGGAGAAATTGCTCATCATGAGCTCAGCATAGGGCTTTGTTTGGTCATAGGAGAAATATTTGTTGGAACCTCCTTATAAAGTCCTCTGAGTGTGATAACATTTCTGATATATATCACACTTAGGAATGTCAATTACAAATGACTTCAAAATTATCAACATCCAGATGATGTCATTTTGACCTTGTTTCACAACAAAAATAGTTATTGATACCTGGCAGTTTTGATGTGTTGGAATTCAAAAGCATGTTATTATAAGTAAGTATAAGTAAGTAAGTAAGTAATATTTTATTATAGTGACATGTGTACATATTTTACAAATACAAACATCAAACAATATAAACACCCGGCTGCGTAGGGCCTATAAGTCACTTTTAATAAACAATATTTACATATAAGGTAAAAAAGAGATAAAAAGAGAAGAAAGAACAAGAAATATGTGAGCTACTGCTCACTAGTGATACCCCCGCTCATGTTTTGAAAGACATATGTGATGGTGGGGTAAAGGGCCATAACTCCGTGAAAAATCATCCAACCGGAAACACGATATGCGCATCTACACTTGGTGGTGATCCTTCCTATGAAGTTTCATAAAATTCCAAAAAGCGGTTGCAGAGAAATAGCCCGGAAATGAATTTAGTCATACATAGCCTGATGGTGGAGTAAAGGGCCATAACTCCGTGAAAATTAATCCAACCGGAACGCAAACACGATATGCGCATCTACACTTGGTGGTGATCCTTCCTATGAAGTTTCATAAAATTCCAAAACACGGTTGCAGAGAAATAGCCCGGAAATGAATTTAGTCATACATAGCCTGATGGTGGGGTAAAGGGCCATAACTCCGTGAAAAATAATCCAACCGGAACGCAAACACGATATGCGCATCTACACTTGGTGGTGATCCTTCCTATGAAGTTTCATCAAATTCCAAAAAGCGGTTGCAGAGAAATAGCCCGGAAATGAATTTAGTCATACATAGGGGTAAAGGGCCATAACTCCGTGAAAATTAATCCAACCGGAACGCAAACACAATATGCGCATCTACACTTGGTGGTGATCCTTCCTATGAAGTTTCATCAAATTCCAAAAAGCAGTTGCAGAGAAATAGCCCGGAAATGAATTTAGTCATACATAGGGGTAAAGATCCATAACTCCGTGAAAAATAATCCAACCGGAACGCAAACACGATATGCGCATCTACACTTGGTGGTGATCCTTCCTATGAAGTTTCATCAAATTCCAAAAAGTGGTTGCAGAGAAATAGCCCGGAAATGAATTTAGTCATACATAGGGGTAAAGGGCCATAACTCCGTGAAAAATAATCCAACCGGAACGCAAACACGATATGCGCATCTACACTTGGTGGTGATCCTTCCTATGAAGTTTCATCAAATTCCAAAAAGCGGTTGCAGAGAAATAGCCCGGAAACGAAAGTGTTACGGACGGAAGGACGGAAGGAAGGACGGACATGGGTAAAACAGTATACCCCCCCTTTCCTTCGGAACCGGGGGTATAAAAAGAAAGAAGAAGAAAGAAGAAAGAAAAACAATAATTGAAAGATTATAATTTACATGCATAAGAATTATTCATTTATATAGAAAACCACGTATTTTTTTCATTGATCTGACAAGAAATTTGGCAACTTGATTATATAATTCGAAAACACAAAATTTAAACTTGTCTATGTTAGAAAGTGTGTTGAATGATGGGTTCTTTTGCTGTGCCCTGCTGATGAGCGATCCTCTCAGATCGTCATAGGCAAGACACGTCAAAAGAAAATAGATCTCGTCTTCAATTGAACCATTATTACAAATTTGACAGACCCTTTCCGATATGTTAAGCCTTGTAAATCTTCCGGTTTCTATTCTTATAGGTAAAATGCCAAATCTAAATTGTGCAAGGTGAGATCTTTCTAACTTAGACAGGTTTGAGATCAGATACTTTTCCATACAATAATCATTTTTGAAAGTAATATAGTTTCTCAATTTTGAAACTGACTGTATTTTATGAGACCAGTCCTTGGAATTTTTATTTTTAAGAGACTCTTCTGCTTGTTTCATGTCTACAATTCTTTTGTTTGTATAATTATCCAAAAATCCTATAGTTTGAAAAATAGATTTAATTTCTGAAGTCCATGTTTTGCCTGAAACATCGTAATCATAATTAAAAATATTTTTCGTAAGTCGAGCTTCATTATAACAACAGGGCTGTAGATAAGGAGCGTTTTTTATGTTCTATAATCCTGACACCCAAAACAATAGGCTTGATTTTTAATAAGAGAGATAAACTAGAAATATCACTGAAGGTGATGAATACCCCAGCTGGTGCCTGACAATAAACATATGTATGAGAAATTCAAGGGGCCATAACTCATTTAAAAATAATTCCAGTGCAACACGCCGACAATAGGCACAACTAGGCTTGGTATCAAACATTCTTGTGAAGTTATATTGAATTCTGACCAAGGGTTGCTGAGAAATGGTGTTCACAATAAAAGTCCACAGACCAACGGACCGACAAACCGACAAGCGTGCCTCCTATATAGCCCCCATATACTATGTATCTGGGGGTATAATAATATTGTTGCGAAAAGAGCAGTTTCCTCCCCCTTATCTAGTCTTCTGAACACAAACTTACTTTTTTGAATTCAACAACAGTCCAATTAAGGTGTACTTTTTAGGGATGGATTTATTTGTCCACTTCTGGATTTCATTGTTATTTGGATGACCTTCCTGTTCCTGTTTGACCTCTGCGACCTTGATGTACAAACATGAGACCAAGAATGGGTTTGAGGTAGTCTCCAGGATGGTCTCATGTTGGAGGTTGTAGTGAGCCACAGACCTGAAAAGAAAGTACAGTGGAACCTGTGCATAAAGACCACCTATGGGAACACAACAATGTCAGTCTATGAAATTAGCAGTGGTCCTATGGTCCCTGTTCAGTACTTTTTGATTCGGACCAGTGAAACATTTCCTTTGGCCAGTATAATTTTACATGTAATATATAGGATAACCAAACATTAAGGATTTTCTGGCCAGTGAATATAAACAGTTAATATCAATGACTGCAATATGGTCTTTGTTCACAGATGGTCTAAACTCTTTACTTACAGGGTCATTTATGCAGAAAATGGGTAATTAGGAAACTAAAAGTTTGGTTGCAATAGACAGGGACATGCTTATCAAAGGTGGTATTAAAGGTTTTGCTGGACATATAAACTGATCACACATGCAATAGCTCAGTAACCGTGAGGGCTGTCAATCAAGGGGTCATGAGTTAAAACCCCAGATCGGCCATTCATTCTTTCCTATGATAGACAAAAGTCATTGTGACAAGCGTCTTCTGTCTTCTACCAATGGACTGAGTAAAACAAGGGGGCCATGACGGCCCTGGATCGCTCTAAAGGAGTTCAGGTGAGGACATTGAGTGGATGGTATGAAGTATCATCCTAATTGACCAACTGCTTACAAAGGAGAAGATATTGATGATCGGACATGTGACAAAGGGTGATAACCAGAACTCACCTTGAGCACTTTGTGCTACCTATGTAGGAAAAACATTGTGTGGGGAACGCGTATGAAATAAATTTCAGATTGGTATGTGGGAAAGGGTTTTAGTTTCTTAACCCTTTCCCTCATATGACAATTCTGCAGCAGACGACTTTGAACATATTTTGTCAAAAAATAGAAAATATCTATAATTGAATGGATAACCTATGACTAAAAGTGGAAAACATTGTGTCAAAAGGAGAAATTGCTAGTTTTGAGCAATTTCTTCTTTTGTCACTATGTTTTCAAAAAACTGTCTGCTGCAGAGGCGTCTATGAGGGAAAGGGTTAAACTGGGAACATACCTGTCATCAGCCAGGGGCAGGTTGTTCAAGAACAGCTCATCTATCCTGACAGAGCTCTTGGTCTGCTTTCTTATGTCCTGAAATACAATCAGAGTACTAGATAAGGACGAGCCAACTTGTCTTTTCCTACCAATATCTCTCTTATAACTCAACCAATCCCTTTGTTGTGGGTACTCAAAAGAATCATCTCACTTAGACAATTCTTTTGAGTACCCACAACATAGGGTTTGACTACCTTATAAGGATTTTGGAACAAGTTATCTATCTAAATCTCTGAAAATAATAATCAAAACCATGGTTTGATTTCCAATCCTTGTCTCTACCATATTTCTCTATCAACTTATGCTCAGTAGGTAGTGATGACAGATGTGTGCTGTCAATCAAGGGTTTGTGAGTACGAACCCGAGCATAGCCTACATTTTGTTTAGATGTTTGACAAATGTCAATGTTACAACTACAAGCATCATTCATCTTCCACCTATGAGCTTACATATTCATAAGAATGATTTTGTATCTTATTAAATCCAATTGTAGTGGAATCGTATAGATTTGGTCATTTTTGTAAAACTAATTTCTCAAAAGACGTTGTCACGAGATGTTGTTAGCGCGCTGATTTTGGGAGTGGCATCCCCATAGAACTTCCTCTTGGATTCTGGAACTGAGCTCTGCAGAGCAGACAAACCAAAATCTAGTGACATAATTTTTTTTTAGATGTTACCAACAAACCACAGGAACCTTTATTGTAGCCTTTTACTAAAAAAAATTCTAAGCATTTTACTATTAGCTAGAAGATTTAATTTTATAAAAAAAAAATATATTTTTGTTCACTATTTACTATTACATAAACAAATTATATTTCCTTTTGGAAATCACTTATCTTCACTGAAGTGAAATTTTGGTTCCAAATCAAAGTCGGGCACCATCAAACTTTGTAGGTGTGTCTACTATCTTGACACAAACTGAAAACATGGCCAACTCTATCAAAGAAAATATTAGGCGGCCGATTTCAGCAAGATGTATATTCATGCAATTAACTTTCCGGTTTCATCCCAGGTAAAATTCTTTATTTATTATTGACCTTTGATTGTATCTATTTTGAATGCTCAGAAACTGCCAGATACTCAACATATCATCCGGTATGTGGACATTTTGTTTGGAAATCTTTCACCTTAATGACGTAGAGGAATATTATCTTTAGACTAAATTTTGTTCCCATATCTCACAAATAAACCAATCAAATTGAATGGGATTTCGCAGATTGTTTATTTTCATGGTAAGTTTTATAACAAGAGCACCGCGTACGGCACGGACGCTCGACTGAACCTTAACCGGACGACCATGCCGCAAGGGTCATGACAATAGCTCTCGTTTTTTTCAAAAGTCGAGCTAAAAATGAGAAATTTCAAAGCAAAGCAGTTCTTGTTTGGCACACCTTGAAAAAATAGTGTCTAAAAGGAAATATACCTTGTTGGTGTTATAGTAACTATAACACCAACAAGGTATATTTCCTTTTGGACAAAAAATATTTTTCACTATTTACTATTAGTAAATAGTGAAAAATATTTTTTTTATAAAATTAATTCTTCTAGGTAAATAGCAGACATATAAATACAGAGATTCGAATCAACGCGAAATCTCGTGGATCATATTCCTTGTCCGGCAAGCACTCAAACAGGGTTCCCACTGGCGGTCAATGGCGAAGAAAATAAAAAATTGCCATTAATGGTTGGTGAATATATATTTCGGGAAAAGCGCCGCATAATAAACTGGTATTTTGCATTTCCCAATTTTATTTTCGATGCATATAAACAGCAGTATGAAAATCGATCAACAGCAAGTCAATCATTCGAGCATGTGTAACTTGTACACTGTCATCGTGTTGTTTTGCACAGACGCTTTCATATATTGCAACAATTACAAAATAAAGCGTTTATAATATTCAGATTTAAAAAAAAATCAGTTACCAGTATGGCAAGCTATTTATAGGATAACAAGAAATATGTGAGCTACTGCTCACTAGTGATACCCCCGCTCATGTTTTGAAAGACATATGTGATGGTGGGGTAAAGGGCCATAACTCCGTGAAAAATCATCCAACCGGAACGCAAACACGATATGCGCATCTACACTTGGTGGTGATCCTTCCTATGAAGTTTCATAAAATTCCAAAAAGCGGTTGCAGAGAAATAGCCCGGAAATGAATTTAGTCATACATAGCCTGATGGTGGAGTAAAGGGCCATAACTCCGTGAAAAATAATCCAACCGGAACGCAAACACGATATGCGCATCTACACTTGGTGGTGATCCTTCCTATGAAGTTTCATAAAATTCCAAAAAGCGGTTGCAGAGAAATAGCCCGGAAATGAATTTAGTCATACATAGCCTGATGGTGGGGTAAAGGGCCATAACTCCGTGAAAAATAATCCAACCGGAACGCAAACACGATATGCGCATCTACACTTGGTGGTGATCCTTCCTATGAAGTTTCATCAAATTCCAAAAAGCGGTTGCAGAGAAATAGCCCGGAAATGAATTTAGTCATACATAGGGGTAAAGGGCCATAACTCCGTGAAAAATAATCCAACCGGAACGCAAACACAATATGCGCATCTACACTTGGTGGTGATCCTTCCTATGAAGTTTCATCAAATTCCAAAAAGCAGTTGCAGAGAAATAGCCCGGAAATGAATTTAGTCATACATAGGGGTAAAGGGCCATAACTCCGTGAAAAATAATCCAACCGGAACGCAAACACGATATGCGCATCTACACTTGGTGGTGATCCTTCCTATGAAGTTTCATCAAATTCCAAAAAGCGGTTGCAGAGAAATAGCCCGGAAATGAATTTAGTCATACATAGGGGTAAAGGGCCATAACTCCGTGAAAAATAATCCAACCGGAACGCAAACACAATATGCGCATCTACACTTGGTGGTGATCCTTCCTATGAAGTTTCATCAAATTCCAAAAAGCGGTTGCAGAGAAATAGCCCGGAAACGAAAGTGTTACGGACGGATGGACGGATGGACGGAAGGACGGACATGGGTAAAACAGTATACCCCCCCTTTCCTTCCGAACCGGGGGTATAATTAGGAATTTCCTTATGAAGTATTTCAACATAGATCAGCCAAACAATAACAATCCAATATTGTTGTAAGTTTAAATTGGTTAATGCCTGCGTCAAACTTATCCTTTCCAAACAGATATGTGCGCCAAATTCATTAAGAATCCGTTAACCATGCAAGCTAGCTGAACCAGACATTGAATTTTAAAAACATCTATTGATGCAAAAATTTGGAAAATCTCTTGAAATTAAATTTTAATCCTTGTATTCTGTTGAAACTAGAAATATCACTGCAGGTGATGAATACACCCAGCTGGTGCCTGACAATATACATATGTATGAGAAATTCAAGGGGCCATAACTCATTTAATAATAATTCCAGTGCAACACCCTGACAATATGCACAACTAGGCTTGGTATCAATCATTCTTGTGAAGTTATATATTGAATTCTGACCAAGGGTTGCTGAGAAATAGTGTTCACAAGAAATGTCCACAGACCAAAGGACCGACAAAACCGACCGACAAGCGTGACTCCTATATATTAGGTATAACAAGTAACTGGAGGATTGCAAGCAATACCATAGTCCCCTACCGGTTTGCACTTTTGAGTCTGTTTCTGTTGTCATAGCAACCCAATGTTTAGGTATATCAAGACAATAAAGTATGAAAATAAAGAAAGGGAAATAACTCAAAAATTAGGGAAGCAAGAGTTATGGTTCATGTGCACTGCACTCCCCCTTGATACGATGTATTCATGTGTGAAATTTCATAGCCATAGCTAGTATAGTTATGGAGATATGCTCCGGACAAAAATCAAGTATGAAAATAAAGAAAGGGAAATAACTCAAAAATTAGGCAAGCAAGAGTTATGGTTCATGTCCACTGCACTCCCCCTTGATACGATGTATTCATGTGTGAAATTTCATAGCCATAGCTAGTATAGTTATGGAGATATGCTCCGGACAAAAATCAAGTATGAAAATAAAGAAAGGGAAATAACTCAAAAATTAGGCAAGCAAGAGTTATGGTTCATGTCCACTGCACTCCCCCTTGATGAGATGCATCCATGTGTGAAATTTCATAACCATAGCTAGTACAGTTTTGGAGATATGCTCCGGACAAAAATCAAGTATGAAAATAAAGAAAGGGAAATAACTCAAAAATTAGGGAAGCAAGAGTTATGGTTCATATGCACTGCACTCCTCATTGATGAGATGTATCCACATATGGAATTTCATAGCCATAGCTAGTACAGTTTTGGAGATATGCTCCGGACAAAAATTTGCCGGACTGACTGACTGACTGACAGATGGACTGACTGACGGACTGACGGACGGAGTGCAAACCTAAGAGTCCCCTTCGGCACGCCGGTAGGGGACTAATAATGTGGCAAAAGGAGAAATTGCACAGTATGAGCAATATTTACTTTTGAAATAAATGCTTTTAAAAGATGTCCGTATTATTATGAGAAAGGGCTGATAGTACTATTACATTCATTTCAAGTCGTTAGCAATGGCCAGATACAGTCAAGTAACCCATAGCGGATCATAACCAATACTATAGCGGATCACTTTAATGTTCAAGACACGCTAACTAATTTATTAGACAAAATTGTTGTGTATAAATTGGCAGGTAAGTACTTTATGGTATTATTTAAATACACAATAACAAGAGCGCAAAATGTCACAAAATACGCCCGTCCTGTTTTTTTGAGACCAAGTATAGCAATGATTGGTTGTACATCAGCCAAACTTATAGAGCAGACAGACACTGTTAGTACAGTTTTGGCCATTTCGAGGGACATTATTTTGTAGTGACTAAGATAATGTTGTAAGTTATCAGTCCTGACCAAGATATTCTGCCCATCAACATAATTATTATTGTCTAAATTTGGTGATGATCGGACAAAGGCTTCACAAGATATTTAGCTGACAATACCAATTTTAGGGAATTTCTATAATTAAAGGGATATAACTTTCTTTCGACTGGAGCAATATGGCTAGTTATCGAACTTGTCCGAGATATTACGCCAATACACATTCTGACCAAATTTGGTGATGATTGGACAAAGGCTTCTAAAATTATTGAGCTGACAAGACCAATTTTAGGTAATTTCTATAATTAAAGAGCGATAACTCTCGATTGACTAAAGCGATATGGCTAGTTATCGAACTTGTCCGAGATATTATGCCAATACACAGTCTGACTAAATTTGGTGATGATTGGACAAAGGTTATTGAGTTATTGAGCTGACAACATACTGGACGCCGCCCGCCCGCCGCAGGTAAAACTATAATACGATCCGTTTTTTCAAAACGGGCGTATAAAAATGTTGCTTGTCGGACTTTAAATTCATCCGTATCATCTGAGCACCTGATGCAAGTGTTTACGAGACCCAGTTATTTCTACCTTGTTTTGAAGAGAACATGTGGTTTTTGCGGCAACATGCAGCTTGCGATCTTAATTATGTTAGTTATTTATTTTGACATTTTAAGAAAGACAAATTACATACACCTATTGAAATGTAACCAATCATTCTCATTTGTCTTTGCATGTTTTTACTGAAGCGATAATAGAATAGCTAGGTAGGTTGGGAGGGTCTAAAATGCGGACGCGATCTGCGGACAAATGCAATATAGAGTAAACTGCGGACAAATGCAATATAGAGTAAACTGCGGACAAATGCAGTATAGAGGGAAACCTAAATATAGAGGTAAAATGCGGACGCTATAATATGTATTTGTATATTGTAGGAACAAGTTGTTTGTTGAGTGCAATTATTATAGTGACAAGTTTTATTTCTTTAAATGAATTGAACAATAATTGACAGTTTGGTACTCCAATTGTCGGCCCTTTTTAGATTTTGTTCATTAAACCTTTTTTTATATTTTCGTTTTTAATGTTATGGTAGAAAAACATTTGTCCGCAGTTTACTCTATACTGCATTTGTCCGCAGTTTACTCTATACTGCATTTGTCCGCAGTTTACTCTATAATGCATTTGTCCGCAGTTTACTCTATAATGCATTTGTCCGCAGTTTACTCTATACTGCATTTGTCCGCTGTTTACTCTATACTGCATTTGTCCGCAGTTTACTCTATACTGCATTTGTCCGCAGTTTATCCATGCAACATTCTATTCTCTAGAGTACTTGGAAGGGGGCAGAAAAAATAATTAACAAATAAACAATAAATATATATACAACACTTTTAATCTTAATCTTTTTTTCTAGTAATTATATATATATATACCACAATAATACTTATCTATAACAAATGAGGTAGATGTAACATGAAAACATTGTGGGAAAAGGAGAATTTGTTAAGTCTGTTATAAGTAAATGTTGCCAACTTAATCACATATTATATCATTGTAATAGCTAAATAATTAACAAAAGTTGCAATTAAAGTCTGCATCTATTGTTGAAATATCTACAGGTGCATTAACACAAGATTTGTGATACCAATTTGTGCATTTATCACATTGTACCATGACGGTATCGACACATCCCGGCAAGTTACAAATACAATAATTTTCAATTTCTATTTCTAGTGGTTTGACTTTTCTTCTATGGCTTAATGTTTTTGTAGTTTGCGGGAATTCCGATATTTCTTGTTTTTGAAAACATTCGAGTAAATGGCTTCTCATTTTATTACAGTCAAAAATTAAATCGAAACACAATTTTTTACGAAAACAGTAAGATGTTACAAATGCTATCGCAAAAAGCCCGCAGTCTATGCTGTTGTTCTGCTTCAGTATGTTTGGAACTTTTAGTTGAATGTTTTTTTTATCTCGAGCGTATATCTGTGAAAGTTGAATTTCCAGACCGTTTGTTAAAATATTGTCTGTTGGACGCTCGGTGCCAAGGCTATCCAGTAAGTACACTGAGTCCATTCACTTTCTCCACAAAAAGATCTTATTAAATCGCACAGGTAGTTTCCTTGAAGGTAATTGAAATAAAGTACGATGTCATCTATGGCTTTTTCTTTATAATCTATTAAGCGTTTAAGTTTGGCATTTAGACTTTCAGCGACATTATTAGTTTTCCCGAGTAGGCACAATACATAGACAACGGCTCGAGAATCCATCTACCAGAATATTTCACAATAGTTGGGCAAATATGTTCTTCGAAGTAGTGCACAAATGGTTGACTCCAATCACTTTTAAATTCACACACTTTAATATCAAAATCATCACGTGATTCACAGTGCAATAATGTACGTATTTGAGCGTCATAAACCCTTTTATCCGCATTTTTCCCACCATGTTTGCTCAGCCAAAATGTTATGTCATTTAGTATGTGATTCCAACATATAAGAAGATTACAGTTTTCCAAACGTTCTTCAAAAACATTCATTATTCCTATTTCTCGGTCAGTCACAACACAAACTTCTTTTTCTTTGAGTTTAGGGATTTTGAGTTTTAAAATTTCGATAAATTCTTCGTGGCACTTTTGAAATTTTCTCTCGTGAATCATGAATGCAACAGGTATTAAAGGTTTGTTAGTGAACATGGGGTGTCTAAATACAATTGTAGAAACATAAAAATCACCTAAGTTGAATGTTGTGTCATAATATAATTCAATAGTTTTATTTTTTAACTGCAAAACTCTATTAAATTCTTCAAATATTTCTGAATTGCCAACCACAATCTCTAAGTCCGGAGTAGTCTTTATACTATGTATAACATTGTCTAACTGATTAACTAACAGGTGTAGTCCATATAAAGAGTCATGTGATAGTTTTGCTTCTTTTCTCATATTTGAGTTTTCTGCTACGACAACAGTACCATCGTAACTCAAGTGGAGACCATCCTTGCTGAGGAGCCTTTTGTTCGGTCCTAAAGTAATGATACAAATTAACAAAATTAGAATATGCACAATTGTTGAAAGAGTAGCATTTCGGTTGACTGACAGATTCGATACATACACAGAAGCTTATATCTAGATAATTAACAGTGTATGGTCACACATCTTAATCGATTTGGTACGCTTAATCACCCTTGACTCTATATATGATCAGATGAAAATTAGTCTTGTACATATTATTAATTATTTACATGTAATTATATATGAATGAACATTGACGAGACATAATTTGCAATCGCTTTAATCACTTTTATTTGTTGTGACTTCCACACATACACAGAAGCTTATATCTAGATAATTAACAGTGTATGGTCACACATCTTAATCGATTATATGATCAGATGAAAATTTTATAAAGATATAGGACGTAATAATTTATGATTGACAGATCGTAAGACTTACCAAATAGTGTATAGAATTGGGGATGTTCAATAATATGGATCCATTTGCGTCTATTTGCTGCCATCCGCAGTTGGTAGTTGACTTCATACGCATCGTTATTCCAGCGACGAAGAAACATATCTTCTCTATTCTTGCCTTCAAACATGTTCTGAACTCGTGGTAAAATGGTCGAAACTAGCACAGTAGCACTGGGAGATGTACTGTGAATATCATTACATAAGTTGAGTATTTCGGCTACTATCATCTTTGGAGGCTTCATGCTTATGTCATTTGCTCCCACGACTACAGCAATACTCTGTAAAGCAATAAACTGTATAATAATTTCTGTATATGATAGGTTTATTGGGAAATGGTGTTACATTTATAATTATATGACACTCGTACACAATGGTAATTAACAGTGTATGGTCATGTATAGTAAAATGCGGACGGCAAATAAGTATTGGTTTTATACTGCAGACAATATATAATGTAGAGTAAGCTGCGGACAAATGCAATATAGAGTAAACTGCGGACAAATGCAGTATAGAGTAAACTGCGGACGGCAAATAAGTATTGGTTTTATACTGCAGACAATATATAATGTAGAGTAAACTGCGGACAAATGCAATATAGAGTAAACTGCGGACAAATGCAGTATAGAGTAAACTGCGGACGGCAAATAAGTATTGGTTTTATACTGCAGACAATATATAATGTAGAGTAAACTGCGGACAAATGCAATATAGAGTAAACTGCGGACAAATGCAGTATAGAGTAAACTGCGGACGGCAAATAAGTATTGGTTTTATACTGCAGACAATATATAATGTAGAGTAAACTGCGGACGAATGCAATATAGAGTAAACTGCGGACAAATGCAGTATAGACTAAACTGCGGACGGCAAATAAGTATTGGTTTTATACTGCAGACAATATATAATGTAGAGTAAACTGCGGACGAATGCAATATAGAGTAAACTGCGGACAAATGCAGTATAGAGTAAACTGCGGACGGCAAATAAGTATTGGTTTTATACTGCAGACAATATATAATGTAGAGTAAACTGCGGACGAATGCAATATAGAGTAAACTGCGGACAAATGCAGTATAGAGTAAACTGCGGACGGCAAATAAGTATTGGTTTTATACTGCAGACAATATATAATGTAGAGTAAACTGCGGACAAATGCAATATAGAGTAAACTGCGGACGGCAAATAAGTATTGGTTTTATACTGCAGACAATATATAATGTAGAGTAAACTGCGGACAAATGCAATATAGAGTAAACTGCGGACAAATGCAGTATAGAGTAAACTGCGGACGGCAAATACGGATGACATAGGTATTGGTTTTATAGAGTAAACTGCGGACAAATGCAATATAGAGTAAACTGCGGACAAATGCAGTATAGACTAAACTGCGGACGGCAAATAAGTATTGGTTTTATACTGCAGACAATATATAATGTAGAGTAAACTGCGGACAAATGCAATATAGAGTAAACTGCGGACAAATGCAGTATAGAGTAAACTGCGGACGGCAAATAAGTATTGGTTTTATACTGCAGACAATATATAATGTAGAGTAAACTGCGGACAAATGCAATATAGAGTAAACTGCGGACACATGCAGTATAGAGTAAACTGCGGACGGCAAATACGGATGGCATAGGTATTGGTTTTATAGAGTAAACTGCGGACAAATGCAATATAGAGTAAACTGCGGACAAATGCAGTATAGAGGGAAACTGCAGACGCTATGGAATATAGAGTAAATTGCGGACGGCATAGGTATTGGTTTTATAGAGTAAACTGCGGACAAATGCAATATAGAGTAAACTGCGGACAAATGCAGTATAGAGTAAACTGCGGACGGCAAATAAGTATTGGTTTTATACTGCAGACAATATATAATGTAGAGTAAACTGCGGACAAATGCAATATAGAGTAAACTGCGGACAAATGCAGTATAGAGTAAACTGCGGACGGCAAATAAGTATTGGTTTTATACTGCAGACAATATATAATGTAGAGTAAACTGCGGACAAATGCAATATAGAGTAAACTGCGGACACATGCAGTATAGAGTAAACTGCGGACGGCAAATACGGATGGCATAGGTATTGGTTTTATAGAGTAAACTGCGGACAAATGCAATATAGAGTAAACTGCGGACAAATGCAGTATAGAGGGAAACTGCAGACGCTATAGAATATAGAGTAAATTGCGGACGGCATAAGTATTGGTTTTATAGAGTAAACTGCGGACAAATGCAATATAGAGTAAACTGCGGACAAATGCAGTATAGAGGGAAACTGCGGACGGCATAGAATATAGAGGAAAACTGCGGACGGCATAATAGATTATGAAATATTAACTTACCGAGAAAAAAGGAGCTACATCAAACAAATCGTCCTCTCTCAAAAAGTTCAACGTTCCATATCCAGGATAAGAAAACACAGAAAAATTTGCCTTATCCAAATAGTCAGATAGGTATTTCACTTGACTATGACCTATAACTAGAGCCATCTTTGTACAATTAGCACACACAGACAACGATACAATTAGAGCTTCACTGAATTCACAAACTTAAATTACTACAACGACAGTGTAATAATCAGTTTCTTTTAAATGTCTTTTTATTTAATTTCACAAGTAAGTATTATTCTATTACAGTCCAATATTATCGTATCTCACAAGCTATATAGAACTAGTACATGTAGGTTATACTGTGAATATTGTAATGGATGTAATTGTACACGTTCAGATGAAACTGGAAAATCATTTTGATAGACAATTATGTTGAAGCAGCCAATCAGACATTGTTTGCCAATCTGTTAATTGGCACAATTAAAATGTTTTTCTACAATAACATTAAAAACGAAAGAAATGTGTTAATGAACAAGATCAAAAAAGGGCCGACAATTGAAGTATCAAACTGTCAATTAGTGTTCAATTAATTTAAAGACTCATCATTATAATAATTGCACTCAACAAACAATTTGTTCCTACCATATACAAATACATATTATAGCGTCCGCATTTTACCGGGTCCGCATTTTACCTCTATATTTAGGTTTCCCTCTATACTGCATTCGTCCGCAGTTTACTCTATATTGCATTTGTCCGCAGTTTACTCTATATTGCATTTGTCCGCAGATCGCGTCCGCATTTTAGACCCTCCCAGGTAGGTTACCATTAGCAAATCGCCATTTTGTTTCAATGACCGAGTCTGAGGGGTTTTCTCAAAATGTTATTTTCGACAATTTGGCCATGCCCAAAGATGCTAGTGATTAAATCGGAAATCTATCAATACAAATCTGCAGTTAGATAAAATATAACTTGTACATTAACAGCATAAGCTTTTGACAGCTAAAATGTTGCTTGAGATGACCCCCCTAATATCAGAAAGTAATGTGATCCCCTATTGCTACAATTGATCCGTTAATGCATCAATAACTCGAACTGGTAAACAACGGTCTGTACAGCTGTTTCTGCACTAAAACTGAAAAAGTGCTTGTCAATTTAAAGGAAAATGATTTTACTTGTGGACTATAAACAAAAAAGTTCTGAAACATTGACCGTTTCTTTTATGCACGACGTTGTTTCAGTTACTGATCCGTTAAGGGTAACTTGACTGTATGTGGCTCAAAAATTGAAAATTTGGTGGAAACTTGATGGCCAAAAAAAAAATGTCCAGGGTTAACCTAGTCTCAATATATCGCCGTTACATATTGCATTGTAACGTCTAGGATGCGAACAGTCAAAATAAAAAATTGTGTTCCTAGTACAGAAACCTGGACTAGGGTTAACCCTGCTGATGACCCTGATTAAATCAGTAAACTTAGAAGATAATTGAATGACGACTATATTATATAAAAATATAAGTGAACTCTCATTTGCACTACATTATTCTTTTACACTTCCAGGACCAGTCACAGTTTGTTTACAATCTACTTCATCCAGTGTTATATTCGATTCGCTCGAAAAAAAAAATCAAAATTCGTCACAAACGGGTCAGATTTCATTATTTTACAACATTATCACATAAACAGTGTTTTTTACTATTACTTTTTTACTACCAAATACCTAATAACACATGTATTAGATCTTTGACATTACCAACACGTGCTCAACGTTTGTTTACAAACAAGATTGACCTACTTTATAACTTTAGTCTTAAATTAAATGTCAACCCGTTCATACCTCTTTTACATCGGCTATTGTCGTCCCAACAAAATCTTCAACATCGAAGAATAAAAAATCTCTAATTTTCGTTTCTGCTGGGTTGTATCTTTGCTTATTTCTAACATAAATTCGTATTTTGCGCGCTCTGCGAATCATTTTATCCTTTTTGCCTATTTTCGGTTTGGCGTTATTTTAACATCATCGTAAGAATTTCAACAGTATCAATCCTAACCGGTGATTACGTAAGAAAATCCGTTCCTGGATTCTGATGAATAGTCGTGATTAGTTTCGGTTTTGTTTAGGTAATTTCCCCAAAAAATTCCCATTTATATCTATATATGACATGGTTATAACGCTAGTTTGATATGTATATGGATGGTTCGGAATTAAGAGAAAGAGGCGTGACAACTTTTTCCATGAATGATTTCCTAAAAGGATAATTGTGTCTTGAAATAATAGTTGATTTTTTGTTTTTTTTTTGTTTATGGAACTTTTTATCAGACAAAGTAAGTTAGTAAGTACTGTTGTTGAGCTTGTTTCATAAACTTTTAGAAGCAAAATGTCGAAATTAACAATGGTTGAAACAGTGAGGTTTGTTGTGAGAAATGTTTTAATTGTCTTTTTTTATTTTTTAATTAATCTGGTGAAATGTATACAATAGATAATTTTTGTGTGACTTTGCAGTCGGAGACACATAGGGATCTCTTCTGGTGATGGCTAAATTGTGGACTGACATTTTTCGTTGAATTAATAAAAAAAAGAACAAATCGCAGGTCATTTTGTGGGCAAAGCAAATCACCAAGGACTACATTGATTGATTGATTGGGGTTTAACGCCGTTTTTAACAATTTCTCAGACATATCACGGCGGCCAGTTCACCTACTCATATGTTTCCTGGTTTTCGCACACCAGTACTCCACACAACAATCGTCCCAAGCAACTGGCTGCTTTTCCACATAGACTTAGCCCATTGGTGGAAGACGAATGACGCGTGTAGCAATTACTTTTTCAAACGTCGGAAAGAAAGTTGGCTGAGCCGTGATTCAAACTCACAACCCCTGGATTGACAGCCAGTGTTGTTACCAACTGAGCTTTTGCTCAATTTGTATTATAAAATGATCGTCTCAATTGCAATCTGCCTATATCAATTCTGATTGACCTACACAAGACATCATTTAAAAGAGAAGATGACTTCTCCTACTAACAAGCAGCGACGAGATGAAGTTTCAGTCTCCGTAAAAAGAGAGATTTGTCAGTACAAGATCGATAATCCGAAGTCTACTATCCAAGACATACGAGCCCACGTTCTGTCAACTTTGTCACTTGAAATAAAGTCTTTCAACTGCCCTTTTTAGGGCCACAAATTCCTAGAAAGTCTTTTATCCAATTGTCTATTTATTACAAACCCATATGCATGTACAAATCTGATAGCAAAGGCCCTTTTTAGGGTCACAAATAAACATAAAGTCTACAATCCCAACTCTTTAACGGCCCTTTTTAGGGCCACAAACAAACAGAAAGTCTACTATCCCAATTGACAATTTATTATTATTACTGAATGGTATTAAAGCATAAAAAAGCAAAACAGAACATATAAGATAACTAGTTTATTTCTAATTTCTTAAAAACATATTCATTTACAACAAATTTAGTTATCGACATTGGTTAAAATGTATAGGTTGAAGAGATTCTGGTCCCCTTTCACTGTGGTAAATCTTACACCGTTGTAATTAGTACGATGTACGGTGTTTAGGTAAATATTACCTCCGATCCGACTGATTCGTTATCGGGAAAATTCATTTGTCCAGAAATATTAGTGGGGACCAAAGGTGTCCAGATTAACGAGGTTCGACTGTACATATATTTCACCATAGATCAGTTATTACTAGATGTATTGCATTGGGACGTTCTACAGTGCTTCCCAACTATCACACCTATGTAAATAATCAAGTTAGATAACTCTATCCTGCATATAATGCAAATTATCACCCTTTCAGAAATTCTGGTTAATACTTGGCATGCAACTACATAAGAGTCCATATCTCAGTATCTAATAAGCGGTGGAATAGTCAAGCGCGCTGTCTTAGGGACAGCTCTTCTTCATTTTCTTTTTATGTGTAATAAAATTTTGCTTTAGAGCTTTGGGACTTGAGCTTTCTCACGTATTGTATTATTAGTTTCAGATAATAAGACGCAAGGATGGATCCGTTACATAAACAGTTACTGAGAAAGAATCGAACTAACCTGATTGACAACATTGCAAAGCCGGATGATGTCAGTGACAAGCTGTTTGAAAGTCAAATATTTACAGAAAGCATGAAACAAGATGTTGAGGTATGATGCTGTATATAAAAGGATTATTTTACAGCAAACATGATAAGGACTCAATGTAAAGTCACTGTTAACTGAATAAACAGACCTTATCTGAAGGTCAAGTTGGGCTATTTTTGAATTACAAATATTTACAGAAAGCATGAGACAAAATGTTGAGGTATAAGACTGTATATAAAAGGATAATTTTACAGCAAACTTGATAAGGACTCAATGTAGTGACTGTTTGAAAATGTCAAAATTGCTATAATACAGCTTGTGAGCACAACAGAGCGACCAAAGAACCATGCCAGTAGAGCATATTATGCCCTCAAGGCCCCTCATGGGCTTTATGTGATCGGCTTTTGTCCGTCGTCCTTCGTCAACATTTGCTTGTTAACACTCTAGAGGCAACAATTTGCATCCAATCTTCATGAAAGTTTATCAGAACATATATCTCGATCATATCTAGGCCAAGTTCGAAACTGGGTCATGTCGGGTCAAAAACAAGGTCATTAGGCCAAATTTTATGAACATCTTGTTAACACTCTTGAAGCTGCATTTTTGGCTTGAGCATGTTGAAACTTTGTCAGAATGTTTGTCTTAGTGATATCTAGGTCAAGTTCGAATATGGGACAGGTCAGGTCAACAACTAGGTCACTAGGCCAAATTGTAGAACAATCTAGTTAACACTATAGAGATTGCATTTTTGACTTGAGCAGCTTGAACTAGGTCACTATGCCAAATTGAAGGAAAATCTTGTTAACACACTGGAAGCCACATTTTTGGCTTGAGCATGTTGAAACTATGTTGAAAAATTTGTCTTGATCATATCTAGGCCAAGTTCGAATATGGGTCATGTCTGGTCAAAAACTAGGTCACTAGGCCAAATTTAAGGAAAATCTTGTTAACACTCTGGAAGCCACATTTTTGGCTTGAGCATGTTGAAACTATGTTGGAAGATTTGTCTTAGTGATATCTAGGCCAAGTTCGAATATGGGCAATGTCAGGTCAAAAACTAGGTCACTAGGCCAAATTTAAGGAAAATCTTGTTAACACTTTTGAAGCAGCATTTTAAACTTGAGCATGTTGAAACTTAATCAGAAAGTTTGTCCTGATGATATCTAGGCCAAGTTCGAATATGGGTCATGTTCTGTCAAAAACTAGGTCACTAGCAAATTTAAGGGAAATCTTGTTAACACTCTGGAAGCCACAGGTTTGGTGTAAGCGTTGTTGAAACTTTGTCAGAATGTTTGTCTCAGTGATATCTAGGCCAAGCTCAAATACAGTTCATGTTGGGTCAAAAACTAGGTCACTAGGCTGAATTGAAGGAAAATCTTGTTAATACTGTGGAAGTCGCATTTTTAACTTGAACAAATTGAAACTTTGTCAGAATGTTTGTCTTGATGATATCTAGGCCAAGTTCAAATATAGGTTATATCGGGTCAAAAGCTAGGTCACTAGGCCAAATTTAAGGAAAATCTTGTTAACACTCTTGAAACCGCATTTTGAACTTGAGCATGTTGAAACTATATCAGAAAGATTTTCCTGATGATATCTAGGCCAAGTTCGAATATGGGTCATGTCAGGTCAAAAACTAGGTCACTAGGACAAATTTAAGGAAAATCTTGTTAACACTCTTGAAGACGCATTTTAAACTTGAGCATGTTGAAACTTTATCAGAAAGTTTGTCCTGACGATTTCTAGGCCAAATTTAAGGAAAATCTTATGAACACTCTAGAAGCCACATTTTTGGGCTTGAGCATGTTGAAACTTTGTTAGAATGTTTTTCTTAGTGATATCTAGGCCAAGTTCGAATATAGGTCAGGTCAGGTCAACAACTAGGTCACTAGGCCAAATTGTAGAACAATCTTGTTAACACTGCTAGATCGCATTTTTGACTTTTTGTGAGAAAGTTTGTCTTGATGATATTGCCATTGGCCCTGAAAGAGTTAAGTCTTAAATAGCCCATATTCAGGTGAGCGATTTCAGGGCCTCATGGCCGTCTTGTTAGCTCTACTGGCCAAAGGCCAGAAGGGCTTATGTCGTGGCGATGTGTCCGTCGTGCGTGCGTGCGTCCGTCCGTAAACAATTTCTTGTTAACACGATACAGTCTTCACTTTTGATTGTATCTCAACCAAACTTATACAGTAGTTAGATATCCATGAGAGCTCGGTTCCTTTCGAAAACCAGCCAGATCCGCCCATGCATGACTGGATTATGGCCCTTGAAATGGTCAAAATTGCTATAAAAGAGCTTGTTAACACGACACAGTCTTCACTTTTGATTGTATCTCAACCAAACTTATACAGTAGTTAGATATCCATGAGAGCTCGGTTCCTTTCGAAAACCAGCCAGATCTGCCCATGCAAGACTGGATTATGGCCCTTGAAATGGTCAAAATTGCTATAAAAGAGCTTGTTAACACGATACAGTCTTCACTTTTGATTGTATCTCAACTAAACTTATACAGTAGTTAGATATCTATGAGAGCTCGGTTCCTTTTGAAAACCAGCCAGATCCGCCCATGCAAGACTGGATTATGGCCCTTGAAATTGTCCAAATTGCTATAATTGAGCATGTGAACACAATAGAGGCTCCATTTACTATCTGATCTTCACCAAACTTAGATAGTAGTTAAATATTGATGAGAGCTTGGTTCCTTTTGAAAACCAGCTAGATCCGCCCATGCAAGACTGGATTATGGCCCATGAAATTGTAAAAATTGCTATAATACAGCTTGTGAACACAAAAGAGCCTCCATTTACTATCCGATCTTCACCATACATACATGCTCTGGATTGAAAATGACCAAAGAACCATACCAGTAGAGCATAGGCCCTCATGGGCCTCTTGTTTTTTAAAAGTCGTCTACTACTGGAGATTCATCAAAAAGCATTTGGATATGGTAAAGAGTAAACAAGTTATCTTGACAGGGGCTATATGTACACATAACATTTAGACCCTTTCTCACATACAGATGCATTTTGAGGCCTCTGCATTTTGACATATGAAAACATTGTTGCAAAAAAGGAATTGCTCATATTCAGCAATTATGTCTTATTGCCTCAGTGTTTCAATTCTATTCTATAATATACTTTCATTTATATAAATTGTCCACGGTTTTGCCTAAATGTATTCAATGGTGTGTGCTGCAGATATGCTTATAATTGAAGTTATTTTGGAAATGTTTTATGTTAATCTAATGAACAATTCATTAACCCTTTCCCTCATAAGACAATTCTGCAGCAGACGACTTTGAACGTATTTTGTCAAAAAATAGAAAATCTCCATAATTGGGATAACCTATGACTAAAAGAGGAAAACATTGTGGCAAAAGAAGAAATTGCACGTTTTGTGCAATTTCTTCTTTTGTCACTATCTTTTCAAAAAGCCGTCTGCTGCAGAGGCATCTATATGAGGGAAAGTGTTAAGTGGAGCAAAATGACTTTTCAAAACATTGTGGGGGTCACTAGGCTGAATTGAAGGAAAATCTTGTTAACACTGTGGAAGTTGCATTTTTAACTTGAACAAATTGAAACTTTGTCAGAATGTTTGTCTTGATGATATCTAGGCCAAGTACAAATATAGGTTATATCGGGTCAAAAGCTAGGTCACTAGGCCAAATTTAAGGAAAATCTTGTTAACACTCTTGAAACCGCATTTTGAACTTGAGCATGTTGAAACTATATCAGAAAGATTTTCCTGATGATATCTAGGCCAAGTTCGAATATGGGTCATGTCAGGTCAAAAACTAGGTCACTAGGACAAATTTAAGGAAAATCTTGTTAACACTCTTGAAGACGCATTTTAAACTTGAGCATGTTGAAACTTTATCAGAAAGTTTGTCCTGATGATTTCTAGGCCAAATTTAAGGAAAATCTTATGAACACTCTAGAAGCCACATTTTTGGGCTTGAGCATGTTGAAACTTTTTCAGAATGTTTTTCTTAGTGATATCTAGGCCAAGTTCGAATATAGGTCAGGTCAGGTCAACAACTAGGTCACTAGGCCAAATTGTAGAACAATCTTGTTAACACTACTAGATCGCATTTTTGACTTTTTGTGAGAAAGTTTGTCTTGATGATATTGCCATTGGCGCTGAAAGAGTTAAGTCTTAAATAGCCCATATTCAGGTGAGCGATTTCAGGGCCTCATGGCCGTCTTGTTTTTTAAAAGTCGTCTACTACTGGAGATTCATCAAAAAGCATTTGGATATGGTAAAGAGTAAACAAGTTATCTTGACAGGGGCTATATGTACACATAACATTTAGACCCTTTCTCACATACAGATGCATTTTGAGGCCTCTGCATTTTGACATATATGAAAACATTGTTGCAAAAAAGGAATTGCTCATATTCAGCAATTATGTCTTATTGCCTCAGTGTTTCAATTCTATTCTATAATATACTTTCATTTATATAAATTGTCTACGGTTTTGCCTAAATGTATTCAATGGTGTGTGCTGCAGATATGCTTATAATTGAAGTTATTTTGGAAATGTTTTATGTTAATCTAATGAACAATTCATTAACCCTTTCCCTCATAAGACAATTCTGCAGCAGACGACTTTGAACGTATTTTGTCAAAAAATAGAAAATCTCCATAATTGGGATAACCTATGACTAAAAGAGGAAAACATTGTGGCAAAAGAAGAAATTGCACGTTTTGTGCAATTTCTTCTTTTGTCACTATCTTTTCTAAAAAGCTGTCTGCTGCAGAGGCATCTATATGAGGGAAAGTGTTAAGTGGAGCAAAATGACTTTTCAAAACATTGTGGGGGAAGATGTTATATTTAAAAATTAGCAATAATTAAATAATACCATACCTTTCTCCTTTAACCACACTGTTTTTCTTCTCAGTTTTGATTCTAAGTATTTTATTCTATATTTTTAAGTTCTTTTCTATCAGTGTTTTTAAGTAAGATGAGTCGAATATAACATGTCAGACTCGGGAAGGTAAAGTACACCCTTTTCCATATACAGCAAATCTGCAGCAGACAAGTTTGAAAATATCAAATAAAAAATGTGCAAAATCTCCATTATATGGCTATAAAGGAGAAATTGCTCATCATGCGTTTTGTAATCATGGTTTTTTCAAAAGTCATCTGCTGCAGAGGCTTCAGAAAGCGTTTGTATGTTGGAAAGTGTTAAAACAGATTAAATATTTTTGAAGGCGATGAGAACAGACATTGAGAAAACTCGCCATTTATTAGACATCATACCGAGACGTGGACCTCAAGCATTTGATGCACTGATTAGAGTGTTACTGGAAACTGGAAATGAAAATGCCGCTAATATTCTACGGCCTGGCGCCCCTACTGGAGATGCTACGGCTTCCTCACAGACAGCTGGGGCAGGAACCCGTGGCTATGCAGTCCCAACACCGAGCTCAGAGCTGCCAAATGGTAAGTTCTTTTCTGTCTTAATGCTTTCCCGCCTGAAAACGCATACTGACCCATTTGCAGCAGAGACTTTTGAAAACATTGAGGCAAAATGAGAAATTGCCATAATAGCTAAGCAAATCAGAAATTAAGTTACTTTTGTGAATTTAGAATGTTTTGATATTTATAAAACTGTAGACCCTAGTCAAATTCCTATGCCATTTTTGAATAATTCCAGAAGTCTAGGTATGGAGCAGAATTTTGTTCTTTCTCAATCATTATTTCTCTTTTTTGGGAATTAAGCCTTTCCGACTTGCAATAAAGCTGCAGCAGACAACTTTGAAAACATATTGATGATATATATATAAAAATCTCTAAAAAAAAAGTCATTAATATTATTGAATAAAGTTGAAAACATTGTGGCAAAAGATGAAATAGCTCATTAATAGTAATTGTAATTTCAACTTTTGCCACAATGTTTTCAAAAGTCATCTGCTAAAAAGGCTTCAGAAAGCGTCTATATGTGGGAAAGGGTTAAAGCCAATATTGTAGGTTCTCACAAAAATTATCTCAGTAAGATGATTCTTTTGAGTACTCACCCTACTGGGTTTGGTTGATTGTGGTTTGACTTTGTCTTAAGAAAAATCACCTATACATGTGTTTCATGGCTTTCGTGTGCCAAGACCCAACACTACAGTATTTCCAAGTAACTGGCTGTTTTTCCACATAGATTGTTATCCTATCGGTGGAAGATGAATGTGGCTTGTCGCATTGACCTTTGTCAAACATCAGAAAGAATGTAGGCAGAGCTAGGGTTTGCACTCACCACCCCTTGATTAACAGCCTGTGTGGCTACTGGTTTAGCTCCTGGGGCATCGACTCTATTGGGTTTGGAGATCAAATAATGATCCTGAAATATCTTAAGATCTGTGGTAAATTCTCTACATTCTACCTTTCAGTGTGGCCAAGTGATCAAGCGATGACAGAAGAAATCAGAGTCAGGCCATGTAATGTAAATTCTCAGCTTGTTCTCTATAAATGGCTTAGTCAAGATGTAAGTTTTGTGTCAATCTGTTTCCCTAGTCCTGGAGGATTTTCCATACCTCTCCTGCAGATAACTTTTGAAAAACTTCCTTGCAAATTAGCTGTGATGAACAATTTCTACATTTTCCACACTATTTTAAACTCTTATTTAAAAAGTTTACAAATATTTATTCAAATTTGTAGCTTGACTAGACAGTCATTTATTTCAGCATCACTGTTGTCATTCTCTCCCAACTTGGTTTATTTTTGCATTCAACCTCATAGAGGCTATATATCAAAGTTAAATCTCACCCTGGAGCAAAAATAAATGACATTACAAGAAACATATACACATCAAAGAACAAACAAGATCTTGCCAAGTATGACATGTAAATCATCCATGCCGGTATAAACAACATATCTAATGCTAACAACTGCATGTCAATAATACAAGACTATGAACAATTAGCTCATGAAATTAAACAAATAAATGGAAGAACCAAAATAGCAATTTCATCAGTTCTCAAAAAGAAGTATGATAAATTATCACTGAAAATTGTACAAGATACAAACACACTAATTCACAAAATGTGCTCACAATATAACTACATCTATATAGACAACTCACTAGGGTTCATATCCAGTGATGGAACTGCAAATAAGATTTTATACCGAGACGAAATTAATCTTACAAACAGAGGAACATCAGTTCTTGTCAAAAGCATGAAAGCTTCTATTTTTAAATGTTTCAACATTCTCCTCCATACTAGTCAAAGTGATGTAAATTTTCGCCAGGCTTGCTCCCAAATGAGACAACCCAATGGTTATCAACAAACCAAATCCATGAACCATCATCCCTTCAACCAGATTTGGGGAGTGCCTCCATGGCAACGATACAACCCACCATACTTCTAAATACTGATCACCAGTATACTGTCAGTAACACAACCTCTGATTATTTAATTGAATCACAAAATCATGATACCCAAGATGTTAATAATCATTCTGACAAATCTTTATTCTCAAACCAAGGCATGAACTTTTTTCATCTCAATATCCACTATCTCCATCCAAAGTTTGATGAAATAAAAATCTTTGTACATAACAACAACCTTGACATTATGTGTTTTGGTGAGATATTTTTAAATGATAAATTTGAAGACAGTGAGTTCCAGCTGAATGATTATAATCTGTTCAAAAGAGACAGAGCTACAAATGGTGGTGGTGTAATATGTTACGTTAAGTGCAAATACCATAGCATACAAAGACATGACTTAGAGAGAGATAACATAGAGGCAATTTGGCTAGAAATCAAAAACACCAAACAAAAACCGTTCATACTTGGTAATATATATAGACCTCCATCTGCAAACAATGACTGGATAAATGAAATGGAAATATTACTAGAAACTGTATACACTGAAAATAAAGAAATTATATTAGTTGGAGATTTCAACTTCAACTTTTCAAACTCAAAATGTTCAAATTTATCTTGGAATGTTGTTACAGATGCATTTAATTTAAAACAACTTGTGCAAATTCCAACACGAGTAACCAATCACACTTCAACAATAATAGATCATTTATATACAAATACACCTTGTAATATTATAAATGTTAAAGTACCAAAAATATCTCTCAGCAACCACTATCCAGTCTGTTTCATTCGGAAGTTGAGTTGCAGTAATACTTCAGGACCTCTTCACAATATTATAAATTACAGAAATATTAAATCTTTGGATGAAAACAAATTTAATACTTGTCTCAACAACCAGATTTGGTCCATTATTGAAATTTATGATGATGTTGACGATTCTTTAGACTGCTTTATCTCTACGTTTACAGATGTTCTTAACACACATGCACCTCTCAAACAAAAGCGTGTCAAACACAATAACCTCCCAGACTGGTATAATGCAGAAATTGGATGTGCATCAAGACAACGTGATACGGCAAAAACATAGAATAATATCAGTGAATTAAAATACTGGCGCAACAAAACAAAAACTCTGATATCCGAAGCAAAAAAGTCTTTCTATACAAAATCAATAAACCAAAATAAACAAAATCCCAAAAAACTTTGGAAAAACCTAAAAGATATTTCGGGAAAGACAAAAACCCACCAGTCAAACATCATTACAGACAAGTCTGGAAATCCTGTGGAGGATGCTGAGTTAACAGCAGAAATTTTCAATACTTATTTTACTAATGTATTCAAAGATGCACCAAATACTCCGTCTCCTGCCGTCTTCTGCACTATCTCCAATTGATAAATCAAAATTACAAAAATTTGTACAAGATCGCATGCCATTTCCAACACAATTTCATATTCCCCCAATAAAAGAAAATTTTGTACTAAAACAACTTCAGACACTAGATGCAACTAAATCCACAGGACTTGACGGCCTAGGTCCCAAATTTCTAAAATTAAGTGCTAAGGTCATATCAAAACCTATTACATACATTTTCAACCAAAGTATATCAAACTGAATTCCCTTCATTATTTAAACAAGCAAAGGTTATTCCGATCTTTAAGAAGGGAACTAAATCTGACACCAGTAACTATCGCCCGATTTCAATATTACCTGTATTATCAAAAATTCTAGAAAGACATGTGACTTTTTTGTGAGTGATCACTTGAAAACATATCTTGAAAAAAATTCTGTCATTTATAACACTCAATCTGGATTCAGATCAAATCATTCTTGTGAAACAGCGCTTACAGCAATAATTGACACATGGATTGACGCATTTAATAACAAAAAAGTAATAGGAACTGTATTTCTTGATTTAACCAAAGCATTTGTTTTAATAAATCATCCACTCCTTTTTAACAAAATGTTTGAATACAACATAAGAAACAAAGCCCTGGAATGGTTTAAATCCTATTTTGACGAAAGATCCCAGAAAGTGTCAGTTGCTAGAAACTGTCATCATCTCTTCCAATTACATCAGGTGTACCACAAGGCTCAGTGCTAGGTCCTATCCTCTTCATACTCTATATTAATGACCTACCAATGCAATTACACGCCTCATCAACCGACTTGTTTGCAGATGACACAACTTTAAGTGCAGTTGGGCTTAATGTGAATGAAGTCATTCAGTCTCTTCAAAGTACCCTTAATACCATAGATGAGTGGTGTCAGAGAAATTCAATGATGCCAAATCCACAAAAAACAAAAGCTATGATAATTTCACCTACTAATAATATAGAAAAATCACTGGAATTCAATAATAACAATAACCTTGTTCTTCACAATCACAGTATTGTTTTCTCTGAAGTCGAAAAACTACTAGGCATACAAGTTGACCATAATCTCAACTGGAAAATCCAATTTGAAAAAGTACTCAAAAAATGTAATTCTTTACTTTACCTTCTGCTTCGAATTAAATGCTTCCTCAATATACATGTGCGAAAACTCTTTTACAATGCCTACATTTTGCCTCATATTGATTATTGTTGTACAATTTTGGGTAACTGTAGTGACAAACTTTTAAGCAATATATATAAATTCCAAAAATGAGCTGCACGAACTATCCTAGACAAGACATATGACACATCAAGTGAGGAACTCTTTCAGGAACTTAAATGGATGAAATTTCACGATAGAATTACATACAAAAAGGCTATACTTGCGTACAAATCCCTTAAAAAAGAATTCCCAGAATACATGACTAATCTATTTACATCATCAACCAATACAAATTTAAGATCTGCCGCCCAGCATACACTTAGCATTCCTAAACCTAGGATAGAATTTTTTAGAAAATCTTTGACCTACTCAGGACCAAAAATATGGAACCAGATTCCACTACATGTCAGGAACTGTGAAAATTTAAAGAAATTTAAATCCACATATGTTTCCTGGTGGCATAGTGGTGGACATCTTTTAATCAATTAAACTCTCTCCCATAACAGTGCTGGTTTCCTGAATGCAACAGTTGTCTACATGAATATGTGCATGATACCTTATAATATTATATGTAAATATTTATAAATGTTTTAACAGAGGCCCACAGGGAAGACTGGGCATGCCCAACTGTGCAGCCTCTATAAATAAAGTCTTTATTATTATTATTATTATTATTATATCTTTTTAAATATTGGTAATTTTGGATTGAACCTATTGCGTTATTAACCCTTTCTGCCATTTACAACCATTCTGTAGCAGACGACTTTGAAAACATCCAGACAAAAATTGCTAAAATCTCTTTAAATAAAAGGATCATTTTTTTATAGAATTGAAAACATTGTGACATAAGGGGAAATTGCAATTTCCCCTTTTGTAACAATGTTTTCAAAAGTTGTCTGCTACAGAGGCGTCAGAAAGCATCTATATGTGGGAAAGGGTTAAAAATGATTGGTTCCCTACCTAATATCATGCTATTGCATATATAGGGATAGGTACAGGCTGATCAATAAAGGCAGAATTCTGAGATTACATAGGATGATATTGACATTTCTTATGATGTTTGTTATACCCAAAACATATTTCCATTTTAAGTACTCCTGATACCAAAAAAAGAAACCAAGCAGGTTTCATCCAACTATGAGAGAATCTTCTAGACACAGTCATTTCTTAAATGGTATGCTTTGTTTGCATCCGTATCTGACTCGTGATCTGGAGGTCACGGGTTCGATACCCGGTTGCGGCGACATTCTTTCGGGCGATGTTTTTCATTGCCTCTCACCTCTGATCTATGTGAGAAAGTAGTCAGTGGCTTCGAAAGAATGTTGTGTAAGTACTGGTGTGGGAAAGCCATGAAAACACGGGTAGGTGCACTGACCGCCGTGATATGACCAAAGCTGTTGAAAGCGGCGTTAAACTCCAAACAAACAAACAAACAAATTGTTTGCATCCAATGTGCAATGCTTCATTGACATTTTCGAAATAATGCCAAACGTTATTTGTAACTTAAAATATGATTGGCTGACAGCTCCTCAGTCAAAACCAATGAAAAGATCAGACTCTCCCCATTGTTATATATTAGAAAATATGAACACATCAGACCTGGTTTTCGAAATAATGCCAAACGTTATTTGTAACTTAAAATATGATTGGCTGACAGCTCCTCAGTCAAAACCAATGAAAAGATCAGACTCTCCCCATTGTTATATATTGGAAAATATGAACACATCAGACCTGGTTTGGACCGATTTTTATCTCATACAAAACATTTCCCACAGACACGTTTAAAGTTTTTAACCCTTTCCCTCATACGACAATTCTGCAGCAGACGACTTTGAACATATTTTGTCAAAACATAGAAAATCTCCATAATTGAATGGATAACCTATGACAAAAAGTGGAAAACATTGTGGCAAAAGGAGAAATTGCACGTTCTGTGCAATTTCTTCTTTTGTCACTATGTTTTCAAATAGCCGTCTGCTTTAACCCTTTCCCTCATACCACAATTCTGCAGCAGACGACTTTGAACATATTTTGTCGGATGGATAACCTATGACTAAAAGTGGAAACATTGTGACAGAAGGAGAAATTGCACGTTCTGTGCAATTTCTTCTTTTGTCACTATGTTTTCAAAAAAAATTGGTCCAGATATTTTCATAAATCTCACTAATATCTACCTATATGTCACTTTGTAAACTAGAACACAATAAAATCCCAGTTAGTACACATCGTCACTGTTTCTGAGACGTCTGTAACCCTTCGAGAGAGTCACTTACCGTGACGTTAGCAAGATAATCGGTCCAATAAACTGTGTCAATCATGTTATCTTGTTCCCTGCGGTTTGATAGATAATACATGGGGTATAGGTCTTCTTTAAAAGTGTTGATCAGTCTAACCAATTGTTTATCGGTCCCACTCCGGACTTAATGGCTAATTGACATGTTACTTTTGGAAAGTTTTCTAATTTTTAAACCGTTACAAACAATCTACATTAAAAGTGCTTATTAATGGAAAGGTTTTTGAAGTCTATAATTGCCGACGATAATAAGAATTCGTTTTTTTATTACTCAAGAGTTTCAACGTGTATATTATGAGGCAGAAGTTTTGAGTTCATTTGTCTTTCGATACATTGTTGAAATGTCTCAACGCTATTTACTTGCGATGTTCAAAAAGTCAAATGACTGGCTTGGCAACTCCAATCATGTTGGCAAAGAGAACAGGATTGGGGAACCTGTTCATAATGACTCAAAAGGGTAAAAGTACCTAAAAAAATGAAGGAACCGATTGAGATTTTAAAATTTCCGGAGCTCTAGTACACTTGTTGCCTATTCCATGGATAGCTAAATATATTCTACTGCCACATTAAACCCTCTCTGGGAGTGTCAAAAGCCCATTACTTAAATATCATATGACACTACATTTTTTTCGAAATAAGCCTCATAAATCACATTACGCGATTAAAAAGAATATCTTATTCTTGTTTATTTATTATAACTTTTAATAAACTCGTTAACTAAGCTGAATATGACACTAGCCAAGGCTTGCGGCATATCATCTTAGTAAACTCCTTTATTAAAAGTGACACTGAATAAATTAATCATGAAATATCCTTTATTTAATTTCTAGGTTTACTCCATGAAAAAGATGAGGAGAGGAAGATGTATTGTAATATCAAATAAAGTGTTCTACGGTCCTTTGGTGAAAGATAAGATGGGAAAAATGAGATGCAATTTAAATGACAGGCACGGAACGGAGCAAGACGAGGATGCGTTGAAAAAGTTATTCACTCAGTTGCAGTTTAACGTTGTCATTTACAGAGATAAAACAGCACAGGTAACTTTCCCCATTTTGACATATCTACAGCAGAGGAGATTTGAAAACATTATCCTTTTGTCACAATGTTTTAAACTCTATTCAATAATTATACTTTAATTTAAAGAAGATTTTCCACATTTTTTGCCAAGAAGATTTCAAAGTTGTCTGCTGCAGATTTCTTGTTTGTTCTAAATTGCTAATTTAATTCCTTCATACATACATTTTAATGCATCTGCATGTGGGTAAGTAATTTTATATTATCAATACATTTTAATAGTATTATAAGTACAGTCAAACTTGTATTAAGAGACCACCTAAGGGAAATGCTGTAAGTGGTCTCTTATTGAGGTCCAAATGTATGTTTTGTTTGTTTATGTCTTATGTATACTACATTATACACATATTGGTATTGAAGAATAAATAACACCAAACATTCTATTTTTCTTTTAATTCTATATTTTATTTCAATATTAATCATATTTATTTGCAAAAGTGTAAGTAGATATATAAAACATATTATATGATCACAAACTTGATTGTTATTTTTGGCCGGATTGCTCAAGCAATTCCGGTCTATAGATTGGCGATGTCCGTCTGTCCGTCTGTCTGTCTGTCTGTCTGTCCGTCAACATTTTGGTTAAAGTTTCAGGTTAGGCAAAATGGTTAAAGTTTCTGGTTAAGCAAAATCTCAGACATGGAAAGAGCTACAAACTTGAAAATTGGTCTGTGTGTAGCCACTAACATGTTCTTTTGACTTCCATGATAACTCTTCACCTTCACCTTGCTATTGCCCGTCTGTCTGTCTGTCTGTCCGTCAACATTTTGGTTAAAGTTTCTGGTTGAAGCAAAATCTCGGACATGGAAAGAGCTACAAACTTGAAAATTGGGCTGTGTGTAGCCACTAACATGTTCTTTTGATTTCCATGATAACTCTTCACCTTGCTATTGCCCGTCTGTCTGTCTGTCTGTCCGTCAACATTTTGGTTAAAGTTTTTGGTTGAAGCAAAATCTCGGACATGGAAAGAGCTACAAACTTGAAAATTGGTCTGTGTGTAGCCACTAACATGTTCTTTTGATTTCCATGATAACTCTTGACCTTCATGTTGCTATTGCCCGTCTGTCTGTCTGTCTGTCTGTCTTCTGTCTGTCTGTCTGTCTGTCTGTCTGTCTGTCTGTCTGTCAACATTTTGGTTAAAGTTACATCACAGCAACTTGCGTTTTAATTTGCTTTCTACAGTTTTATAGTTATATCACGGCAACTTGCGTTTTAATTTGCTTTCAACAGTTTTATAGTTATATCACGGCAACTCGCATTTTAATTGGCTTTCAACAGTTTTATAGTTATATCAACTTGTGTTTTAATTTGCTTTCAACAGTTTTATAGTTTTATCATGGCAATTTGCATTTTTATTTGCTTTCAACAGTTTTATAGTTATATCATGGCAACTTTCGTTTTAATTTGATTTCAACAGTTTTATAGTTATATCACGACAACTTGCGTATTAATTTGCTTTCAACAGTTTTATAGTTATATCACTGCAAATTGCGTTTTAATTTGCTTTCAACAGTTATATAGTTATATCACAGCAAATTGCATTTTGCTCCCCTTTCAACAGTTTAACAGTTATATCACGGCAACTTGCGTTTTAATTTGCTTTCAACAGTTTTATAGTTATATCAACTTGTGTTTTAATTTACTTTCAAAAGTTTTAAAGTTTTATCATGGCAACTTGCGTTTTTATTTGCTTTCAAAAGTTTTATAGTTATATCATGGCAACTTTCGTTTTAATTTGATTTCAACAGTTTTATAGTTATATCACGACAACTTGCGTATTAATTTGCTTTCAACAGTTTTATAGTGATATCACTGCAAATTGCGTTTTAATTTGCTTTCAACAGTTATATAGTTATATCACAGCAAATTGCGTTTTACTCCGCTTTCAACAGTTTTATAGTTATATCACATCAACTTGCGTTTTAATTTGCTTTCAATATTTTAATAGTTATATCACAGCAAATTGTGTTTTAATTTGCTTTCAACAGTTTTTGGCTGGATTGCTCTAGCAATTACGGTCTATAGATTGGCGATGTCTGTCTGTCCGTCCGTCTGTCCGTGCGTCCGTCTGTCTGTCTGTCCGTCAACATTTTGGTTAAGTTTCAGGTTGAGGCAAAATCGGTTAAAGTTTCAGGTTGAGGCAATCTCAGCACTGGAAAGGGTTACAAACTTGAAACTTTGCCTGAAGGTAACCAGTAACAAGTTCTATTGATTTCTATGGTTACTTTGACCTTGACCTTGGTTTGTCGATTTTCAAGGTCAAATTGCCGACAATCCGGCCTTACCGTCTTCAGCGGTTTCTTGTTTATTTAATGTTTTTATTTTACTATAACATGAAAAGGATATGTATGTTCACTAGATCACTAGATCAATACTTCTTGCTAAAAAAGTTACTGATTGTTTTTCTGATTCAAAGACTGTCCTACTAGAAACAAATCATTTAAGGAGTCATTGAAAGCCATCTCGGCAAAGGATGTCTCCAGTCAAGTCTTTTGGAAAAATAATTCAAACTTTTTTGGCGTAATTACACCCGATATGTCTCTTTAATTCTCTAAGGACGTTTCATATTGGGTTTTCTTAGTCTTTAATTTCTTGTATTTTTGAACTTTGAGTTAAGCTCAACGTTAAAGTTTCGTTTTTTAAAAAAATTCTAAATAAGTACTGGTACTAGGGCTTTCATATTTGGAATATAGTTACATCTAATACCCTTCTTCACATTGCATGCTGAAGATGCTGAGTGTAACCTTCTTTATGGGTTAAAAAACATGATTGTTGGTGTTTTTTTTGTGGATTTTGAGAATTGGACATAGCTTCTTCATTTTTTGTTAGATTGATTTCAAATTGTGCACACACATTTCATAAATAAAGTACTTCAACATATCAAACACGTTTTTGGGTCAAGCATTTGGATTTTTTCTTTTTTAATTTCTTGTATTTTTGTACTTTGCGTTTAGCTCAAAGTTAATTTTCGTTTATTAGCTCACCTATGCACAAAGTACAAGGTGAGCTTTTGTGATCGCTCACCGTCCGTCGTCGTCGTTGCGTCCGTTCTTTCACATTTTCCTACAAACGACTTCTCCTTCTAAACCAATTAACCAAATTCAAAATAATTTTACAGGAATGTTCCTTGGGTGGATCTCTTTCAAACTTGTTCAAAGAATTCTATTCCATGCAGAACTTTGGTTGCCACGGCAACAAAAAAGGGGAAATTAACCAAAACTTAAAAAATCTTCTTGTCTGAAAGTAGAAGGTACATGCCTTTGATATTTGGTATGTAGCATCATTTAGTGAACCTCTATCAAGAGCATCATCTAGTGGACCTCTACCAAGATTGTTCAAATTATAGCCCTGGGGTAAAAAATGATCCAATCCCAGGGGTCACTTGTTTTACATAGACTCATATAGGGGGAAAACTTAAAAAATCTTCTTGTCTAAAAGTAGAGGGCCCAGGCCTTTGATATTAGGTATGTAGCATCATCTAGTGGACCTCTACTAAGATTGTTCAAATTATAGCCCTTGGGTCTAAATGAACCCTCCCCTGGGGTCTATTGTTTTACATAGACTCATATAGAGAAAAAACTTAAAAAATCTTCTTGTCTAAAAGTAGAGGGCCCTGGCCTTTGATATTTGGTATGTAGCATCATTGTGGACCTCTACCAAGATTGTTCAAATTATAGACCTGGGGTCAAAAATGACCCCTCCCAGGGGCTCACTTGTTTTACATAGACTCATAGAGAATTTTTTTTAAAAATCTTCTTGTATAAAAGAAGATGCCCCAGGCCTTTGATATTTTATATGTAGCATCATCTAGTGGACCTCTACCAAGATTGTTCAAATTATAGCCATGGGGTAAAAAATGACCCCATTTCAGGGGTCCCTTGTTTTACATAGACTCATTTAGGGGAAAAACTTGTTCAAATTATAGCCATGGGGTAAAGAATTACCCCTCAACGGGGGTCACTTGTTTTACATAGATAGGGAAAAAACTTTAAAAATCTTCTTGTCTAAAAGATATTTGGGATGTAGCATCATCTAGTGGACCTCTACCAAGATTGTTCAAATTATAGCCATGGGGTAAAGAATTACCCCTTCATGGAGGTCACTTGTTTTACATAGATAGGGAAAAAACTTTAGAAATCCTCTTGTCTACAAGATATTTGGTATGTAGCATCATATAGTGGACCCCTACCAAGATTGTTCAAATTATAGCCCTGGGATCAAAAAACGGCCCCACCCGGGCCACTTGGTTTACATGGACTTGTTAAGGTAAACACTTTAAAAATATCTTTGTCCATTATCCATGAATGTTCTTTGGGTGCCCCTCTACTAAGACTTCAAATTATTTTAATAGGATGATAAACATGGCCACCAGGTTTTCCGTATACAGTCGAACCTCGTTAATCCGGACACTTTGGTTACCAGAGAAAAAAGTCCGGATTGCGAATCTTCCGGATTAACAATTTAGAAATTTTACCAGCGCAAAATTGTCATCTTAGCCTGAAAATAGGAGTCAATGGTTCGGACCCAATATTATGATTATAGTTGAGTTGAATTCAAATAGTTAAAAAATTGCAAACTGTCAGTACGATTTTTTCTCTTCGAGTTTTATTTACTTCTAGATTGCCCTGTTTGTCGTAAGAAGCTTAATCATGAGATATACAAAATATGGAAAACATAGACGTAAACAATGTTAAAATTTCAAAAATGAGCATCAAAATATACAAATATGGAACACCTTATTATTTTTTGTCAGATCTCCACTTGTCTCTGGGTCAAAATGTCGAAATTTTAATCTCAAAATCAGTTTATATCATGTTGGCAATCAACGCCTGATTGGCTGCTATTTTATGACTGCTAATCAAAGTAAACAATGACACACACTAGCCGATTATGGAACAGTCCTATTACATTGTATACAGTACACAGCTTTTAACACATATTGTTAGGACAAACAGACATACTAGAAAACTATGACATGCAACAAGATTTATGCAATCCGGACCAATTGAGAGAAAAAAAACCATAAACATGTTTGGACTCCCGGACTAATGAAGCGGATTTTATGTGTAAATGTTCCCGATATTTTTTGTCCGGTTCCAGAACGCGAATTTCCATATTAACGGAGAATATTAAGCATGATAGTTTTGCATGCAACTACATTAAGATTTGATATCCTAGTATTTACTTGATGCATTTGCTTTGAAACTTTATACAACCCTTCCCAACTTTCACACCTATGTAGATTTTCAAGTTGAGTAACTATATCCTGCATTTTATGCAAGTTATGGCCCTTTTTGGACTTAAAGTTTTGCATGCACCTATATTATTAGACCATATCTTTGATGCATTGCATTGAAACTTTATACAGCACTTACCAACCATCACACCTATGTAAACAATTAAGTATGGTAACTCTATCCAGCATTTTATACAAGTTATGGCCCTTTTTAGACTTAGAAATTCTGGTTTAAGTTTTGCGTGCAATTACATTTAAAGTCCATATCTCAGTAACTACTGGAAGCATTGTATTGATTAAAATCCATATCTCAGTAACTACTTGAAGCATTGTATTGGAACTTTATACACCAATTAAGATAAGTCTATCCTGCATATGATGCAAATTGTTGCCCTTTTTTACTTAGAAATTAAGGTTAAAGGTTTGCGTGCAACTTCATTAAGAGTCCTGCATATAATGCAAATTATCACCCTTTAAGAAATTCTTGTTAAAGTTTTGCATGCAAAAATCTTCTCCTCCCAAAGTGTCTGGCAGATTTTAAAGTTTTATTATTTTACTTTTTAGCTCGCCTATTCGAAGAAATAGGGGAGCTTATGTTATCACCCCGGCGTTGGCGTTGGCGTTGGCGTTGGCGTTGGAGTTGGCGTTGGCGTTGGCGTCCGCGTTGCCAGCTTGGTCAAACCTTTGCGTGCAAGGCCTTTTCTCAGACACTGTGTATGCTGTTGCTTTGAAACTTCACACACTTATTCAGGATCATTAGGGGACCTTGTATGTCAAGTCCCATAACTCTGGAATGGATTTTGACTGAATTGTGCCCCTTTTTGGACTTAGAAATTTTGTCAAACCTTTGCGTGCAAGGCCTTTTCTCAGACACTGTGTATGCTGTTGCTTTCAAACTTCACACACTTATTCAGGGTCATTAGGGGACCTTGTATGTCAAGTCCCATAACTCTGGAATGGATTTTGACTGAATTGTGCCCCTTTTTCGACTTAGAATTTTGGTCAAACCTTTGCGTGCAAGGCCTTTTCTCAGACACTGTGTATGCTGTTGCTTTGAAACTTCACACACTTATTCAGGATCATTAGGGGACCTTGTATGTCAAGTCCCATAACTCTGGAATGGATTTTGACTGAATTGTGCCCCTTTTTCGACTTAGAATTTTGGTCAAACCTTTGCGTGCAAGGCCTTTTCTCAGACACTGTGTATACTGTTGCTTTGAAACTTCACACACTTATTCAGGATCATTAGGGGACCTTGTATGTCAAGTCCCATAACTCTGGAATGTATTTTGACTGAATTGTGCCCCTTTTTGGACTTAGAAATTTGGTCAAACCTTTGCGTGCAAGGCCTTTTCTCAGACACTGTGTATGCTGTTGCTTTCAAACTTCACACACTTATTCAGGGTCATTAGGGGACCTTGTATGTCAAGTCCCATAACTCTGGAATGGATTTTTTTCAAACATTTGGATTTTTTTCTTTTTCTTTTCTTGTATTTTTCAATTTTGCGTTTAGCTCAACGTTAAAGTTTCGATTTTTTTTTTCTCATTTTCTCAATAAGTACTGGTTCTAGGGCTTTCATATTTTTTGGGGTAAAACATTTGTTTTTTGCTGGATTTTTTTTTTTAATTTTCTTGTATTTTTGAACTTTGAGCATTATTTTTTTATTTTTTATTTTTTTTCTTGAATTTTGGAACTTTGTGTTCAGCTCAATTTTTTTTTTTTAAATTTCTTGTATTTTTGAACTTTTTTTTTTTATTATTTCTTGTTTAAAAATAATTGTGTTTAGCTCAATGTTAGAGTTTTGTTTACTTTTTGTCTTTTACACTTGCCTTGATAGTCAAAGCAGGGGACACAGTGAGACATTTAATTACGCGTAATTCTTGTCTTTCTTTTGTAAATTCAATTTCAACTGAATTATTCCACTTTTGGATTTTGGACTTTATACCCATGCTATAACTGTTCTGAAGTAGGCCCTGATAGACGATATCCCTGATAGGCGAGCTATATTGTCCTCCGACAACTCTTGTTGACTTTTACACTTTCATTGACAGCCAGACATTTAATTACACATATTTTTTGTTATTAAAATGGGATGGATTTTAGTGTCCTTTGGTTGCAGACAACAGGATCTTGCTTATTGCAGGTTAAATTATGAATGAAAACATTTGGGGAATTTAATGTGGTCGCTTACACCAGGGAGTCGGTTATATCAGATGGTAGGTAGTAAAGGTTTGACTGTATGTTATAGTTCAATATCCGACATATTTAAACATATACATAGTTTTTTATACGACCGTTTCTTAAAAACGGTACGTATTATGGTATGGTCATGTCCCTCCCTCCCTCCCTCCGTCTGATCGGGTTTTCCGCACTTTTTTTCTACATGCTTTGATGTATTGAGCTGAAATTATGTATATGGCTTTGTAATCAAGTGTCACAGATCAAGTTCACATTTCCTCGGATTTCGTATTTGTCAATTTCTGCACGAGTTATGCATTTTTCATAGTTTCCCATTATTCTTTAACAACTTATTCCTGAACAACTTTATTAACTTTTTACAAACAAACAATATATCAAAACAAAGAAGTTCCTGACGGGCGTATTATGTACCGTTTGCGGTACTCTTGTTATCATACTGCAAAAGTATTATGAAAATAAAGTGCATGCATATGAAACAATCTAACATTCATTCATTCGCACACACACACTCACTCACTCACATAATAAATATGACTCAACTCAACACTAAGTACATAATAAGCATAAATGTGTCAAGTGAATGCAATTTATTTTCATAATACTTATGTTGTAAGACCACAAACAATGTAAAGTTTAAGTCAATAAAATATATTTATCTATCATTTCTAAGTACATGTTAATATAATTTATCTGTTTTTCTTTTAGGAAATGTTACAGATTCTGGAAGAAGAAGGAAGAAATCCAGGCCATGCAGATGCTGATTGTTTTGTCTGTGTGCTCTGTAGTCACGGAACCAGGGAAGGTATATTCGGTGTTGATGGGGATGTGATTCGTCTTGACGGTGTAACGCGATGTTTCGATGGTGATAACTGTCCAGCATTAGTCACTAAACCAAAACTGTTTTTTATTCAGGCTTGTCAAGGAGGTTTGTACCTAGTTTGTTACCCTTTTTACCTGATATCAAAATAGGCCAGTGGCCTCTCAGATAAATATAATGGAATTAATAATACCCAGCAAAGAATGTTTATTGTGATATACTGGAATCATCGCATTGGTTGGAGCAAACTATTCCTTCAACTTTTATCTCCAAGGGCTGAAAATGACTTCTTTTCTGTAACCACTTGGCAAATTTGGATGATGCCTCAATGTCCTCTCCTAAATTCCCTAAAGTTTATTAGATACATGCAAATGAAACGAAGAATTGAATTTTTTTCCTCCAATATGGCTGCCCAGGGAGCAGGCTGTTTTGCTTTATTTTGCTTGAGTCAAACTTTTTTAGATATTTTAATGTTCCTTGGATTACCCTCTGTGAGATTCCTTCCAGTCAAGTTGAGGGGAGGGGAGGGGCTGTTTTGTCTTAAATTGCTGTAGTTAAAACTTGAAAATCTTCTCCGACGGAAGTATTACTTTTGTCAGGCCCTTTTGTGGTGAGCTCGACATAGCTGTCACAATGGCAGTTCGGTGTGTGTTCGTGCATATGTGTGTATGTCTGTCCGAACCTTGTCCAGCCTGCATTTTAATCATGCATCATAGGATTTCCAAGAAACTTTGCACAAACATTCACTGTGATGAGGCGGCGTGTCACGCACAAAACCGAGGCCTGTACCTCAAATGTCAAGATCACACTTAGAAGTCAAAGATCAAAACGAGCACTGTTTAATAGGTCTGTACCTTGTCCAGCCCACATCTCGACTATGCATCATCTAATTCCCAAGTTACTGAGCACGCGTGTTCACCATGATAAGGTGAAGTGTTGCCCACAAGAGCCTGGCCTGTACCTTAAAGGTCAAGGTCACACTAAGAGGTCAAATGTCAAAATGAGAAACCATACATCATAGGATTCCAAAGTTATTGTGCACACATTTTCACTATGATGAGGTGATGATGGCAGAACTGAAAACAAATTTTGAAAAAAATAGTGTGATTTTTTCCAGACACGCCTGATGTTGGAGTAAATGTTGATAATTTAGACAGCGGTCCGGATATAAGTGAGTTAGTTGGCAACATGACACTGGAAAACAGAGCTGATGCTGAAAGGGATCCAGCTGTACCTGTGGCCCAGCCAAGGACTGTTCCCGCAAAAATTGATATGCTGGTCGCCAGTGCAACCCATCCAGGTATGTTGATGTATTTAGAAATCAAATTATTTCCAATTGTGAAATTTCATTAGAGAAACAGTTAACCCTTTCCCAAATGCAAAGGATTTTTGAGTCATTTTTTGTTGACAATGGACACATTTTTAGCTCGACTATTCGAAGAATATGAGAGCTTAAATACTCGCCCCGGCGTCGGCGTCTCCATCGGCATCCGGTTAAAGTTTTAGGGCAAGTTGGCATTTTCATTCATAAGTATTTGTGCTAGGGCTTTAATATTTGGAATATAGTTACATCTTATACCTTTCTTCACATTGAATGTTAAAGGTACTGAGTGTGACCTTCTTTTTGGGGTAAAAAACATGATTTTCGGTGGTTAAAGTTTTAGGGCAAGTTGGATTTTTTTTTTTTCTCAATAATTACTTATGCTAGGGCTTTTATAGCTGGTTAAAGTTTTAGGGCAAGTTGGCATTTTCATTTAATTTTTCTCAATAAGTATTTGTACTACGGCTTTAATACTTGGAATTTAGTTACATCTTATACCTTTCTTCACATTGAATGCTGGAGATGCTGAGTGTGACCTTCTTTTTGGGGTAAAAAACCTGATTTTCGGTGGTTAAAGTTTTAGGGCAAGTTGGATTTTTTTTTTATTTTTTTTTTCTCATTAAGTACTTATGCTAGGGCTTTTATATTTGGAACATAATTACATCTAATACCTGTCTTCATATTGTATGCTGAAGATTCTGAGTGTGACCTTCTTTTTGGGGTAAAAGACGTGATTTGGGGTGGTTAAAGTTTTAGGGCAAGTTGGCCTTTTCATTTAATTTTTTAATTTTTCTCAATAAGTACTTGTGTTAGGGCTTTCATATTTGGAATATAATTACATATAATACCTTTCTTCACATTGTATGTTGAAGATGCTGGGTGTGACTTTTTGGGAATAAATAACATGATTTTTGTTTGATTTTAAGAATTTTAGATAAATTCATAATTTTTGGTTACATTCCTTTCTAATTGTGATCATTCATTTATCAAATATAATTCTTCAACATATCAAACGGGTTTTGCATGATGTCAAACATTTGGTAAACCTTTTTTTAAGGTTTTGCTATTTTTGGACTCGGTCAGTTTTAACATTTGCGTTTAGCTCAACGTTAAAGTTTCATAATTCAAATCACTTCATACTTCACACATTTGTTAAGGACCATCGTACAATTAGGTTAGATAACTCCATTATATCCTAAATATGGAGTAATGGCCCTTGAATTACTTAGAAAATTTTGCCACAATGTTTTCTAGTTTTTGTCATAGGTTATCCATTCAATTATGGAGATTTTCTATGTTTTGACAAAATATGTTCAAAGTCGTCTGCTGCAGAATTGCCATATGAGGGAAAGGGTTAATAGTACTTAAGTGCAATATAATGAAGTAGTGCTTTATGTGAATAAGCGGCATATAGTCGAGCGCGCTGTCCTCCGACAGCTCTTGTTAAAATGGTTCCCAGAACTATTGATATGCTAGTCGCCAGTCCAACTCATCCAGGTTTGTTGATGTATTTGGTGATGTATCAAATTCTTTACAAACTGAAGAAATAACCATTTTCCTAAAACAGAGGATTTTGGACACATGACAAATTTTGAAAATGTTGCTGGAAAATTAGAAATTGCACATAATGAGCAGTTTCTCCTTTTCCAAATATGCTCTCCAATCTGTATCAATATTAAACTTTTAAATTTTATCATTGTTATGCCCATATTTTCAAAGCAGACAACTGAAACCATTTTCCAGGTACAACAAATCTGATGCTGTCAACTTTGAAAACATGTACGCAAAATGGTAGAAATCTTTATAACCATTGACTATAGAGCTCAAAACATTCTGGCAATAGAATCAATTGTTCATTATGAGAAATTTCTGTCGTCATTTTTAGCTCACCAGAGCACGTAGTGCTCAAGGTGAGTTATTGTGATCGCCTTTTGTCCGTCGTTCGTCGTCCGTCGTCAACATTTGCTTGTTACTACACTAGAGGCAACATTTTGCATCCAATCTTTATAAAAGTTTATCAGAACATATATCTCGATCAACTCTAGGCCAAGTTCAAAACTGGGTCATGTGGGGTCAAATTTAAGGAAAATCTTAACACTCCTGAAGCCGCATTTTTGGCTTGAGCATGTTGAAACTTTGTCAGAATGTTTGTATTTAGTGATATCTCGGCCAAGTTCAAAACTGGGTCATGTGGGGTCAAAATCTAGGTCACTAGGTCAAATTTAAGGAAAATCTTGTTAACACTCCTGAAGCCGCATTTTTGGCTTGAGCATGTTGAAACTTTGTCAGAATGTTTGTCTTAGTGATATCTCGGCCAAGTTCGAAGATAGGTCATGTCGGGTCAAAATCTAGGTCACTAGGTCAAATTTAACGAAAATCTTGTTAACACTCCTGAAGCCGCATTTTTGGCTTGAGCATGTTGAAACTTTGTCAGAATGTTTGTACTTAGTGATATCTCGGCCAAGTTCAAAACTGGGTCATGTGGGGTCAAAATCTAGGTCACTAGGTCAAATTTAAGGAAAATCTTGTTAACACTCCTGAAGCCGCATTTTTGGCTTGAGCATGTTGAAACTTTGTCAGAATGTTTGTCTTAGTGATATCTAGGCCAAGTTCGAAGATAGGTCATGTCGGGTCAAAATCTAGGTCACTAGGTCAAATTTAACGAAAATCTTGTTAACACTCCTGAAGCCGCATTTTTGGCTTGAGCATGTTGACACTTTGTCAGAATGTTTGTCATAGTGATATCTAGGCCAAGTTCGGAAATAGGTCATGTCGGGTCAAAAACTAGGTCACTAGGTCAAATTTAAGGAAAATCTTGTTGACACTCCTGAAGCCGCATTTTTGACTTGAGCATGTTGAAACTTTGTCAGAATGTTTGTCTTAGTGATATCTAGGCCAAGTTCGAAAATAGGTCATGTCCTGTCAAAAGCTAGGTCACTAGGTCAAATTTAAGGAAAATCTTGTTAACACTCCTGAAGCCGCATTTTTGGCTTGAGCATGTTGAAACTTTGTCAGAATGTTTGTCATAGTGATATCTAGGCCAAGTTCGAATATAGGTCATGTCGGGTCAAAAACTAGGTCACTAGGCCAAATTGAAGGAAAATTTTGTTAACACTCTGGAAGCCACATTTTAAACTTGACCATGTTGAAACTTTGTCGGAAAGTTTGTCTTGATGATATCTAGGCCAAGTTTGAATATGGGTCATGTCCGGTCAAACAGAAGGTCACTAGGCCAAATTGAAGGAAAATCTTGTTAACACTCTGGAAGCCACATTTTAAACTTGAGCATGTTGAAGCTTTATTAGAAAGTTTGTCTTTTGATATCTAGGCCAAGTTCGAATATGGGTCATGTCCGGTCAAAAACTAGGTCACTAGGCCAAATTTAAGGAAAATCTTGATTACACTCTAGAAGCCACATTTCTGGCTTGAGCATGTTGAAACTTTTTCAGAATATTTGTCTAATTAATAGCTAGGCCAAGTTCGAATATGAGTCATGTCGGGTCAAAAACTAGGTCACTAGGCCAAATTTAAGGAAAATCTCGTTAACACTCTTGAAGCCGCATTTTAAACTTGAGCATGTTGAAACTTTATCAGAAAGTTTGTCCTGATGATATCTAGGCCAAGTTCGAATATGGGTCATGTCATGTCAAAAACTAGGTCACTAGACCAAATTTAAGGGGAAATCTTGTTAACACTCTGGAAGCCACATGTTTGGCTTAAGCATGAGAGAGTTATGTCTTAAATAGCCCATTCTCAGGTGAGCGATTCCAGGGCCTCATGGCCCTCTTGTTCAAAAAGTCATCAAATGTCAAAGCCGGACATAATAAGTTTAAAGCAAGTTCTGACTGATCAGGGTCTATATTGCTTTTACCTTTTGCCTGATTAAGACGACCTTTTCAATTTATTTTGCTAAAAAGAGGAATTTCTCCTTTTTGAACATTGTTAACTTTGATTCAGTAGTAACAAAAGTTACAGTTTTTCAAAGGGAATAGTCAAAGCAGACAGCTCATAAATCTTTCTGTCAATCCATGTAGCTCAGTCAGTAAAGGTGAGGGCTGTCAATAAAGGGGTAGTTTGTTTGAACCCCTGGCTCGCCAATTAATACTTTCCAATGACTGACAATCTTCCATCAGACTTTAAAAATGGTAGTATGGCTTTCCCTCCTTATTACTCGGGGTTAGTTGGACGACTAACTTACTTGTGTCATGATAAATGGACCAATAATTATGGTAACTTACACAGGAAACGTTGTTATATAATGGAAAAATTGTTGAAACCAGAGTAAATCGCAAAATACAAACATTCCAACGTTTTAAAAGTCTTATGTGGGAAGAATGATATGGTGAGAACAGGTGCGAGAAAGCCAGGAAATACATATAATAAATCAAATCAGCAGAAGATGTCTTTGGAAACATTGATGCAGTATATGTAAAATCTCAATAAATGAAAGTATAATTGTTGAATAGTGTTCAAAACATTGTGGTAAAAAGAGAAATTGCTCGATGTTTTCAAAATGGTTTTCTGAAGATGCCTCAAAATTAGTCTTTCCAGATAATAATAGAACCAGTGGCCTAAATAAGGAGGAGTAAATTGAGCCCGGAACTATAAAATTAATAATACTAATAATGACTTTATTTATAAAGGCTGCACATTAGGGTTTACCCAATCTCATAAAATGTTCTCATTGCTCAGAAATAAACTCCATGATCCAAATATGACTTCTTATTAGTCACTTTTGAGAAGAAATTTTCTTCTGACCAATGAGATATTTTAATTACATATTCTGAGCACAGAGTTAACTTTCATAGTTGAGGAGCCTTTTTTTTTTCCCCACAATATCTCTTATTACTCGTCTAAACCCAATGTTGCAATATAACAATATAGGGGATAGAAGTCAAATAATGCTTTAACATTTTGCTACACATATCAAATCTGCAACAGACAACTTTGGAAATCTTGGAAAATGTCTATAAATGAAGATATAATTACTGAAAAAAATATTGTGGCAGAAGGTTAAATAGCTCTTTATTAGCAATTTGCTCTTTTGACACAATGTTTTCAAAAGTTGTCATTTGCAGGGGCTTCAGAAAGCATCTGTATGTGGGAAAGGGTTAAAACTGGTGGATGTTTTCCATTTCTATTTAAGGTTATGTTTCTTTGCGGAATGTGCATTATGGATCATGGTTCATCCAGGCAGTGGTTTATGTGTTTCAAAGATTTGCTTCTGAGAAACATATACTGGATCTTCTAACCTTGGTATGTATTAATCTGTCAATGTCAGCCTCAATGTAACATCTCTTGTTATACTTTCATTTTTAGCTCCACTGGTTGAAAGCCAGTCAAGCTTATGTCATGGCGAATTGTCCGTTGTGTGTGTGTTCGTAAACTTTTTGCTTCAAACGACTTCTCCTCCCTAACCACCTGGCCAATTGAGATGAAACTTCATAGGAAGCATCCTCTTAATGTCCTCTCCTAAATTCCTTCAAATTGTTTGTATCCATGCAAAATTCTTCGTTTAAAAAATCTTCTCCTCCGAAAGTGTTTGGCCAATTTTCAAATAATTTTGTAGAAATGTTTTTTTGGAAACCTTCTATCAGATTCCAAGTTGATTGGTCGAAAAACATGGCCACCAGGGGGCGGGGCTATTTTGCCTTATATGGCTATAGTGTAAAATTAAAAGATCTTCTTCTCCGAAAGTGTCAGGCTGATTTTCAAATAATTTTGTAGAAATGTTCCTAGGGTGACTCTCTATCAGATTCCTTCAAGCCATGTTGATTGGTAAAAAAACATGTGGGCTGTTTGGAGATTTAATTTTTGCCTAATGGCAGTTGAGAGATACTGGCCCTCTTGGGCCTCTTGTTATTCTTCTTACCATATTTGAACCTAGATGTTTTCAAAGTTGTCTGCTGCAGATTTATTGTATGTGGGAAAGGGTTTACCTTATCTTATTTCTTGTTATCAACTGTTGAAAAGTAAATTATGTTTAATTTTGGAAAAAATAGAATACCAATGCCATCATAAGGAGGAGTCAACTGGTTGTTCACATATTCAACATTTCTTTCTTATAACTTAACCAATCCCTATATTGTGGTACTCAAAAGAATCGTCTCATTAAGTGTTTAAGGATTAAGTAAGGCTGAAAACTTTTTTAAAAAGATGCATATTAAGAGCATACAATCTATTCAAATATTATACTTTTAGTTATACAGGTTAACAAATCCACAGCATAGCTGGCGATCATAGGTAATGTGTATGAACTTTGGTGAACCATGTATCAAAAATTGTGTCCAGAGAGGTTTTTATATGCCCATTTTGAAAAGACGGATCGTATTATAGTTTTACCTGCGGCGTACGGGAGGGCAGGCATGCGGTGTCTAGTATGTTGTCAGCTAAATAACTTGAGAACCCTTTGTCCCATCATCATCAAATTTAGTCAGAATGAGTAATGGCATAATATCTTGGACAAGTTTGATAACTAGCCATATTGCTTCAGGCAATCAAGAGTTATCGCCCTTTAATTTTAGAAATTACCTAAAATTGGTCTTGTCAGCTAAATAACTTTAGAAGCCTTTGTCCTATCATCATCAAATTTTAACAGAATGTGTATTGGCATAATATATTGGTCACGTTTGATAACTAGCCATACCGCTTTAGTCAATCAAGAGTTATTGCCCTTTAATTATATAAATTATTTAAATATGGTCTTGTCAGTTAAATAACTTTAGAAGCCTTTGTTTAATCATCACCAAATTTAGTCAGAATGTGTATGGGCATAATATCTTCAACACGTTTGATAACTAGCCATATCGCTTTAGTCAATTAAGAGTTATCGCCCTTTAATTATAAAAATTACCTAAAATTGGTCTTGTCAGCTAAATAACTTAAGAAGCCTTTGTTTTATCATCACCAAATTTTATCAGAACGTGTATGGGCATAATACTTTGGACAAGTTAGATAACTAGCCATATCGCTTCAGGCAATTAAGAGTTATCGCCCTTTAATTATAGAAATTAGCTTAAATTGGTCTTGTCAGCTAAATAACTTTAGAAGCCTTTGTTCCATCATCGCCAACTTTGGACAGAATGAGTATTGGTATATTGTCTTGGACAAGTTCGATAACTAGCCATATCACTTTAGTCAATCAAGAGTTATCACCCTTTAATTATAGAAATTACCTAAAATTTGTCTTGTCAGCTAAATAACTTTAGAAGCCTTTGTCCTATCATCACCAAATTTTAACAGAATGTGTATTGGCATAATATCTTGATTAAGTTCGATAACTAGCCATACCAGTCAATCAAGAGTTATTGCCCTTTAATTATAGAAATTACCTAAATGTGATCTTGTCAGCTGAATAACTTTAGAAGCCTTTGTTTAATCATCACCAAATTTTGTCAGAATGTGTATGGGCATAATATCGTTAACAAGTTCGATAACTAGCCATATCACTTCAGGCAATTAAGAGTTATCACCCTTTAATTATAGAAATTAGCTAAAATTGGTCTTGTCAGCTAAATAACTTTAGAAGCCTTTGTCCTATCATCACCAAATTTTAACAGAATGTGTATTGGCATAATATCTTGATTAAGTTCGATAACTAGCCATACCAGTCAATCAAGAGTTATTGCCCTTTAATTATAGAAATTACCTAAATGTGATCTTGTCAGCTAAATAACTTTAGAAGCCTTTGTTTAATCATCACCAAATTTTGTCAGAATGTGTATGGGCATAATATCGTTAACAAGTTCGATAACTAGCCATATCACTTCAGGCAATTAAGAGTTATCACCCTTTAATTATAGAAATTAGCTAAAATTGGTCTTGTCAGCTAAATAACTTTAGAAGCCTTTGTCCGATCATCACCAAATTTGGACAGAATGTGTATTGGCATAATATCTTGGACAAGTTTGATAACTAGCTATATTCCTTAAGTCAATCAAGAGTTATCGCCCTTTAATTATAGAAGTTACCTAAAATTGGTCTTGTCAGACCGATAACTTAAGTAGCCTTTGTCCAATCATCATTAAATTTTGTCAAAATGTTAATTGGCATCATATCTCAGACAAGTTCGATAACTAGCCATATCACTTTAGTCCCTCTAGAGTTGTTGCCCTTTAATTATAGAAACTACCTAAAATTGATCTTGTTTGCTCAATAACTTTAGAAGCCTTTGTCTAATTACACCAAATTTAGTTAAAATGCGTATTGGCATATTATCTCGGACAAGTTTTATAACCAGCCATATCGCTGTGGTCAATCGAGAGTTATTGCCCTTTAATTATAGAAATTACCTGAAATAGGTATTGTCTGATCAATTACTTTAAAAGCCTTTGTCCTGTCACCACCAAATTTGATCAGAATGTGTATTGGCAAAATATGTTGGACAAGTTTAATTACCAGCCATATCGCTTCATTCACTGGTGAGATATTGCCCTTCAATTATAGAAATTACCTCTAATTGGTCTTGTCCCATCAATAACTTTTGAAGCTCTTATCCAATCATCACCAAATTTAGTCAGAAATGTGTATGGGCATAATATCTCGGACAAGTGCTATAATTAGCCATATAGTTTGAGTCATTGTATTTGATCATCACCAATTTAGACAATATCATATGTTGATGGGCAGAATTTCTTGGTCAGGTTCGATAACTAACTACGTTATCTTAATCACTCCACTATTATATCCATCGAAATGGCCAAAACTATATCAACAGTGTCCACTCTCTAAATTTGCCTGACGTAAAACCAAACATTTGGCGCTCTTGTTTTTGTTGCAATCACGATATTCCTATGATTTGATTTTTTTTTATAGAAGAATTAATAAGATATAATAAGTACTCGATAAAGGAATGAAAATACATAATCTGATATGAGATTATTCGGGTGTAATTACACTCGTCTATTTTTAAAATGAGTTCAAATAAAACTAATACGGTTTTACTGACTAACCAGATGATACAAATCCAAATTTCTATAATAGCTACGTCATTGTATTATCGTAACTCAAATGATAAAAAATACCCAAAAGAAAAAAGACAGAAATGATAGGGAAGGATGGTCAGACTCTTCACAAATGTAGTTCAGTAAATTATGGAATGATTTCATTAAAAGTACTTTTATGAAGGGCAAGTCGATTATTTGTTGTATCTGTCATCTATATTTCATGGATTTAAAACCTTGGCCATATTTCAAAGTTGAATATATGCTTAACCCTTTCTCACATACAGTAAATCTGCAGCAGATGATTTTGAAACAATTACATGTACTCAAGATACGGAAAATCTCTAGAAATGAGGGTATAATCAATGAAACAAAAGTTGAAAAGATTGTGGCGAAAGGAGAAATACCTTGTTTTGAGCAATTTATTCTTTTGTCACAAGGTTTTCAAAAGTCGTCTGCTGCAGATGCATCAAAATGCCTATAGGTGGGAAAGGGTTAACAAGATGATTTATTTACTCAGGACGGTAGGACTCGTAAGTTTTATACTGCAGAGTTAAGCTTCCAGGAAGGAGACATTGAGATTGATTTAACAAAATTCTTATGTCTTTGTAGGTTAACAGACTGGTGGCTAAGGGAAGAACACCACAAGAGGGCAGTGGTGAAGCTCAAAAGGGGCAAATCATGCAGGCGGCCATTTTTTATTCGTCTCTTGAAAAAGACTTTTATTTCTTTCCCGGAGTCATTGAGTCGTGACATCACATGAACATTTGTGTATCTAACAGTGAGATAGAAAGACGTTTAATTTTTTAACACTGAATTATTCAACCCTTCATGTAAATTTATTTCTTACCATTTCTGATCATCCCATATTGACTTTTTAGCTTGTCTGTTTTTCGAAGAAAAAAAGTCGGGCTATTGTGATATTGGCGTCATCATAAACTTTAACCTTTACTCAAAAAAAGTTTAACATTTTCTAATGAAACTTGGTACACATGTATCTAGGAATAATACGCATGTCTATACCAAGTCACATAACCTTGGCATTTATAATTATCCAGTAATGCACATTTTTGACTCAGAAAATAGCTGGCCAGCTTTGGCTCCATGGCTCTCTTGTTTTGTATATGGTGATTAACACCACCTCCACTCATTTTCAATTATATCATTGCTTTTACTGGGTAAGATCCTGACACCAGCGAGTCAGTCATAATGCAAACCTCACAATAAGGAGCCCCTAGGAGGAAAAGCATTTACAACCATTTTTAAAGTCATTGGTATTATCCGACCAGGGATCAAACTCTCGACCTTCCTCATCTGAGGCAGACAATCTACCACTACAACACCTAGGTGGTTTAGGGCTGATACAGATAGCTTGATGCCACTGTAGTAACAAGTTTTTAAAGCATAATGAGAAAAGATGAAATTGTTCAAAATGATAATCCTTTTTTTCTCACAGTGTTTTAAACTCTTTGACAAAAATATACATGACATATTTACGATATCATACTTTTTACATTGGATGTTTTCAAAGCAGACGACTCTGAAAATGTCAAGGGAAAATCTCTTTAAATGAAAAGATAAATATTGAAAAGTTGGAAACATTGTGGTCAAAAGAGAAATTCATCGTTTTGCCACAATGTTTTCAATGGTTGTCTGCTGCGGATGCTTCAAACGTCTCTTAAACGGTTAACCCTTTCCCACATACAAACACTTTTGAAAACATTGTGGCAAAAGGAGAAGTTGCCCTAAATGATTATTGTTCTTTCGTTTATAGTTTCCATATGTATTACTAGATGTTTTCCGAGTTGTCTTTTGTATGTGTAAAAGGCATAAGAAACATAATTAAACCTTATTTCAACTTTCATTATACAATAATTCTAAACTTAAAAATTGTAATAATAGATTTATATACCAATATTTGATATTAATTAAATTCAGTAAACCAATTTCACATAGCTACTGGACTGAAAAAATGAATTGTTATATACCATGGAATAATGTCTATGTATTTGTTAATAAAATCTTTGATAATAGACATAAGCAATTTAAATATAAATTGCTTCATAGAATTTTTCCAAGTACAGATGACAAAGTCAACCCAAGAACTCGGTCCAACGATGATTTCACAGTACGGGGTCAATAACCTATATTATTGCATACTTCCATATTGTGCCGTTCACTTTGCATTGCAGAAAGTGGTCATGATTTTTTTATCATGACCGGTGTCAAGGAGTGATCATGACTGTAGATAAGGGTGAGCGAAAATTCCGCATAATTAACATGCTAGGGACTCCTTTTTTATGTAAACAAACATAGCTGACCCAAATATCTTTATTATACCTCATGTGACTTTGTAATGTTAAATTCTCATATACTCATCCTGGGCTATTTCTTACTGTCTCATGTACGTTTTTGACCGGTTAACAGTATACTGTTACATGGCATGCGCGTCTAAAATGTGTGACCTTATTTAAAACGATAAAGTCACCGTTATGATTCAACTTTCCAAACGTCATTTGCAACAAAATGACTTCTAATGTTAACAAACAGTTTGTTTCTATTTTGGAAGCAGATTTATCAACTCTAGATAAAAAATCAAAACCAAATAGTTTACAACATGAAAGTATGAAATAAAAAGATTATTGACCCTGTACTGTGAAATCATCGTTGGAAGTCGTTCTTCGGCGAACGTAGCCTTGCAAGATCAGCAACGTCAATCCAAGAACTCGACCTAACACTGATTTCACAGTTCAGGGTTAAAACCTATAATAAAAGAAGTATACAAAACCTACAATAAAAGAAGTATACGCTTCACAAAAAAAAATACATAATTTGTTTTGCAGATGACTTATCTAACTTTTCCCACATACAACAAAACTGCAGCAGATGACTTTGAAATCTATATCAAAACTAGGATGGAATGTATAAATATTGAAGAGATATATCCTTTTGTCTCAATCAAAAGTTGACTGCCTCAGATGAGTCAAAATGCCTCTTTATTTATGATGCTCCCAAAATTTATAGGATCATTTTTAGCTCGACTTTTGAAAAAAACGAGAGCTATTGTCATGACCCTGGCGTCGGGTGTCCGGTTAAGGTTTTTTGTTTAGCTCATTTTTTTTTTTTTTCTCCCTATCAGTCGAGCGTCTGTGCCGTACGCGGTGCTCTTGTTATAACCCAGTGTTAACACAACCTGATGTTCTATATTTCTAGTACTGGTTTGTTTACCCATGGATCATGAATAAGTGAACTGTTGCTGTGATATAACTAAAATAAACCCCAGTTAAACAAACATTCTTTGAGGCTTAACCCCTCTCTAAGATACAACAAATCTGCAGCTGACAACTAGGAAAATATCTTGCCAAGATTAGGAAACATCTATGAACTAAAACTTACTGATAGGATAGGGTTGAACGGATTGTGGCAAATGGAGAGGCATCTATAATCATCTACATGTTGGAAAGGGTGAACGGCTACATTTTGTACTCTGATTTAACTTGCTGGTTTTCTATTTGTTCCCTCTTCAGAAGACTTCAACCATTTCCCACATGTAACAAATCTGCAGCAGACGAAATATAGAATATCTCTTTAAATGAAAGTATAATTATTGAATAGAAATGAAAACATTGTTTAAAAAGTTGTGTAAAAATTATATTTGTTTTATTATCATTTATTATACTCTGATTTAACTTGCTGGTTTTCTATTTGTTCCCTCTTCAGAAGACTTCAACCATTTCCCACATGCAACAAATCTGCAGCAGACGAAATATGGAAAATCTCTTTAAATGAAAGTATAATTATTGAATAGAAATGAAAACATTGTTTAAAAAGTTGTGTAAAAATTATATTTGTTTTATTATCATTCTAGTGCTCCAAGTATTCTTATATTTTACCAAAAAAATGTATATAGACTATGATGTGATGAGGTCATATCAGTGCTTGATTTCTGAGCTGTTTAATACTTTGTATATATATGTTTATCATGTTAGTTGTCAGATACCAATAAATGGACCTTTGCCTTCAAACCCTTTCACACATACAATAAATCTGTAGCAGACGACTTTGAAAACTTCTAGGCAAAAATATGGAAAAATCTCTAAAGATAAAGTTTTATTTATTGCATAAAGTTGAAAACATTGCGGAAAAAGGAGATTTTTTTTGGCTACAAGGGTTTCAAAGAGACGCCTGCTGCAGATGAATCAAAATGCTTCTACAAGTAGGAAAGGGTATATTAATTAAATAAAAATTGCAACTAGAACTTGATCAAGAATTTATTAAATTCTTGTATCTAGTAAAGATGCTGAACAACTTTACTATATTATATTTTTAGTAGTCCCAATATTAAAACGGTCTGTTCACCCTTAGTCATCAGCAAAGTTCAAAATATTGTTGTGTGATTGTCTTTCAAGGCATTGTAAATTCAATTTCTGCATTAATTCTTTGTAAATTCTTTTTCTGCATTAATACTCTTGTTTGTTCTTGGTTTAAAGTTAATTTTGATATAATTAATTAGACTCTTTGTTATATGTTGTGTCATCCTATCAGAATCCTTGGCCTTTCCGGCTAACCTGTCACATAGTGTCAAGGTGGGCTTTTGTGATCGCCCTTCGTCCGTCGTCTGTCCACAATTTCTTGTGAACACGATAAAGTCTTCATTTATAATCCGATGTTTACCAAACATATTCAGTAGCTAGATAATATACATGAGAGCTCGGTTCCTTTTGAAAACCAGCTAGATCCATCCATGCATGACGGGATTATGGCCCTTTAAAATTGGCAAAATTGCTATAATTGACCTTGTGAACAAGTTAAGTCATCATTTATTATCCGATGTTTACCAAACTTATACAGTAGCTAGATATACATGAGAGCTTGGCTCCTTTCGAAAACAAGCCATATCCGTTCATGCATGACTGGATTATGGCCCTTAAAAATTGGAACAATTGCTATAATTGACTTTGTGAACAAAATAATGTCATCATTTATTATCCGATGTTTACCAAACTTATACAGTAGCTAGATATACATGAGAGCTTGATTCCTTTTGAAAACCAAGCAAGACTGAATTATGGACTATGAACACGATAAAAACTTCATTTATTTGTCACATGTCCTTTACATTAGCAATATTGACACATTGTTGGATGATGCAGATATTGAAAACAGAAATTCTACCGTTACATTCGATCCTGGAGAAGGTCAACGACCTCTCAGTATTTTTCAAGATTAAGATTCAGAATGTTCCTTAAGTGACCCACTATCAGATTCCTTCAAGCCAGGGGGCGATGCTATTTTGCCTTATATTGCTTGAGTGAAAACTTAAAAAATCTTCTCCCCCGAAAGTGTTTTTGCCGATTTTCAAATTATTTTGTAGAAATATTCATAGGGTGACCCTCTATCAGATTCTTTCAAACCATGTTGATTGGTCGAAAACCATGGCCGCCAGGCGGCGCGGCTTATATGGCTAAAGTGAAAAAAAATAAAACCAGGTGAGCGATCAAGGGCCATCATGGCCCTCTTGTTAATCAAACTACCTTGATGGTATAGTCGACGATTGTGAGCCCCAAATCGCTGGTTTGATCCCTAATGAGTTATACCAAAGATTTTCCTGTCATCCCGGTTGATGCATATCTGCTTACAAATTGTTGTGGGTAATTTTCTTTTCCTATTGGACACCTGGGTTTAAAGATGCCCTGCCCTGCTTCCAGTACTCGGACCGAGGGGTGCGGTTGTTGAACCATACTTTCACCTGTACCTTAGCAAACTCGGCTTCCTTGGATTCGAAAGAAGAGAGCGATCCGTTGGCCTCGAAATATCCCTTTGGAATCTCTGGCAAAGAAGAACATATTTGAAGTTGTGAGTGTTCTTTTCGGCATGGCTGCATAAACATCATGGTGCAACCTCTTTACATGGTGACTAAGATCTTGGGGGTATCTGAATTCTCGTTGATCAGAGTCCACGCACCAAGGGAAAATGACTCCTGCATCTGTATGTTGGGCCTTTATCATAAGATTGGTTAAGTCGTGTTTCGTAAGGAAGGTAGCGGTGCACTTCTCACAGGCATATTCCGCCTCATTTGTTGGCTTCCTGGACCGGGCGGAGGGTAGTTGGAATTTCCTTGAACCTGCACATAGATTCCGGATAATGAGAACTAACATAAAAGGGTATGTTCATATGTAGACTGCTGTTCAAATTGTTTTCTTCTAATTCATAATTTATTTTACATTTTAAAGCAACTGGTATCGCACTTAATATATGGCTGATGATATTTTCATTCACTCTTAACTTGACTTCTCTCATTTAGTGATCTCCATATTCTATCACTGATACATCACACAACGTAAGTAAATCGCGGGTAAGTGATCAATCCTCCCTCATTACTAAAAAGGGGCCCAACAAATACAAAAAAAAATACGTGCACGCTTTCCAACATCAGAAGTTGAGGTGTAACACCCATCTCTAAAAAATATTTTATCTCCAACCATAGATGCAGATGCAACAAACACCATACATAATCATCCTATTCTTCATTATCTAGATGTCGACGTCCATGTATACCTAACAGCTATCTTCGTGGGTTGCTTTTGCAGGGGCGCTAGATAACCGTTTAATCAAGTAGACAAGATTATCTTAGTGACAAGAAAGGGCATTTTCACTGGGGAGATAATTAATTGAAAACCCCTGGTCTCCTTGTATCATGTAGCCAAACTAGGTCTCCATACATGTCAATCATAGCATGTAAATCATAGTGTCGTGTCCTATATTTGGTTTTCTTTTTGAGTATTTTGCGAGCTGATTCCTATATAATCTCAAGCTGTCTTTGCAGATTGGTGACATACTCACATCTGGTAATCCCACCTTTATTTTCAATTACAGGGTTTGGGGTCTGGCCAGTACTGACATGTTGGGAGAACCTATACGCCATCATAGCCTGAGATAAGTGCTCATCCCAAGTGCGTTGGTTCGAGCCGTAATACATACTCAACATTACACCGAGAGTGCGGTTAAACTTTCTACTGTTACGGTTGACTGTGGATGCATAACCTTAGTCCTTGTGCGGTTCATATGAAAAAGGTGGCGCATGTCTTCAAAAAGTTCGAGATAAAGTTTGACCAACGATCACTGTATTTGCATGGGTACACCAAATCTAGTCCAGGTTTCTGTACAAGGAATGCGATTTTTTATTTTGACTGTTCGTTACAATGCAATATGTAACGGCGATATATTGAGACTACACCAAATCACGATACATATTCATTGACAAATGCCTTTACACTATCGTTTTAGATAACTGGTTTGGAAGGGCTATGGCTTCTGTGTATCTGGTGAAACAATAAAAGATGACAAGGACAATTGCATTCCCCCTACGTGATCTAGGCAAAGGACCAACAATGTCTACGGCACATCGCTCAAATGCTGACAAAGTGGGTATAGAGCCCATGTGAGATTTATAGGGTTTAGCAGGTTTTTCGCTCTGCACATTGATGACAACTAGAACGTAGATTTCAACATCACATTTCATTCCAGGCCAGTAAAAGGATTGCTGAATTTTAGCTAAAATTTTATCGGTACCTAGACGGAATATCATGCATGTGGTTCATAAATTGCCTACGATGCTCATCAGGCACGATACGTTGAAGATGCTCATTTTTGTCATTGTTATGCCAAATGCGAAAAAAATACATTGATCTATCATAACGAGCAGGTCCCACATTCGCAAGAGAGTTTTGGTTGTATTAGAGCGACTTACAATATGTTGCCGAATGGGTCTTGTACTGGACTTCTGTAGTTGGGTTATGATCGGATCTAACGACTGATCGGACCTCTGCTGTTGTCCAAAGACCTAATAACACAATGTGTTATTAGGTCTTTGTGTTGTCGTATTTCTTGAGATTTCTTTTTTAAATTCCAAACAACGATTGCTTGAAAAGGGATAATTTACTAGACTGGTTACGCGTGACGGCTCGCACATTAGAGGGGGGTGTGGGGTGTGGGGGGGGGGGGGGGGGGGGGGGAATCTCGGAAAAAAGTAAAAACAAAGCGTCGGTAGTACAAACAGAGACCTTAACACGATTTCACCTCTTTCGCATTGCGTGGCGCGGTGTAATTCTTAACGGGAGCTATCTTCTCTGGGTCGGTCGCAACGCCGTCTTCAGACACTAAATGGAAGGTTTACATTTTGGTTTGACTATTTTAAAAAACTATTTAAAGATGATCAAGCTACAAATGACTCTTTACATAATGATACATTTGATTTCATGACAGAACAGAAAGACGGAAGTAGCTTAGATATGACTATTACAAACGAAGAAATTATTAATTGTATAAACTCTTTGCGTAGCTCGTGTGCTTCGGGGATAGATGGCACCTGTATAGAAATGTTCAAATGCACTACCCATAAAATAACGCCATTCCTGAATACACTGTTCAATAATATATTATTAACAGGTTTATTTCCCCCAGAATGGAGTGATACAGTGATAACCCCCGTTCATAAGAAAGGGCCAAAAGATGACCCAAATAATTATCGCGCAATAAGTCTTATTAACAGTATAAGCAAAATATTTATCAAAGTGCTCACAAACAGACTATCTGAATGGGCCGAAGAAAATGAGGTCATCGATGAGGCACAAGCTGGATTTCGCCGCGGTTACTCAACTATTGACAATATATTTAACCTACAATCAGTCATACAGAAATATATAAGCAAGAAACGGGGTAGAATATATGTTTTATTTATTGATTTCCTCAAAGCTTTCGACAATTGTTCACATAAAAAACTCTGGGAAAGTTTAATACGGAAAGGTATAAGCCCCGACAGTAAATTAATCCGTGTCTTCAAATCCATGTACGAACAGTTAAAATCATGTGTAAAAGTTGAAAACGGTGTTACAGAATTCTTTAAATGTGAAAAGGGTACGAAACAGGGTTGTGTGAGTTCTGCGGTCATCTTCAGTCTATACATAAATGACCTTATCACCTATCTTAAGTCTAAATGCGAACACGGTATACAAATATCCCAGGAAAATTGTGATTTATATGGACTTTTATTTGCAGACGATGTTTCTTCTTTCGCTGACACTGTGTTGAATCTCCAACACCAAATTAACCACATAAGTGATTTTTGCGATGCAACTGGAATGCAACTAAATATGTCAAAATCAAAAATAATGGTTTTTCGCACAGGCGGTGTACTACGAAATAGGGAAAGATGGTTATACCGAGGTGAAGAAATGGAAGTTGTCCAGTTTTACAAATATCTAGGAACATATTTTACAGCAAAGTTATCTTGGACAAAGACGAAGCAAACTCTTGCTCTTCAAGCAAATAAAGCTATAAATACTATATTGCATTATCAAAAACAATATGGTCATTTTGATCACAATGATGCGTTTAAACTTTTTGATGCTATGGTGCTGCCGATACTAACATATTCTTCTGAAATATGGGGCTACCAATCATGTGATATCGTTGAAAGACCACATATCCGATTTTGTAAACGAATAGCTTGTTTAAACAGTAATGTAGCCAATTTCTTCGCTCTTAGCGAGTGTGGTAGGACACCCATAGCTGTGACGTACATGGTCCGCTGTGTTAAATACTGGTTAAAAATCTTAACAATGGAAGAAAATAGGTACCCAAAACAATACTACAAACTTCTAAGACGACTCGATGATGTAGGTCGGACCACTTGGGCTACCAACATAAAACGTCTATTGTTCCAGTATGGTTTCGGTTATGTATGGTTAAGTGAAGACGTTGGTGATTTCAACATATTTTTATCACAGTTCAAACAAAGACTCATTGATTGTAGCTACCAAACACTAAATGGTAACATTGAATCATCTCCAAAAGCGTTATCATATAAACTGTATAAAAGTGCCTTAAATCCTGAAAAATACATATCTGTATCGTTACCATATCAGTATAAGAACCTATTATCAAATTTCAGATGTTCAGGGCATAACTTAATGATTGAAAAGGGTCGGCATCTACAAATTGACAGAGACCTACGGCATTGCCAATATTGTCTGGGAAATAATAACTATGCTATTGAAGACGAAACACACTTTCTGCTTTGGTGTCCGCTATATGAAGAATTGAGAAATGCTCTTTTCTTACAAGAATGGTTAAATTACAATACATGTGATAATCTATTTGTGATTATTATGTCAGACACTCGTTACCAGGGCATCATTGCACTTGCAAAATATTTGAACCTGGCATTCGACAAAAGAAAGCAGTATTTGAGCATTTAACTGTTAAGATAGTCTCGTATGTACATGTATATAGAAATGGATCTTGTATAAAACATTGATCCACCAAGTAAAACTACTTGTATAATGTTAACTTAAATCATTTTCACAATTACTTTTATGTTCCTTGGTAAAAATAATAGTGTATCTTGGGCCGGAGGCCTTGTATTACTGAATAAAAAACTATTTGAGATTTGAGATTGAGATTTTAAATTTGCTTGCTGAAGTCTCTGTAATATGTGTTCTAGTGGTGTGAAATCTTCATCTACAGATTTACTTGGGATGATTATATCATCCATGTAAAGAAGGCATTCCACCCATTGTAAGCCGCGTTAGACGTTTGCCATTAGACGCTCAAATGTTGATTGGGGCATTTGCGAGACCGAAACTCATTACCGTAAATTGGTTAAGCGCCATAATCGTAGCAAAAGCCGTTTTGTTCTTGTCTGCTGGTGACATCCCTATTTGCCAGAACCTGCTATTAAGATCTAAGGATCTAAAGTACTTCAATCCAGACAACGCGTCGTCTATACAGTCGCCAACTCGAGGGATTGGATATGCATCCTTAACAGTTGCATCATTGACCTTTCTGTTGTCAATTCAAAACCTGGGAATTCCGTCTATCTTAGTAATTAAGACTACGGGAGAGAAAAGGCTCTATAAGACCTCTCTTTAACATTTTGTCAATTTCTTCCTTTTCTTTCAGTCATTGTCCTTGTGCCAAATAAATCTCAAATAATCCCTATGATCTGGTCGCATCCTAAAACTATAAAATACAACTGAGGAAGATCGGCCATAACAGCAACCCTTACTTTCCTTAACGAAGCAGCACTCCCAAAGGACTGATAACAAGATTTGGTCCCGACATTAAGGTTTCGTTCAGTGACAGGCCTCGAAATTTCACGGAAGAATCAAAGACCATTCTAATTTTATCTATTTTCTTTGGATGATATACTCCAAATAGTGGTAGGTACCAACTTTCTTTGTCAGGTCCAATTACAGGTGCATGTTCAGCATGCCCATCTGCTATTAGTGCTTTCATAAATTCATGTTGCTTTTTGACTGGGTCTCGATGAAGAGATGAACTGAAGACCTTATTTATCCTATTTAAAGCATGTTGACGGTTGTAAGGCAGATGCGGACGATTTTCCTTAAATGGAAGTGGAGCAATCCAATTGCCAGAACTGTCATATTTCATTTCATTAGACATCAGCTGCTGAAACTCTTTATCTTCAGTTGAAAAGCCAGGTTTGTTGGCATTCTTTGTAATACAAAAAAGATCGTCGTCAGTTTCCACGTCACACACCTTATAGAAATGTTGACATGGTTTTATACTTGATGGTCTTCCATTGTTTTGTACAAATGTTTTCATAGAACTGATGTGAACTCCATCAAGACGAGATTCCCCGACGATAACCGGGGTTACATTAATTGGAGAACCGTTGCTTTTATAAACGTTCCCATGCCTACAGATGGTTTGCCAGCCTTAGCTTTTCTGATATTATTAACTTGCCTACTAGATTCTTTACCAGTGAATTTGATTAGTGAATCAAGTTCTTCTGCTGGGGTAGCTTCAATATTTTTTACACCATTCTAAAATGTTTCTGTCCAAGATATGTAATTCTCTATATTGTCATTAAATGAGCGAAGTTTTGATCTAGAATCTGTTTTTTTGTAAACAGCCTCACTATATCTGCATTGCGTTTAAAGTAATGATCCCTATGTGTATCAGGTAGATGATTGTCAACCAATTATACAATTCATTGTCACCATGAATGTTGGACTCCCCAGCACGATTTTTTTTTATTGATTTTCCTTTATTCGTGTTTTTAACTTCATAACTGTCATTCTGATTCTGTTTTTTAAGAGCAAGAGTATGTCTCACAGAAGGTTCACTTGTTACATTATGACCAAATAAACGTTAATTTTGTTCCTTTAACATTATCACTCGTCCTGTGACTTTGGTCAACACATAATGATAATTCACTATGAGTCGCTGGGACTTCTTCCAAGCGACGCAACTCAGCATCTGCCATTGCGACGTCCATTGTAGCTTTCAGTGTATTTCCTTGGCTTATATCTATGCCCTTTTAACCCTTTTCCTCATACAACAATTCTGCAGCAGACGACTTTAAATTGAACGTATTTTGTCAAAACATAGAAAATCTCCATAATTGAATGGATAACCTATGACAAAAAGTGGAAAACATTGTGGCAAAAGGAGAAATTGCACGTTTTGTGCAATTTCTTCTTTTGTCACTATGTTTTCAAAAAGCCGTCTGCTGCAAAGGCGTCAGAAAGCGTCTATATGAGGGAAAGGGTTAATAACTATGTCTGCCTCTAAACAAATTTTCCCCCTATATAGTTCTGCCCCTTTCTCAATGAAAACCATGACTTGACGAGCAACCTCATACTTTAGCCTCTGATGTGAAAGAGCTGATGACACAATAGAGCGAGATTTGTGTGACCTTGAAGAAACCGCCAATAGCTCAACTTTCACAGATGTATTTTCTGGTAGCAATTTTTCCCCATATTGTTTGAATCCTGATAAAAAGTATATGTTCACAGTAAATTCTCTAACCAATCTATAATACGAAATCTTCCTTTTGCTTTTGCTTTCAGCAGTGTTTATACGCTCAAGAAACATTATTAACTGATCTGAACGATTGATATAATCAACATAAATATTGGCCAATAACCGAATTGTACTTTCCAATGCATTTGGATATCTGTCTTCACATTTGATTCACAAAAAAACAGTGTTCATCAATAGTCCTAATTAATCGTGACAACTTTTGATTGTAGCCATCAATTTTGTCCATGTAGTCTTCCAACGCCCTCTCTGTAAGGCGATGAGTCCGTCTTCGGTCAAGCGACATTCTGCGCCAGCCTGGAAGATGAACCACTAAGACAATGATTTAGCCGCCAGCTTTAATCACGCAACTTTTACAGACAAATGGTGTAGAATTACTCATGGGAGGCAACATTAGATCCTGAGAGCAATGTGCATCATCAAAGACTTATTACGATCTACGCTCTTCATGTATTACTTCTAACACATGTTTCATAAAAAACCTATTCCATGAGTGTAATTTAAGTAAAGCAAAAACCATTTATTTGAAGAATCAACTTAAACGTTTAAAATGTGAATTTATCGTTGATGCCATTCATTAAGGGCGTTGACGAAATGATACTCCCGGTAACTCCGACATCTTGATTTGATCAATTCATTCAGTGTGCGCCGCAAACTTCCCTAAATGTAAAAGATCAAACAAATCCTGAAAGATTATGATGGATTAGACTCTTGCAGTCTGATCAAGGTCTACAATTATCATTTATTACTACTGACACATGTTTGATAGAAAATTATGTCACCTTGTGTATATTCTGATACGATAAAGCAGGTGGCAAAGACGAACTTAAAATAAAGCAGTTTTTGTAATTTTCATGTCATAAGAAAAACACACGTTAATACATCATACCTGGTTGAGCGCCGAGGACGGAAGGTCGTTACATTGAATGTATTTTGAATGACCCGTGTGGGAATCTAATCCGCAACCTGCCGTTCACGCAGCATGATCTAGATCACCAATGTTGTCTAACCATTCAAACAGGCATTCAAGAAGCATTTGACATTCGGTGAACATCTAAATGACCACATGGTATGTATGGCAGTGCAAGCTTATTTTTTTGTACTCTCGTCAAACACGCTTTAAGCCTTAGTACATATAGATGATAACATGACATATATGGCGGTGCAAGCTTATCGTTTTGTACTCTCGTCAAAGACGCTCGAAGCCTTAGTACATCTAGATGACCACATGATATGTATGGCGGTGCAAGCTTATCGTTTTGTACTCTCGTCAAACACGCTCTAAGCCTTTAAGCCTTATTACATCTAGATGATCGCATAGTATGTATGGCGGTGCAAGCTTATCGTGTTGTACTCTCGTCAAACACGCTCTAAGCCTTATTACATCTAGATGATCGCATAGTATGTATGGCGGTGCAAGCTTATCGTGTTGCACTCTCGTCAAACACGCTCTAAGCATTATTACATCTAGATGATCGCATAGTATGTACGGCGGTGCAAGCTTATCGTTGTGTACTCTCGTCAAACACGCTCTAAGCCTTAACACATCTAGATGATCGCATAGTATGTGTGGCGGTGCAAGCTTATCGTGTTGCACTCTCGTCAAACACGCTCTAAGCCTTATTACATCTAGGTGATCGCATAGTATGTATGGCGGTGCAAGCTTATCGTGTTGCACTCTCGTCAAACACGCTCTAAGCCTTATTACATCTAGATGATCGCATAGTATGTATGGCGGTGCAAGCTTATCGTTTTGCACTCTCGTCAAACACGCTCTAAGCCTTATTACATCTAGATGATCGCATAGTATGTATGGCGGTGCAAGCTTATCGTTTTGCACTCTCGTCAGACACGCTCTAAGCCTTATTACATCTAGATGACCGCATGATATGTATGGCAGTGCAAGCTTATCGTTTTGTACTCTCGTCCGAAACGCTCTAAGGTTGGTTTTCCTGAAGAACGGCTCCAATAGTCTGTATGTTTAACACTTTCAAACAAATCTGCAGCAGACGAGTTTGAAAACATTTAATCATACTATGAACAATCTTTAAAAATGAAGGTACGATTATTGAAGCAGGTGTCTCGGGTTCGATCCCCAGTTGCGGGTGTCAAGTTGGAGAGCCCTTAAGCAAGACACCTTTTCACCTTGTTAAAAAAAAAATGAACAGGTGAACTGTCGCCGCTATATAAATATGGAAAACAGCCTAAACTCTAATAACTTAACTGCAAGATGCGTTGTCAAAATTGTATAATGCCTATGTGGTGAAATACTTTAAAACGTGTAGTAATGCACACCCCTCTTTAACGCTCAGGGTTGCGTGCTTGGCATTTCGACTAACTCGCTGGTATCAAGATAAATGGACCAGTAGAACTGGAATCTTACCAAGGAGAAAACACTGCGATATGCTTGTAACTGAAATACTGTTGAAAGCGGCTTTAAACACCAAACCAACAAACAAAAACGTTCGAAGAAACACGGGTGTCATCTGTCAACTTTTTTCAGTAAGAGAAAAAATGTTACGAATAGACCGACAGAAGCATAGATGAACAGACAGACTGATAAAAGTCTGAGATGTTATTCCTGTGTACAGACGTCGTAATATGGGTTAACACACAAAGATGGTCCGTATACTGGATCTGAATATTGAAATACATGTAACTCTCTGTTCCATGCCATGTGCATCGCGTAAGATGTGAAGATGTAAGATGTGAAGACAGGAATAAGCGAAACCTGAAAACGTGAGACGTAGTGCTTATCGTAGAGTCAATTCACCAAGGAATTCGTGGCCGTTGGCAGTGATTCAGGAGACAATGCCAGACCGATTAGGTTATGTTCGCCAAGTGAACGTGACAACCGCGACAAATACACGTGTACGACCAGTTGATAAACGGTGTGTTATTCTGGAGCTCGAATAAATACAATTTACTATAGTGTGAAAGGTTATATGCAGCCGCCGTTGAGCATGAGGACACGTTACTTAGCTTACTGATTATTTGAAAATACTTTAGTTTAGATATAAGTTTCTTTAATCCAGGGGTGATAGAGTTCAGTATTAATTCTGAATACCTGATTAGCAATCATAGAATAATTTTCCTTCTTTGCTTGTAGCAAAGGGTAAGACTTTTATCTGGAAAATCAGAACTTCTAGGATTGGCGATCTGGTGTTATACCTACCTTGTTAATTGTCATCTGCATTTTGTAATTGTTTTGTAATTAAAAAAACCTAATTATCATAACTCCTCAGTTAGAGGGCTGGAGTGTAATGGCCGAAAGTCTTCAAACGAAAGAGCGAAGTGTGAACATAAAGCGATGCGAACCAGTCTTTGATTTCAACGGCGCGGCCGTTAACATGAACAAGATAGAATTTAATCTGTACTGAAAACTAGAAAGAGTTATTCAAGCTATTATCTTTAGTTGAAATGGTTGAGGTCAAAGGTTCGGTAAACAGTTTCTGATCCTTGTTACAAATGGTGAGATCCCACATTAGATAGTTGTAATCCGATGTGGGAAAGCACGATTTGTTATCTTTAAAAGATCTTATTAGACAAATTAAAGACGGTATAGTACGGTCATGTATTTCATTCATATATATGTACATTGCTACATGTTTGTATGTTTTAAATGTTTTAAATACTGAAAGGTTATGATTTAGTATAAGATATACTGTTTTACATTTTATGTTTATTGCAGTTATTAGTATCAATAAAAGTCACCGGGATACGCATTAGCCATTGGTCGTCTCTGTTTACCCCTCGTCAGTACAGTCTTGTTGCACACTACCATGCATTTGTAAAGGGCATCTTTTGGCACAGTGCTTTAAACTTGATTCGATAATTAAACTCTTACTTATAGACAATTCCCTATTTTTTACCGACCCCTGTTTTCAATGGCGTCTGCTACATATTTGCTAGTGTATAAAAAGCTGCAGATTTACTGTATCTGGGAAAATGGTTAATCATCACATAAAGGGGTGTGTGTGTGTGTGTGTGTGTGTGTGTGTGTGTATGTGTGTGTGTGTGTGTGAATGATTGGGCCTACAATTCCAGTTTCTTATATTTATTCACACCTACTGTGGCCTAGTTTGATATTTGAGTCCATATCCGATGAGAAGAAAGTATTTCTGCTTTAAAATTGTGTAAATTATTGTATTTGAAAACTGTCAGGATGTGTTTAAAGTCGTCTGCTGCAGATTTGTTGTTCAGGTATGTGGAAAAAGCTGAACAGTATTAAATGTCAGAGATATACAATATGTTTGTTTTTTGTATATCACACAGGTGATTTTGAAAAACCCCAAATACTGTATATTTGAAAAACAAGCTTCATATTCGAAATTTAATATTGTGGTTGTATTTGTAATTTCCACCCTTATTTATGACTTCTGGAAAATGGGTGAAGGTAATCTATAAGCTTTATTGTTAACGTTTGCTTTTTGACTTAATACTGTTGCAAATAAGCCCCATATTTTTAAAGACTTAAAAATGGTAATAATGGCTTTTCTACAAGACAGCATTACCTTGACTTGTGTTTGTTTGATTGGTGTTTTATGCCGGTTCCAACCATTGTTTAACTATATCACGGCTCTTCCTAGGAAGGTTACCGGGAATCCTGGTCCATTTATACTGATACCAGCTAGTCAGTTGTATTGCCTACCCCCACCATCCTGAGCGCCACGGAGGAAAAGCCATTACTCCTAATTTTAAAATTGAGACTTCCTGCATTACCATCACACCGCATGTCAGTTCTTCGAACCCTGAACAGTGCATTACCTGACATAGAATTCCGTCCGACTTGAAAATACAATTTCCCACTTACAGCAAATCTACAGCTGACCACTTGTCTACACTTGTGTCAATGTTATTGAAAGAAATTCACAGGTGCGACGAAATGTATCTGCAAGTGGGAATGGGTTGTGTTATGGAGAACCTTTCAAAACATTATTTCGGTATGTGCGTAATTCATACGGGATGTTTCGAGTATCTATGTCACAAAGGGGACTGTTTTAAGTCTTATGTTTCGTCAATTTTAAGTAAGTGGTAACACGAATCTTATCTAGTTAACCAGTTATTATGTAACTTATTAAGTGGAATTTAGTCAATGCCAAACACGGGTTTAAAAGGTCCGTGAAGTTAGGTTGACGAGTGACGAATTGACGAGTGACGAACTGTGACATTTTTTAGGTCCGTGAAGTTAGGTTGACGAGTGACGAATTGACGAGCGACGAACTGTGACATTTTTTCTAAAAACGTTATTTCTCTCCTTTACATAATGTATCTGGACGTATTGAATGCAAATTAGACCCTATTTCATGTTTCATGGCGAACAGTCAATCAGAAGAGCTTCGTCAAGTTCGTCAACACGTCAATTTTGTTGACAAAATTGACGAAAAAAATATTTTTCTAAAACTTTATTTTGTTCCTTTAGATAATGTATCTGGACGTATTGAATGCAAACTAGGCCCTATTTCTTGTTTCATGACGATCAGTCAATCAGAAGAGCTTCGTCAACTCGTCAATTCAGTTGACGAAATTGACGAATAAAATATTTTTCTAAAAACTTTATTTCTTTCCTTTAGATTGATTGAATGGGGTTTAACGCCGTTTTCAACAATTTCTCAGTTATATCACGGCGGCCAGTTCACCTACTCATGCATTTCCTGGTTTTCTCACACCAGTTCTCCACACAACAATCTTCCCAAGCAACTGGCTGCTTTTCCACATAGACTTAGCCCATTGGTGGAAGACGAATGACGCATGTCGCATTGACTTTTGTCAATCGTCGGAAAGAAAGTTGGCCGAGCCGGGATTCGAACTCACAACCCCTGGATTGACAGCCCGCGTCGTTACCGACTGAGCTACCGGGGCTCGGCCTTTCCTTTAGATAATGTATCTGGACGTATTGAATGCAAATTAGACCCTATTTCATGTTTCATGGCGAACAGTCAATCAGAAGAGCTTCGTCAAGTTCGTCAATTCGTCAACTTGTCAATTCAGTTGACGAAATTGACGAATAAAATATTTTTCTAAAAACTTTATTTCTTTCCTTTAGATAATGTATCTGGACGTTTTGGATGCAAATTAGGCCCTATTTCATGTTTCATGGCCATCAGTCATTCAGAACAGCTTCGTCAACTTGTCAACTTGTCAATAAAGTTTTTTGACGATTGACGAAAAAAATATTTTTCTAAAAACTTTATATCATTCCTTTAGATCTGGACTTATTGAATGCAAATTATGCCCTATTTCACGTTTCATGGCGATCAGTCAATCAGAAGAGCTTCGTCAACTTCGATTACGAGTTGCGTCCGCAATAAGTAGAAGATGCATCACTCGAGGCGGATGCTGCTGATCTACAGCAAATACCAGACAGGCCTTTTCATATCGAAGACAGACTTGTTGAACGCCCTGTCCTTATTCCAGACATATAATTAAAAAAAATGTTATTTCTCTAACAGTGCATACTACAAGTTCTCTGTTGCAAATTTGTTGAAAGTTAGAAATAAATAAATATCTATACTGCAGGAAAATCTGAATTACATTGTCAAAGTTGCATGAGCCTCAAGTCATCTGCATGAAATAAAGTGTTCAACCCTTTCCAACTTATAGACGCTTTGTGACGCCTCTGCAGCAGACGACTTTTGAAAACATTGTGACAAAAAGAGAAATTGCTCAAAACGAGTACTGGTAAATGACACCATTTAAACAAACATTTGTACACATCTGCAGCAGATGGCTTTTGAAAACAATGTGGCAAAAGGAGAGTATTCAAAATGTCACATTGTTTTCAACTCTATTCATTAATAGAGGTGTTTCCAATGGTAACTCTTTTAAATGACTAATGATGTTCATATTGTAAAAATTGAAGAAAGTGTGACAATTTAGGGTTGAAACTTGTTGATTTACATGGAAACAAAGAAGGAGTTTAATTATTAACCTCTGACCTGAATTACACATCTGTATGTGGGTACTGGTTAGACCATTCACCTCTGAAGCGAAAGCATCGGGTTTTGACAAATTAATATGAATACATGTAAATCAGAAATTGCCCTTTTATTTTTATTTCAACAGTATTTCAAGTTCACAGCGTGTCGCTGCCTTCGTAATTCACCGATACCGTCATCCTGACCTTGATCACTGAGTGCTTATGTTATGTTTCCCCACAAGTCTATGCTGCAAGGATGATAGACAGGAATCAGTCCCTAATGTTAACAAGTTCCCACGTACACCAAATTTGCAGTAGACGACTTTGAACACATCTAGGCAAAAAATACGAAAATTCTCTATATAATCATGAAAGTACAAATAATTGAATAGTTGAAATACGAGTTTTGAACACATTGTTACAAAAGAAGAAATGTTTCAATTTTTTTGTCCAGATGTTTTCATAGGTGTCTGTTACAGATTTGTTGAGATGTGGGAAATGATAACAGTTAGTATTTAACCCATCTTTTCTAAACAACATTACATGTACTTAGAAATGTATGAAGTTAACTCTTAAATTCTCCACATATAGATGCTTTCTGACACCTAGCTCTGCAACAGACGACATTTGAAAACACTGTCACAATAGAATAAATTGCTCAAAACAAGTAATTTCTCCTTTCGCCACTTTGTTTTCAACTTTGTTAGATAACTATACTTTCATTTATAGAACGTTTCCATACTTTTGCGAAGATGTTTTCAAAGTCGTCTTGCAGATTTGCTGTTAGTGGGAAAGGGTTAACATTTTTCGTGCATTGTCCTTTCTTTGATTGATAAGTTTATTGGTTATTTATATGTTAACCTTGCATAACTATTTTTTCCATATATATATATACAGGCGCATCGACTTTTTGAATTCTTTTCATGGCTTTCCTTAGATTATAATGAATTCCTCTCTAATTTAGGGCCCGCTAGATTTGTTCACTCCCTACAATGTCACGTATATAAATCAGTAAAAAGGACGCTACTCGAGAACACGCTAGGTGTCCTTTCCCAAAGGCTGGAACGCCCACACATAAAGGCAAATATATGGAACATCTCTATTAATAAAAGTACAGTTATTGAATATATAATTTTGAAAACATCAAGGCAAAAGGATAAATGCTTGTTATGAGCAATTTATCTTTTTGCAACAATGTTTTCAAAAGTCAAAAGCACATGCAATCTTGGAACAACCCTTGGTCTTTACCAACTAATCATGCATGTCTGAGCCAATATTGGTTGCCAAAATGTTTAACCTTTTCCAACATGAAGATGTATTTGAGAAATTTACATCACACAAAATGTGAAAACCCTCTGGCAAAAGAAGGAATTGCACATAATGAGCAATTTCTCATTATGCCACAATGTTTTCATTTCCATTGAATATTTGTCTTTCATTTATAGCGATGTTCCACATTTTCCTCAGATGTTTTCAAAATCGTTTGCTGCAAATTTATTGTATATACTATAGGAAAGGGTTAGGAATAATTGAGCAAAGGATAGGAAAAACTTGACAAAACAGATATTTCAATTCAATTATTTTAAGTATTCACGTGTAATTTTCTACCAATTATAGTTTAAAACATGTTTGTTTGATATCAAAAATGCGATCTTTACAAACACGTTGCTTTCTATACAAATGTTGATCTTTGAGTGGGTCTTCTTTTGTCAGTCAAGCTGAAAACATTGTATACAATATAGGAGTAATTGTCAGTCCATTTTGTAAATAATGAGTTACAGTAAATAAAGAAGAGTCGAGTCTGCTGTGAAAGGGCTCACAATCTTGCATCTGTGAAAATCCAAGACTCGGGACAGAGAGCTAGATATTAACCCTTTCTATCTTGAGATCTAGACAAAAGTACGGAATATCTCTATAAATGATTGTATGATTTCTGAAAGAAGTTTTGAGCAATTTCTTCTTTTTCCACAATGTTTTTAAAAGTCGTCTTCTGCTGCAGAGGCGTCAGAGTGTGTATATATGTAGGAAAAGGTTAAGAAGGAGTAAACAGGTATTTTTGCAAGAATATCATTGTTTTGGCTTAACATACATAATGTACTCAAAATAATTATCTTAGTGAGACGACTTTTTTAATACCCACAACATAGGGTTTTAGGATATTCAAAGGAGGTTGGAGAGTGAAATGCATTGTACAAGCGTTATCTAGAGCTCTGATAGGATGGACTATACATTTTTACAGTTTCATCCGAGTCCTACCTGTTCTGCTACATCAAGATGAGCAATTATAAGCTCACCAAAGTAGTCTCTCAAAATGTCACCTCTCTAGAGCAAATAGCAATCTTTACAACCACATTCGCCATATTCTTACAAAAAGCAAACAGTAAATATTAAAAAAAGTCAGGTTATTTTGGGGGAATACAGTGGAAAACATTGCACGAAAATAAGACATTTGGTCTTCATTAGCAATTTCTCCATTTCCCATAATGTTTTCCTAAATTGTCAGCATTCAGATGACTCGAAAAGTGATTCTATTCGAAGAATGTTTAAATCTCTTAAGAGCAACACCTCTTTAGAACGGCTGTACATCTTTAACCCTTTCCCACATAAAAACGCTTTCTGACGCCTCTGCAGCAGATGACTTTTGAAAACATTATGACAAAAGGTGAAATTGCTCAAAACGAGCAATTTCCCCTTTTGCCAGTGTTCTCAATTTTTTTCAGTAATTATACCTACATTTATAGAGCTTTCCTTAGAATTTTCCAAGATACTTTCAAAGTTGTCTTCTCCAGATTTGTTGTATGTGGGAAAGGTTTAACTTGCCTCTGTACGGTGTTGATCTGGGGAGAGGGAACTGTATGTTTCTATTACAAATATGAGATGCTGCCCAGCTCTTTTACCTCGATGTGATACCAACATACAATACAATACAGAAGCAACAAGACCCCTTTTGCCATGATAGGGCTAAAACATAATGAACTTCACCTCAAGACGAAATGAATGCCTTTCATACTTAAATATAGATAATGCTATCTTCTTAAAATCCCCATTGTAGTGCACAAACAAACTTCATATTTAGACTTAATGGCACACGTTTTAACCATTTCCCACATATCTATCATTGTGGAAGACAGTGGTGCAGAGGAAGAGCGTCGGCCTCTCGTATCCTTACTTTGGGATTTTTCCATACAAACGCGCGAGTACTGGTTAAGTCTCCAGGAAGCAGACATCGAGAGTGATTAATCTAAGCCAAAGGCTTGTTTCGCAATCGATATAAAATAAATGAGTTTAAACTAAACTATCATTGTAGTTATATTAGAGATTAGTCTGTAGGTTCTTATAGTAATAAGTATAACTCCTTGTATCCTTAATCTTGCATTATACTGTCTTTCCCCGATATGCTGATTTAAATTCATTATCTTTGATTACATTATGAAGCAAAATGTAATATTTGGAAATTTTGAAGAACTATTTATATATAGTGTTGAAAACTTTGTAGGAAAAGGGGAGATTTTTTTTTTCATTACGTGTTTCAAAACATATACATTTCGGAGACATTTAAACCAATCCTTTAATATCTATTGAGTAAGCAAAATAATTAAAATCCGGAACAAAATGTTAAAAAGTGTTGAAAAGGTATGCTTTGTAAGAGCAATGCCCTCATTTTAGCTCACCTGAGCTTTGCTCAAAGTGAGTTATTGTGATCGCCTTTTGTCCGGCGTCCGTCGTGCGTCGTGCGTCAACTTCTTCTCCTCAGTAACCAGTGGGTTAATTAGGATGAAACTTCACAGAAAGCATCCTCTCAATGACCTCACCAGATTTCTTTCAAATTGTTGGGATCCATGCAGAATTCTGGTTTCCATGGTAACGGAATGAAAAAAACTTCAAAATTCTTCTTCTCCCAAACTGTTTGGCAGATTTTCGATAAATTTTGTAGAAATGTTCCTTGGATGACCCTCTATCAGATTCATTCAAGCCATGTTGATTGGTCGAAAAACATGGCCGCCAGGGGGGGGGGGGGGGGGGGGGGGGGGCTTGGCTATTTTGCCTTATATGGCTATAGTGAAAACTTAAAAAATCTTCTCCTCCGAAAGTGTCAGGCCGATTTTCAAATCATTTTGTAGAAATGTTCCTAGGGTGATCCTCTATCAGATTCCTTCAAGCTAAATTGATTGGTCGGAAACTATCGCCGCCAGGGGTCGGGGCTTATATAGCTAAAGTGCAAAAAAAAAAATCAGGTGAGCGATCCAGGGCCATCATGGCCCTCTTGTTTTACAATGTTTTTGATATTTGTCTTCAGGTGTGCATTAGTCGGCCTGTTTGTCGAAGAAGTCTTCTTGCACAAGCCTTTGCTTTAATTGATTGATTGCTTGTTTATCTAAGTTACTTTATGGCACTGTTTAGTGTTATGTGTATGCCTGCTTGCGCAAGTGGTGGGGTAAGATATACCTCAAAGTATGCTCACAAATGTCTATAAATTGATACAAAGTTGGTAAAATCATTTTGATAAGTACATTTTATATTCAGATTACATTTGTGTTAGATATATATTTAAACTAAGGTACAATGTCCGCTTAAATTTGTTCCTTGCATAGATACTTAGAAACAATGTTGAAAACAGTTGGTGTTTTCAGAGACATATTTATAAACACATATGTGTTTATATGTTTCTGGTGTTTTCTACCTTTTGGGTTATAATATAAATAAGGGAAATATACCAATTTCCCCTTTGTAGATTTGTGTAGATTTTTTACCAGTGATGTTATAGCTAACAAACTATCAAAAAACAATAATATCATTTCTGTTGCAATTAGTTTGATGTTGAGCCCATTTTCCCCACTTACTGACTGGACTATAAATTTACAAACCTTTAATACAAACAACACATTTTTCATACCATTTGAATCACAGTCCGACCCTTATTATCTCACATACTTTTTATCTTATTCTACTTTTCACTTTTCTTCTTCTCATCATTATCATTATCTCCTTCTTCTAATTCTTCTTTGTAACATAGAATACATTGCGAGAATATTGAAATGCATGGTACATAAGGTTGACATATAGTCGAAAGTCTTATTATTTGTTTGTATTGTAACATGTTCTTACGTATATCTTGTGTGAAATAAATAAAAAATAAATAAAAAAAAAGGTTTGTCAAAATGCATGGCTGCATATTGACCCTTTACCCCCAAGTTCGAAAAACTTAACCCTGTTTGTTAAGTCCTTCTTAACAAAACAATAAGACGTTTTAAGCAGCATCCTTTTGGCTTCATGTAGGATTTGATTACGATCTTTAAATCTAGTGAATTTTACCACATTTGTACACTTTTCATCGTCATTCGATTTCACCCTGAGTGCTATTTCAATGTCTATCTTTTTTAAGACTCGGCAAAATCAAATCGTTTTTGATACAGTGTCTTACGTTTTCCTCCGTGTCGCTCCAATACTCGTTTAGACAACCACGTATATCCCCCCGATTCGCAGGTTTTTACGTCTATAATGCCCCTCTAAAATGTCGATATTAGAGCTGCGGTTGTCGATTTTATACTTCAACTCCTCATTATCTTTCCTAATAGCCTCAATTTTTAATAAGAATGCCAAGTCATGCTGAAACAAGGTCGATATTGACTTGACAAAGATGTATCAATTAATGTTAACATTTTATTTATTGATTGTTATTTTTAATAGTATTTAGTTCATATGAAAGTCGCCACTTCGCCACGACATGTGTTTCCTTGTTGTCCCGCACCAGAACCCCACATACAATTATTTGCCTTACTACAAAGACAGTAAGGAATCCGCTTTCTCCTTTCATTTAATTTAGATTTCATAAGCATGTTCTTCTTTTGTTAAAACAATAGAAGAATTGAGAGTAGCTTAAATGGCACCATCTGAAGAAAAATGCAACATCTATCAAAAGGAAAGAGTAATTGAAATCATGTAGTAAATATTGTACTCTGTACTGCATATTACTACAATCTAAAGATCTACATTGTAGACATTGTCAGACCATGTTGCTTAACCCTTTCCCACGTATGTACGCTTCCTGCCGCGTCTGCATTATTGTGGTACAAGCAACAGAGTGTTCATTATGAGAAATTTCTCCTTTTACCACAACATTTTCAACTTGATTCACAGTTCTGTCACATAAGTTTTCAATTGTTGTTTAATAAGGATATGGCTTAACGATATAAATGATAATTCATCAAAGCAGTTGTTCTTCAATCATTTGAATGTCGTTTAGTAGGCTGATTGTGACATTTTCCTTTTTGTCCCTTGTCCATTTCTTCACAATGAAGAAGGCCGGTGAAGGAAGATATTGTTATATTGTGGTACAAAAACAAATCCTTTTCAGACGGTGTCGTTTATAATCCGGTATTTCATGCATGAGCTTGACAAATATGTACCCGATGACGATAGGATTGAAAATTTGTCCTGTTTTGTTCTGTTTTGTAATGTTTTAACCCTTTCCCATATACTACAATTCTGCAGCAGAGGACTTTGAAACGTTTATAATTTGGAATGCGTTAACCCTTTTCCCAACTGCAGGTCAATTTTGACACATCTGCCGAAGATGACGTTTGAAATAATTATCACAATGTTATCTACATATTAATTGAACAGCCATTTATGGAGATTTTTACAATTTTATCCAAGATATTTCCAAGCTGGTTGTGGAAGTTTGCATTAAGTCAAAGATGAATAGTGAAATATATCACTTGATAATTTCATTGTTTTAAACATTGAGTTTGTCAATGGTCCTATGAAAAATTATATAAATAACACATCTATTTACCCTTTCCCACAAACAGGGGCTTTCTGACACCTCTGTAAAAGACGAATTTTGAAACCATTGTAGTAATAGGAGAAATTGCTCGTTATAAGCAATTGTTCCATTTACCACAATGTTTTCAACTCTATTCAAAAATGGTATTAACATTAACAGATGTTTTCCATAGTTTTGCCCAGATATGTTCAGACTCGTCTGCTGCAGACTTGTGGGAAATGGTTTATGCTTTATGATAAGAGCTTCTGTATTTTCAACTTTCAATATGGCGGAGATAAGAATTATACTGATATTTTTATTTTCGTTTGAAATTTGACTTTCTTGCTAGACCTTGTTAAATTATGTTTCAAAAATGCAGGTTTACGACTGTATCACCATTGATCTTAAATAGTTATTGCAAATTACAAAATTTAGCAGTCATTGATGAAATGTAAAAGAAATAGTCATAATAGTCTCGATTATCATTTAAAGAACTAATCCGATCAATTATAAACAGCATTTAGTAAAAACCGCCTCAGTTTCGGGAGGTCGCAGGTTCGATCACCTACCGGGTCATACTTAAAAATGGTAGTAATAGCTTTGCCTCCTTGCTTCCCTTGGTACTCAGGGTTGTGGAGTTAGCATTTCGACCGACTCACTGGTGTCAGGATAAATGGACCAGAAATACTAGCAACTTACCCTGGAAACCTAAGTTATAGCTGACAAATTGATGGAAGCAGGGTAAAAACATTTTGCAATGTGTTTTACATGTACGAAAGTTTGCAAGTGATATTTGTACGGCAAAGTATATTTTCATTTGTCCTTGTATGATAAGCAATTGAGAATATTATTATATAAGACAAAGCGCTTAAGTAAAAGTTGACATTATAAACTTGTTAATTATTGTGAAATATGTGTAAATAAACAATACTCAATGAAAAACACAAAAACTCTTTGATCTTGCTGTGCACTGTTTGACAAGCAGTCGTAGTAAGTTTCTAGAACTTTCTGACAAAACTACACATTTGGATTGGTATTATGCGCAAATATATGTTTATTTCAAACTGTCGTAAGAACGCTTTAGTTGATTTTCCTGGAGTATCGCAAGGACTGTGTTACCGAAATTTCGGGATGATCTGATCGTGTGTCTGGTGTAATTTGGATTTAAACGCCGTTTTCAACAATATTTAAGTCATATCACGGCAGCAAGTTCACCTACTCATGTGTTTCCTTGCTTTCTCACACCAGTACTCCACTACAAACAACACTCTTGTCAAATAACCGGCTGCTTTTCCATATAAGCCGAATGGTGGAAGACAAATTAAGCTTGTCACATTGACTATTGTCAAACATCGAAATGAATGTTTGCCGAGCTGGGGTTTGTCACAACCCTCGTCGCTACCGACTGATCTACCGGGGATTTGCTCTGGATGGTCGGAAAGCGAACTCACAGACAATGAGGAAGAGGTTTATGGACAATGGACACTGGGGAACAGACCCGTAAAGCAAAGCATGCATGAAAATGAGCCCTGATGTTTTTCAAGAAAAAAAAACCACAACAAAATATACGTTGACAAACATCACAGCATATTCTTCTTCAGTTAAATCTCTTCATACACAGGTTCTTGCTAAAAACTTTCTGCATTGGGGAAGTTAGTATAGTAAAAACTGATGTTTTCAAAAATATAAATTCCGTTCAATTGAGAAATGAGCACATTCGGATGTTAAGTGTCCCTGGATATTTGTATTAATATGTTGGCATTACACACACTAACTGACTGTTTCCCTTAAGTGTTTGCTAATAACAAATACTTGTATAGCACTTTATGCATGTTGCATAGTTCTGCGCGTTTTGGCAAATATAAAAAAAGTGGAAGGCTGTGAACAGACACAAAACGGTCGAAGCCATGGTGGAGGTTCATTCTTTCCTGACGCTCGCATTCATACTTTCGATCATAAACACTTTCCTTTTCTAAGAACTTTTTTCTCAGGGAATATGGCAGTAGTTAGATACGAGAGCACATACAATGTATGCAGTTAAACTATACTTTTACAATAAATTGAAAGTATCGGAAATAAAACATTTTTGTCGAGTACGTTGAATTGTTTTAAACCAATTCAGACGATAAGTGAAAATCTGGTTAGTGAGACAATTCGTAGGCAGTTTACACAGTCTTTGAAGGAAAGTTGTTTTGCGTTTGTCAATTTCACATTATATGTTGTACCGACCTAGCAGACTAAATACCATATCTGTACGTGTCCTACAGTGCAAATGCTGTGATTGTTTGCCACATAATTACCAAAGTTTGCAACGTTCTGAATTTCTAAAGAAGACATAGAGTGCCATAGCTCACATCCGTACAGTGTAGACGAAATTGGTATTGTTTAAAGTAGTGAACCCATTGTAATAAGGTTGATATATCAAATGTTGTTTACTGCTAGTAAAGCCTAATTTGCATTCAATACGTCCAGATACATTATTTAAAAGACGAAAATAAAGGTTTTAGAAAAATATTTTGTTCGTCAATTCGTCAACAAAATTGACGAGATGACGAATTTGACGCAGCTCTTCTGATTGACTGATCGCCATGAAACAAGAAACAAGGCCTTATTTCCATTCAATACGTCCAGATACATTATCTAAAAAACAGAAAAAAATATTTTTAGAACAATATTTTTTTCGTCAATTCGTCAACAAAGTTGACAAATTGACGAACTCGAAGAAGCTTTTCTGATTGACTGCTCGCTATGAAACATGAAATAGGGCCTAGTTTGCATTCAATACGTCCAGATGCATTATCTTAAAGACAGAAATAAAGTGTTTTTAGAAGTCTTTTTTTCGTCAATTCGCAAACAAAATTAACGAGTTGACGAACTTGACAAAGCTCTTCTGTTTGCCTGATCACCATCAAACATGAAATAGGGCCTAATTTGCATTCAATACGTCCAGAGACATTATCTTAAAGAAAGAAATAAAGTATTTAGAAAAAATGTCACAGTTCGTCACTCGTCAATTCATCACTCGTCAACCTAACTTCATGGACTAAACAAAATGTCACAGTTCGTCACTTGTCAATTCGTCACTCGTCAACCTAACTTCACGGACCTGGTTTAAATGACTCATTCGTGAAAGACGAACTTAAAATAAAGCAGTTTCGGTAATGTTCCTGTCATAAGAAAATCACACATTAATGCATCATCATACTTGGTTGAGCGCCGAGGACGGAAGCCATTACATTAAATGTCTTTGGAATGACCCGTGTGGGAATCTCACCCGCGACCTCCCGTTCCAGTTTAAATGAGCGGACCTACGGGAATGCCAACACGTTGGTATTTGCTTAAATTTGGCTTGTACAGCTTTGCATTTGAGAGAGTCCATATTTATTTCCAGGAATATCAAGATAATAACATTGATTTGAGCAGTCAACAATATGGACAGACGGCTTCAATAAATCGGTTCCACTAGTGAACTGGCTAAAGCTTTCCAACATGCATTCTTACCAGCTTGCAGCATACGACATTTGAAAACATTGTAGGAAAATGAGAAATTGCCAAGATGATCAATTTTCATTTTATCCCACACAGATTTCTACTACATTTAATAGAGAATTTCAATAGTTAACCGATGTCGCGTTGAAATCCACCGGTACTGTGTGATTAGCGTGGGGGATTTTGAAGCAGGTGTCTCGGGTTCGATACCCAGTCGCGGCGGTCAAGGCGATGCACATTTTCACATTGCTTACCTAGGGATCATGAATAGGTGAACTGTCGTCGGTATATAAATATGGAAAACAACGTAAACTCTAATAACTTAACTGCAAGATGCGTTGTCAAAATTGTATAATACCTATGTGGTGAAATACTTTAAAACTTGTAGTAATGCACACCCCTCTTTAACGCTCAGGGTTGCGTGCTTGGCATTTCGACTAACTCGATAAACGTCTGAGATGTGATTCCTGTGTATATCCCTGTCAATAAAGGCGACGTAGTATGGGTTTCAACATAAGGATGGTCTGTATAAAATATACCTGTAACTCTCTGTACCAGAACATGTGCATCACGTAAGGTGTAAAAGGATCTTGATGCACCCCCTGCATGCCACCCTTTTTCTTATCATAAAGGCGTATCTGTAGCGGGCAACTTTTGGCACAGTGTGTTCAACTCCATTCGATAATCAAACTTTAAATAATTAAACTTTTTATTTGTAGACAAGTCCCTAACTTTTGCCAACCTATTTTCAATGTCGTCTGCTACAGATTTTCTATATGTAAAAAAAAGCTGCAGATTTACTATATCTGGTAAAAGGGTTGATTGCTTTCACATCCTATGTGAAGAATCTATTTCTGCTTTAAAATTGTTTAAAGTGTTGTATTTGAAATCTGTGAGGATGTGTTGCAGATTTGTTGTACATGTATGCGAAAAAGGCTGAACAGTTTTAAATGTCAGAGATGTTTGCTTTTTTGTATATCATACAGTTTATTTTGAAAAAAATAAATACTGTACATATGAAAAACAAGCTTCATATTCAAAATATAATTCCGCGAATGTTCGTGGACTGGTTTACACATAGAGAATGTATTATACGAATTTTCATAAAGGTACAATATATAGTAACCTATTATAGACTGTAATGGTTCGAATGTTTGTGTTCGAAGTCAAATATTTTTTAGCTCTACAGAAATTCTTTCACAGCTGCACTGTCGGAGGTTGTATTTTGGCTCTTTCTTCTCGGTGGTCAGAACATCGGCATCGGCATACCAGGGTTCGATCTCAGGTCGGGTCATATTAAATACTTATAACATGGTAGTTGTGGTTTCCTTCTCTGCGTCCAGGGATGCAGAGATAGTAGACATGTAACGATTGGTGAACTGGTGTCAGGATAAGTTTACAAGGAGTAATGGTATTAAACTAGAAAACGCTTCACTGAAACACTGTTGAATGCGGCGTTAAATACAAAATAAAAAAATCCAGAACAAACAAACAAATCGTTTTGGCGTTTATATCGTACCGGTAAATGTACAAGAATCTCAAATACATTACATTATACGTAACACTAGATACGCCCCCGTCTTAAACAGATATTGCGTAATGTTTCGAGGATTTGTTACTCGACGGACAGTACAGACAATAATTTAAAGTATGTTAAAGATGTTTGTTTTAGTTTTTATTTAAATTACTTTCACGTGACTGATATGTTTAGTCAACCCTAAACATTTCTTAGCAAGTGACCTAGTTTGAACCGTCTCCTTGGCGCAGTGGTTAAAGCGTCCACCTCGGGAGCGGGAGATCAGTTGCAATACCAAGTCAGGTCATACAAAAGAGTATACAAATGGCAGGAATGGATTTCAATATTGTCGTTCAAGATTGCGGAGATAGCATAAAAGCAAACCATTCTGCATTAACAAGTTAGGAGTTGAAGGAAACTTTTTATTTCAAACTAAATTTACCAGGAATGAATGTACACATGTGGAATAAGTCTTATTGCAGAAGGTGTAGATGTAATGCTTCATTAAAATAAATCTATGTGACTCAACATCTCGCTCATTCATGTCCGAGATAAAGTCGAGGGTCTCGGAGGCATTAAGCTCGACCTTATTACTCTTAATGAGATGATACTGAAGGCGACAATAAAGGCGGAACCTCAGTTGGGCGAACCTTTTATTTATTATTACACGTGATCACCAGATCGAAGTCCTCGAAGTATTGATAGCCGTACAAGTATTATTTTGTGGCAGGCTATTCGTGTGCTGTGCTTTCCGGCATTTTCGGCATCTTCCATCCCCTTTGTATGGTAGGTTCTCATGTGTCCAGCTTGTTGTCGAGGTCATCACAAACCCGGTCAATATATGTGTCATCAAGAAGACTGTTAAGGGTCGATTTAGTCAACTAGGCAGCATCGTGTCTCTCCAACGCTGAGAGACCCGCGTGTTAAAGTGCGTGGCTAAGATCGTTACTGTGTTTCAATAACTTGTACACCAACGAACAGCAAAAAATAAGTCAAAACATGTAACATGTGCCTTGACTCCTACGATTTTTAATCTCCCCTCAGGATATTTACTACATTCATACACGCTCTATCAGAAACACCTCTCACTGTGTTGAATCATCGTATGCAGTTTGATTAAATATCATCCAGTAGTTTTCAAATTATGCTCCGGACAAGGAAAGTTGCAACGGACTGACCGACAAACGGAACAGCCGACCAAACGACTGACCGACCGACCGCAGGGTGACTCCAATATACCCCCTTCAAACTTCGTATATAAATATGTCTGGCAAATACAATTCGTAAATTGTATTATCATGTAAATTAACACGTGAAAATGTCTTATAACCACACAGTGAAGTAAAAAGAAATAGTCTTTCATTTTTTGATTGTAAATGTGTATCATATTAAACATTTTTGATAAGGTATCATAACAATTGCATTAAAACAGATTTGCAAGTTTTATATTCTTAGGTCTATTCATGGTCTCTTTGTATGAAGGCGCAGCTATTGTTTTTTTTTCATTTGGGGTTTTACGCCATACTATTTCAGTTCTATCATGACGCGCAGCTATGGTAAAACTGAAACTATTATAGTTTGAAAGTTATCTTCTACAGTAAGACATAATTGGCAATTTCCTTCACCACAAGGTATTGTGTTTGGTAAAACAAGTATTTGCATTTAAAAAAGGAAAACAATCCCTCTATTTTTAACGGTGTACTAGAAATGATATCTTAACGTTGTCTGCTTCAAACACATGTGATAGAAATCATAGTAAGACTTAAAATATAAACGTATATTTAAGATAAAGCAGAAAACATTGTGAGAAGAAGAGAGAAGAGAGAAAGCTTATTAAAAGCAATTCTTCTTCTATCAGAATGTTTTCAAATGCTGTCAGTTGAAAAGGCATCAACGGTATCTGTATAAGGGAAAGGGAACAGGAAGTTAATATCCATTCAACATTTTGACTCTACGTGTTAGATATGAACAATGTGTTTTTGAAGGCCAGTATATACTTTGCATACATATATTATATTTCATTATAACACACGGTCTGCTCCTTTCAATGCAGTGTGTTATATTTTTAACGTCCTGACTTAAATAGTTTCAAAGAAAACGACACTAAAACATATATCAGGTAAATAATGGCAGATTGATTTGAATAATAACCCTTATTATATAATAAAGCATATTTTATAATTGGAAAGATTATTCCGAAACATGCACACATAATCTTATTATAAGATGAATATTACACCTGCCTCGAGCGAAACATTTCCCCCGATACAGACGACATCTGACGTTTCTGCATCACAGGAAATCCAAAAAACAAATTAAAAAATATCATAACATAAATATATTTTATGTGTAAATTGTTTTGGTATATTTATAGAAATATGATTTGATAAAAGTGTATTACCTATAATGGTCCCCTTTGTGAAGGAAATCATCCACCCTTTTGGGGTCTATCATCAGAAATTTACCCTGAGTTCGCGTTTTGGGGGTTTTCAACAGTAATGTACCTTAATTAAAGGAATGCGCTTTTCGGGACTATAATCAATAAAGAATCTTATTTGAAATGACTGCATCGAGTGTTGTGGGTCTATTATCAATTATCAACGTTGAAATGAAGGGACGGACTCGCTTGATATAGATCTTTTATCAGCCATGTTCCTTCATCAAATGGACTGACTAACTGTGTTATGTCTATCATCAGTTATGGAACTTAATTAATCTGTTTGGATCGAATAGCTGTAATTTACCTTTATTACAGGGACTGACTGACTCTTCCAATGGCTATGCTCAGTAATTTACCTTTATTAAAGGGATTAACTGACTCTTCCAAGGGCTATGCTCAGTAATTTACCTTTATCAAAGGAACTGACTGACTCTTCCAAGGGCTATGCTCATTAATTTACCTTTATTAAAGGGACTTTCTTACGCTTCCAAGGGCTATGCTCAGTAATTTACCTTTATTAAAGGAAGGAACTGACTGATTCTTCCAAGGGCTATGCTCAATAATTTACCTTTATTAAAGGGACTGACTGACTCTTCCAAGGGCTATGCTCAGTTATTTACCTTTATTAAAGGAACTGACTGACTCTTCCAAGGGCTATGCTCAGTAATTTACCTTTATTAAAGGAACTGACTGACTCTTCCAAGGGCTATGCTCAGTAATTTACCTTTATTAAAGGAACTGACTGACTCTTCCAAGGGCTATGCTCAGTAATTTATCTTTATTAAAGGAACTAACTGACTCTTCCAAGGGCTATGCTCAGTAATTTACCTTTATTAAAGGGACTGTCTGACGCTTCCAAGGGATATGCTCAGTAATTTACCTTAATTAAAGGAACTAACTGACTCTTCCAATGGCTATGCTCAGTAATTTACCTTTATTAAAGGAACTGACTGACTCTTCCAAGGGCTATGCTCAGTAATTTACCTTTATTAAAGGAACTGACCGACTCTTCCAAGGGCTATGCTCAGTAATTTACCGTTATTGAAGGAACTGACTGAATCTTCCAAGGGCTATGCTCAGTTATTTACCTTTATTAAAGGAACTAACTGACTCTTCCAAGGGCTATGCTCAGTAATTTACCTTTATTAAAGGGACTGACTCACTCTTTCAAGGGCTATGCTCAGTAATTTACCTTATTTTCAGAGACTGAATCCCTGTGTTAGGTATGACACCAGTAAGGAAAACTGCAGATTATTTAAAAAGATCAAATATTTGATAATGTAAATTCAAATCGATACATTTATTCAGATGTTATTTGCCGAATATAGCCAAAGGTTCCCAAAGGCTTTATACAATATACAGGTGAGCCCTGGTGACAAGGGTTGGGATTGGAGTTTTATTTTTCTTACGCAGTGATGAAATGATTTCTAGGAGAATTGATTTGAGCCTGCCTCACCATTTTGCAAGTAACTGAAAAGAAAGATTGCATTAACGCGTTGAATTAACAAATTGTATCTGATAATTAAACACATTTATTGCACATATTTGACAATGTAAATTCGATTCTAATATTTCGTCTTAGTTGTTTGCGGAATCTTACGACAGCTTCCTTAATGTTTTATAAAATGTAATGCACAGATGAAGTCGGGTTACAGAGACACTACGTATATACTGTCTGCTTACTTAACATAGTATTACAGAATGTAACAGATAACTGGTGGAGGTATTCCCGGCCAGCCATCTTTCGTGAAGCTCTGATTGTAGAAAGAAAGACACTCACTTTTGGCTTGAAACTAACTAATAACTTCAATGGCATGATAACTGAAACAGGTTGGGAGTGGAGGGATATTGTCTACAAAGTGATGACATGATTTACATCAGATTACAGGAGAATTGATTTGAGCCGGCCTTACCATTCATCAAGTAACGGAAAAGGGAGATTGCCTTAACGCGTTTGATTAACAAAGAAAAATATTTTAAATTAACAACAATGAATGTAAATGAAAGTATAAGGATATCTCCAGATCAGTCAATGTAAACGGGTTTGAACCATAATTTTTAAAACGTATAACAGAGGACAACCAATATCGTCAACCCTGATTTTTCTGCATTCGCGCAAATTCGGAATTTCTACACATTTCCCAAATAGGTTACACAATACTTTTTTTGGCCTAGATGTTTTTCAAATCGTCTGGTCATGTGGGACTACTTCAGACATTTTCTTGGATTATCGAGGGAAGTTATCGACGGGTTTTATTGGAAGCCGCCACAAGGCGTGCTTTGAAATTGAGCACAAGGAGATTTATGGACCTGCCAGTGTGACCTTGTATCTGGATTTCTCTTTGTCCTTATTAAGTATATTCATTCAAGGTAAATTACTTTTTAAACTCTATTTACATGTGTGAGTTTTACAAAGTAAAAAAAAAAGGACCAAGGCCGATGTAGCGTGAAATTGTAGAGATCGTGAAAAACACGAGATCAACCGGAAGTCTCGCAAATTTCTCGCTACGTCGTGTGGAATTAAAGGTTTATCCCCGTGAGAACGTCGATATTACATGTCTTACTGTCTAAACCATAAAAATCAGAAAAGTTTGCTCTTTAACCCTTTACCACATACAACACATTTTCAGCAGATGACTTTGTACACAAAAAGTAAAGATAAAAGATGTAGAAAAGCTCTGAAAATGAGAGTAAAACTGTGGAATAGAGTTTTGCCACAATGTTTTTTAAAGTTGTCTGCTGCATAGATGGATTGCTTGTTTGGTCATTCCCGCCGCTTTCCGGTTGCTACATAGGCGTCAGAAAGCGTCTATATGTGGGAAAGAGTTAAATTTAAGTTTTCAATGTTTGAGTATGAATTATTTTGGAATGGTTGGTGAATGACCGATCGTATAATGAATAAGCACTTTCTATCTATCTAAGAAGCAACTTAAGTTTTAAAAATAAAATCTTTGTAATTTAGCCATCTAATAATCTACTTACAGCTGATCATTGGCACTGGATCTAAAACAATGAGAACATATGAAGGAAATGGAAAACATATAAGTCGCATCTGAAGATAATGTTTTTAATCCCGCTTTCCCACAGACAGACGCTTTCCGACCTCATCGAAGCAGACGGCTTTTGAAAAAGATTGTGACAAAAGTAGTAATTGATTTCAATAGACGCTGGAAAGGTACGTATGTTAACAAATCACCTGATTACGTACTTACAGCTGATCAAATACGGCGGATCTAAATATGGAAAATCCCTATAGTTCTAGGTATAATTACTGAAAGAAGTTGAAAACATTGTGTCAAAAGGAGAAATTGCTCGTCTTGAGCAATTTCTCCTTTAGTCACAATGTTTTCAAAAGTCGTCTGCTACAGGTGCGTCAAAATGCGTCTATAGGTGGGAAAGGGTTAAATAGACTATGAAGCGGCTGACTTCTCGGCGTGCTAGGGCAATCTGAATATAGCTCAGTTAGACTACAATTCCTAGGTTTTGCCAGGAGTTATATATTAAAGGTGACCTCACGGCGTGCTAGAGCAATCTGAATATAGCCAAGTTAGACTACAATTCCTAGGTTTTGCCAGGAGTTATATATTAAAATAGACCTCACGGCGTGCTAGAGCAATCTGAATATAGCTCAGTTAGACTACAATTCCTAGGTTTTGCCAGGAGTTATATATTAAAACTGACTTCACGACGAGCTAGGGCAATCTGAATATAGCCCAGTTAGACTACAATTCCGAGGTTTTATCAGGAGTTATATATTAAAGCTGACTTCACGGCGTGCTAGGGCAATCTGAATATATCTCAGTTAGACTACAATTCCGAGGTTTTACCAGGAGTTATATATTAAAGCTGACTTCACGGCGTGCTAGGGCAATCTGAATATAGCCCAGTTAGACTACAATTCCGAGGTTTTACCAGGAGTTATATATTAAAGCTGACTTCACGGCGTGCTAGGGCAATCTGAATATAGCCCAGTTAGACTACAATTCCTAGGTTTTACCAGGAGTTATATATTAAAGCTGACTTCACGGCGTGCTAGGGCAATCTGAATATAGCCCAGTTAGACTACAGTTCCTAGGTTTTACCAGGAGTTATATATTAAAGCTGACTTCACGGCGTGCTAGGGCAATCTGAATATAGCTCAGTTAGACTACAATTCCTAGGTTTTGCCAGGAGTTATATATTAAAGCTGAATTCACGACGTGCTAGGGCAATCTGAATATAGCTCAGTTAGACTACAATTCCGAGGTTTTGCCAGGAGTTATATATTAAAACTGACCTCTCGGCGTGCTAGGGCATTCTGAATATAGCCCAGTTAGACTACAATTCCAAGGTTTTGCGAGGAGTTATATATTGATTTAAACTACAGTGAAACCTGTGTATAAAGACCACCACTGGGAAGGCAACACTCCGGTCTTTGTTTACAGGTGGTCTTCAATTGCAGGGTCATTTATGCAGAAAAAAAGTAATTTGGAAAACTAAAAGTGTGATTGTTTAAGAGAGGGAATTGCTATTCCAAGGTGGTTTTTAACACAGGTTTGACGGCATAGGCAAGTGGTCAATGCAGACCTATGAGGTCTCCATTGAACGTATATGTAACAAGAGTTCAAGACCCCTAATCATCAGACGTCTGATTGATTATATATGAGCCGTTCCACGAGAAATCCAACACTGTGGACTCTGCGTAAAGTATCAATCCGGATCAGCTTAAGCATGCCGCGCAGGCTAACCCGGACAGACACTTTTCACCTGCTGTGGATTTTCTGTTTCATGAGTCATTACTCTATACCTCTATTCCCCTGAGACGGAATGTGTCGGTCTGGATTAGCCTGCGTAGATTGTGCAGGCCGATCTGGGTCGATACATTACGCAGAGTCCAAAACTTCGTTTTGTCGTGGGGCGGCTCATATCATTTGATTGATTATATTTGTAATTAGATCATTATACCATATATAAATATTCCTTAAGTAATGAAGTTTTATATCTTCAATATATCTACTACAAAACAAGTTAAACATGTACTTATTTTTTTGTTCTCTACATTTGGTATAATCACTATTGTAATCAATATTTTAAAAATAAAATATGAGTATATAAGCGACGTTCTACGAACACTTACCGTTTTGCATGCGCGATCAGTATGTATCGTTGCTCTGGTATTCAACTAATCGCAAATTAACTACAGAAGGTAAACCTTTTCCCACGTGTAGACGCATTCTGACGCATCGGCAGCAGATGCCTTTTGAAAACATAGTGCCAAAAGCAGAATTTGCTCAATTTATTCAATAATCATAGAGATTTTCTATATTTTGATGTTTGCTGCGGATTTGTTGTATGTGGGTAAGGGTTAAATCTTCTGTAAAGCAGTACCTATTTGAATCCTTCAGCAATGAACCACAAGCAGGTATTTTCCCACACGTGGCCTCTCAATAATCAAGTTTGTTTTCGCAGATCCCCGATCATAGTGTCCTTATCAAAACACTCAGCTAACTTTCAAAACGAATGAAATTACTTCCTAATAATAACGTCACGCCTGCTTTTTTATTATAACGATAAGGTTGGTCCTCACAGAGCCCCACTCACAGTATCCTTATTAAAACACTCAACTAATTTTCAAAACAAAGGAAATTACTTCCTAATAATAACGTCACGCCTGCTCATAGTATCCGTATCAAAACACTCCTGTAACGTTCAATTCAAAAAAGTTATTTCCTAATAATTACGTTAAGGTTGTTTTTTCAGAGCCCAGCTCATAGTTACCGTATCAAAACACTCAATTAACGTTCAAAACGAAGGAACTCACTTCCTAATAATAACTTTAAAGTTGGTTTTGGAAATTCCTGCTCATAGTATCCTTATCAAAACACTCAATTACAGTTCAAATCGAAGGAAATTACTTCCTAATAATTATGTTAAGGTTGGTTTTTGCAAAGTCTCGCTCATAGTATCCTTATCCAAACACTCAATTGCCGTTCAAATCGAAGGAAATTACTTCCTAATAAGTATGTTAAGGTTGGTTTTTGCAAAGTCTCGCTTATTGTATCCTTATCAAAACACTCAATTACCGTTCAAATCGAAGGAAATTACTTCCTAATAATTATGTTAAGGTTGGTTTTTGCAAAGTCTCGCTCATTGTATCCTTATCAAAACACTCAATTACCGTTCAAATCGAAGGAAATTACTTCCTAATAATTATGTTAAGGTTGGTGTTTGCAAAGTCTCGCTCATTGCATCCTTATCAAAACACTCAATTACCGTTCAAATCGAAGGAAATTACTTCCTAATAATTACGTTAAGGTTGGTTTTTGCAAAGTCTCGCTCATTGTATCCTTATCAAAATACTCATTTACCGCTCAAAAGGAAGGAAATTACTTCCTAATAATAACGTTAAAGTTGGTTTTCGACAAGTCCTGCTCATAGTATCCGTATCAAAACACTCAATTAGCTTCCAAATCGACAGAAATTACTTCCTATGTTATTTAAAAATCAGAATCAAGGGTTCCAGAAACGTGTTGTAACCACGATGCACCCGGTCAAGGGTTATACCATATTATATTCTTATCCTCATCGCCATTTACCCTTTTCCCATCCAATAAATATGCAGCCGACGACTTTTGAAATATATTGGAAAACTATCGAAAATAGTTATAGATAAAAGTGAAAAAAAAGGAAAATAGTTAAAAAATATTGCGGCAAAAAGAGAAATTGCTCATCATAAGAAATTTCTCCTTTTGCCATAATGTTTTCCAAATTTGTCTGTTACAAGTGGGTCAAAATTGGCTGCATGTGGGAAATGGCTAATACCAGGCCAGTATCCCGTTTAGCTTGCTTCGTTAAACAATTAATCAAAATTACGTTAACGAATTGATCAAAGTTGCGTAAAGACACAGCTTAAATAAGACAATAGTGTATATTAGTTTACAAGGTTAGGTCTAATATTATCATTTTCATTAACAATTCGTTAACACGGTATATCTTCACATTTTATTTAGCAGTGAATCAAAATAGTTTAGCCCGTGAAGATTATCCTTATTCAATTATAAATACTGCGTTAATTTATGATCTGGTTAAAAGTTGACCGTCTCGCTGGCGAAGTGGTAGAGCGTCCACCTCGGTCGGGAAATACCAAAGACTTTATAAATGACAGTAATGGCTGCCCTCCTTTGCGCTCAGGGTTATTGGGTCAGCATTGCGACTGACTGGCTGAAGTCAGGACAAATTGACCTGTAGTACTGGTAAGTAAACCCAGGAAATGCCTTAATATAACTGTAATATTGTTGAAAGTGGCGTAATAAAAAAAACAACCTAATCAAACAATAAATGAATTACAATCAAATTGACATTACTTTTATAAAACGTTAAGGCTCGTTCTCGTATGGTGCGTGCATGATGATCATGGTGCTCAAATCACGCAATTATATAAATGGCATGCTACCCGTCTGTAACTTGAAACAACTGTTTTGATATCCCACGATAGCTTGTCGATTATAGGCCAGTATGATAATTCATCTAATATTGCAATTATGCTTGATGACTGCAACATTGTCCTTCAACGATCGTCCGCTATTTTACCACCATAAAATGAGCCGTTCCACGAGAAACTCAACATTATGGACTCTGCGTAATATATCGACCAAATCCGGGCAGACACAGGGGAATAGAGGTATAGAGTAACAGAAAATCCACAGGAGGTGAAAAGTGTCTGTGCGGCATGCTTAGGCTATTCCGGGGCGATACTTTACGCAGAGTCCACACTGTTGGTTTTCTCGTGGAAATGTGGCTCAAATATACATTATCATTGTATTTAACTCATACTTCCCTAACCATCTTACCGCCTCGGTGGTGTAGTGGTAGAGCGTCCGCCTCGGGTGCGAGAGGTCGCGGGTTCGATCCCCGGTCGGGATTTACCATATACTTTAAAAAAGGTAGTAATGGCTGACCTCCTTTGCACTCATAGTTGAAGGGTTGGCATTACGACTGACTGGCTGATGTCTGGAAAAATGGACCAGTAGTACTGGTAACTTACCCAGGAAACGCCGTGATATAACATCAAAATTGTCTATAGAGGTGTAAAACACCAATCAATCCATCAATCAATCGGTGACATTAACCCTTTCCCTCATATAGACGATTTCTGACACCTCTGCAGCAGACGGCTTTTTGAAAACATAGTGACAAAAGAAGAAATTGCACAAAACTTTCAATTTCTCCATTTGCCACAATGTTTTCCACTTTTAGTCATAGGTTATCCATTCAATTATAGAGATTTTCTGTCTTTTGATATAATCAATAGTCGTTGAAAGCGGCGTTAAACACAAAACAATCCCTAACCATCTTCCTACTAAAACAATCCCTAACCATCTTCCTACTAAAAGAATCCCTAACCATCTTCCTACCAAAACAATCCCTAACCATCTTCCTACTAAAACAATCCCTAACCATCTTCCTACTAAAACAATCCCTAACCATCTTCCTACTAGAACAATCCCTAACCATCTTCCTACTAAAATAATCCCTAACCATCTTCCTACCAAAACAATCCCTAACCATCTTCCTACCAAAACAATCCCTAACCATCTTCCTACTAAAACAATCCCTAACCATCTTCCTACTAAATCAATCCCTAACCATCTTCCTACTAAAATAATCCCTAACCATCTTCCTACCAAAACAATCCCTAACCATCTTCCTACTAAAACAATCCCTAACCATCTTCCTACTAAAACAATCCCTAACCATCTTCCTACTAAAACAATCCCTAACCATCTTCCTACTAAAACAATCCCTAACCATCTTCCGACTAAAACAATCCCTAACCATCTTCCGACTAAAACAATCCCTAACCATCTTCCGACTAAAACAATCCTTAACCATCTTCCTACTAAAACAGTCCAGTTGAGCATTTGAATAATTTTCAAGACATTTCTGTCGGTTACTCATAACCACATAAGAAGAAATCACTCTTAAAAAATAAAAATATTACGTTCACTCATTGAGTATACGTCTAGATTTTTACTCCGAAACTAAATTTACCTCGACTTCTCTCCGTTGAGGAAATTTGAAAATCAAAGCACTGAAAGTACAAGTCGGAAGGTTGTGTTGGAATTCGTAAATAAGGTTAGACATGCATGTGTATGTATACTTGAAAATTAAAAATTAAACTGCTTTTTCAAAGTGACTAACCTCATTGGTAAAGGAAGGCATTCATATTTGACAAACATCTCTTGTGTACATACACATGCAACGTCCTGTCTGACCTTTTTTTAAGAATACCAACACAACCGTCCCAGCAGTACTTTCAGTGCTTTGATCACATCATCTGTTTGACGTGACACTTATAAATACCGCTTAGAGCTATTTGTTTCGGTGGAGCTGCCAGTGTTATAAGGAACGTAGTAACTCCGAAAACGCGTTTATTAATTGTGTAGTTTGTTGACTCTGGAACGGATGTCTGACGACAACCGTCCCAAAAACGATTAGCATCCACAGTCACAAATAACAGAGACATGTCTCTGCAAATAAACATCAATGCAATCGATTTAAGAACCGACATGGAGCAATGATGATTATTGATAATATCTTTTCGTATATGTGTACTTTATAGTGCATACAGTTCTAAGATCTATGCACTGCACACGTTTGAAATCATGACATATTTGTTTCAGACAGGAGACCTTTTGTATAGACATAGTTATGATAATTTTTCCTGTTTATAAATGCTTATCTTTTATGCATAACAACAATTGGTGACTGACTTGCATATGTTGACAAAAATAGGTGATTGAAATGACTGCTTTACCTGTCAAACATACACAATGTTACCTATGGTTTCGAAATACAAATTATATGGATTTAAGTTAGTTGCATTAGAGATAAAAGTCAAAGAAACTGAAACCCTAATACACCAAATGTTTTCTATTACAACGATCGACATTTGCCACCTACTCTTATAGTTTAAGAGCTATGTATACTAAATGTTCTCATGTCACGTACATTTCACGGCTTTCATGCTCGCTGTGTCGTACTTCATACGCATTTGTACAAAATCTCACATTACACCGGTATATTAATTCAATGTCTATTTATTTTCAGTTTAACGAAATTCATACTGTATCTAGTCTAAACAGTAAATAGTGAACCATTCTACTGAATATGGTTACCTTCCTCATACGCTTTATAATTTCAATAGTATTCAAACCGGGAACCCAAAAAAGGCGCGCTAAATCAGCCAATGAAAATTTTGCCTTTAGTCATTTTGTGTTCGTATTACGTTACTGCGTGGTATAAACAGTATGCTAATCCGTTAAATTCGAGAAAGCATTAAAAAATAAACTATAGAAATTAGTGAACCATTCCACTGATTATGTCTCTGCTTAAACCAGGAACCAAAAAGGGACGTTTGTCTGCCTGCCTGCCTGCCTGCCTGCTTGCCTGCGCCTGCCTGCCTGCTTGCCTGCATGCCTCTCTCTCTCTCTCTCTCTCTCTCTCTCTGTATGTCTCTCTCTTTCTGTCTGTCTGTCTGTCTGTCTGTCTGTCTGTCTGTCTGTCTGTCTGTCTCTCATTCTCTCTCTTTCACTTTCTCTCTCTCTCTAACTGTGTAGCTGTCAATCTGACTATATGCGTGTGTATGTTTATCTGTTTATGTGTGTGTATGTCTATCTGTCTATGTATTTGCATGTTTATCTGTCTATGTATATACATCATCATGAATGTATGTATATCATCATGAATGTATGTCTATCATCATAATTAATATGTATATCATTTGGAATGTATGTCTATCATTGGGTGTGTGTGGTGTCTATCATGATGTATGTATACCACTATGTATTTCTATCTGTGTTAATTCATGTGTCTCTGAATGTATGCCTATCTGAATGTATATCTATCTGAGTGTATGTATATCTGTACTTATGTATTTTTGTTTATGTATATATGTATGCCCGTCTGTATGTTGGTGTAACTGTCAATCTGCCTGTTTGTCTGTATACAAGTATATCCATGTGAAGGTCAATCTGCATGATAATCTGTCTATGCGTTTGTATATGTCTATGTATGTGTATGTCATTCTGTCTAGGTATGCCTATCATCATGTATGTATATCATCATGAGTGTTTATCAGTATGTATATCTGCATTTATTCTTGTGTCTCTGAATTAAAGTCTATCTGAGTGTATGTATATATGTATATATGTATATATGTATATATGTATTTATGTTTATGTTTATATGTACGTCCGTCTATCTCTATGTCTATCTGAGTGTATGTCTATCTGTATTTATGTCTATATGTTTATGTGTATATGTATGTCCGTCTATCTCACCGTGTATCTGTTTGTGTAACTTTCAATTTGCCTATTTGTCTGTATGCATGTACATCCATGTGAAATTCAATCTGTATGTCTGTCTGTCTGTCTGTCTATCTATATGTGTGTGCGTGACTGTGTGTGCGTTGGTTTACCTTACTTACCGAGGTAGGTCATAGTAGTACACATCCACTGACCGAGGTACAAAAAAACCTTCACATAGCGAACATTAGCCCCTTCATCATTTATGAGATGACGGACATAAGCCCATTTACATAGCGGACATTATCCACTTCAACAGTTTGCCTGTAATCACTCGATAGTAATCAAACAATATATTTTCTTAATTGAACAATGACTGGATTTTCATTACAAATATTTAATCCGAAATTTGTGTGTTTAACAGTTTGCCTTTAATTACCTATACTAGACAGAAGGTCATTAAACAATTCTTAAACACTATTGGTTCTATCAGTAGTCCGTGGTTGTTCAATTAAATTTAAAACACTCACCCTGATTAGATTTACGAAGTAACTTAAGAATGTGTTAATGTATAGATAAATGAAGTGAAATGGCTTTCGCTGTGTTTTTTCTCTGTGTGTATTGTATAGTATGTGAAGCGGATAACGCCGCATGTGAAGGGGCTAATGTCCGACTATGTACTTTTATACGAAGGGGATAATGTCCGGGAGGGGCTAATGTCCGCCATTCGTCTGCTGCTGATTAGTTGTAAGTGGGAAAAAGTTAAAATATTTTTCTTTTCAATGAACCTACCTAAAATAAACGTTTGCTACGAAAAGATCTCCAGTTAAATACAAATAATGATAGGGGTTTGATACGCCCCAAGGCCAACCCATTGAAATCATTGCGGTGCTTTACAAATGCTTAATTATTTTAAAGTGCATATAATACACAACACCGTCAAAACACTCCATCCTAACGATAACACATCGATCCTCAACAAAGGTTCAAATCAGCCTGTGACGACGCACAGTTCAATCAGACAGCTCACGTTCAAAACAGACACTCGACGGATTCTATGCTAAATTTACGAGACGTTTCTAAGATTGATCCTGATTACCGAACGTCACAGTTATAACTTATAATAATAATTGATAACATATCTTATCGTGCCTAGGCACACACAATCTATTTCTACTTTAATACAGACCGCGTCAGGCGACTTGGGACCTCTATTGACTGTCCGACGTGGAATGATTATTCCTATTAATCTGAAGCCTCTTCAGCAAAGGACTTTTGAAAACATTTTGACAAAAGGAAAAATTGCTCACTACAGATGTGTTGTATGTGGGAAAGGTTTAATGTCTATATAACATTTTGGCCAAAAATGAAGACACTGGTGAGACTGTGCAGATGCATTAAAAGCCAAGACACGGCGCATGTGTGTTTAGCTCCCTGAAAGACGGTCATAGCAGGTAGATAACATATCATAGAGATTGGGTTACACTATAATATGTTTATGTCCTTGGAAGGCGGGTGGGTTTTTACACCAAATGTAGAATGTCAAGGACGTTCGGAAATTGGTGGGCTGAAAAAAGGTTTTTGAGATCCACCAGCATATAAGCTCCGGTTGCATAATGTTTTAACATAACCCTTTCATTCCTTCCGATTCGATAGCCTACTGGTTAAGACATTCGATTCGGGAGTGGCAGATCGAAGGTTCGAATCCCAGTGGTATGGCCGTTTTGGTAGCCGCCGGCTACTTACATAATGATATCAAAAGCCTGTTTGCGCGGTGCCTTGAAACACTTATGACTCGGGCAGTAACAATGTTCAGGTAAAAAAAATGTCTTATAAGTCAGAAATGACTGGAGCTTTCATAAGTGGCGACACTATGATAAACACAATCTTTACTTATATACCTATTTTGACGCCTCTGTAGCAAACGAATCTTTAAAACATTGTGGCAAAAGGAGAAATGCTCATGATGAACAATTTCTTCTTTTGCCAATATTTCTTCAACTATATTCAACTGGGGGTTGTCTTTGTTTTTTTGAATTACGTACATTTTGCCAACAGGTTTTCACAGTCGTCTGCTGCTAATTAGTTGTAAGTGGGAAAAAGATAAAATATTTTTCTTTTCAATGAAACTACCTAAAATAAATGTTTTCTATGAAAAGATCTCTAGTTAATACAAATAATGATACAGGTGTAATACACCTCAAGGCCAACCCATTGAAAACATTTCGGTGCTTAACAAAGGCTTAATTATTTTAAAGTGCATATACTGTACAACACCGTCAAAACACTCCGTCCTAAAGAGAGCACATCGATCCTCAACACTGGTTCAAATCAGCCTGTGAAGACGCACAGTTCGATCAGTTCACGTTTAAAACAGACACTCGACGAGGTGTGTGAAATAAGCACGTCGGTCGAAGCTCGTACGTCGACATTTAAATTTATACTAAGATAGTGTTGACCTGGATCGTAGGTCGTAGGTCGACACTCAAATTTTCACTAAGACAGTGCTGACCTGGCGTGTAGGTCGTAGGTCGACACTCAAACTAATGTTCAGAAAGTGTGGACCTGGCGCGTAGGTCGTAGGTCGAAACTCACATTTATGTTCAAAAAGTGTCGACCTGGCGCGTAGGTCGTAGGTCGACACTCAAACTTATATTCAGAAAGTGATAACCTGGCGCGTAGGTCGTAGATCGACACTCAAATTTACAGTAAGAAAGTGTTGATCTGGCGCGTAGGTCGTAAATCGACACTCAAATTTACACTAAGAAAGTGATGACCTGGCGCGTAGGTCGTAGGTCGACACTCAAACTTATGTTCAGAAAGTGTTGACCTGGCGCGTAGGTCATAGCTCGACACTCAAATTTATGTTCAGAAAGTGTTGACCTGGCGCGTAGGTCGTAGGTCAGCACTCAAACTTATGTTCATAATGTGTTGACTTGGCGCGTAGGTCGTAGGTCGACACTCAAATTTATGTCCAGAAAGTGTTGACTTGGCGAGTAGGTCGTAGGTCGACACTCAAATGTACACTAAGATAGTGTTGACCTAGCGCGTAGGTCGTAGGTCGACACTCAAATTTTACTAAGAAAGTGTTGACCTGGCGCGTAGGTCGTAGTTCGACACTCAAATTTATGTTTAGAAAGTGTTGACCTGGCACATAGGTCGTAGGTCGACACTCAAATATTTTCGCACGGGAGTGGAACAACGGCATTAAGTCGGATTTCTACCCTAGTCTGCCGCGTGTATTACGTAGAGCATTCGGGCCTAGACGCCCTTGTCATGGGACTGGAAAAAAATATTTCTCACAATAGTGGAACACTTTAAAAAAAATCTCTCACGCGAGTGATATAACGGCCTTAAGGCGGATTTTACCCGAGTCTGCCGCGTGTATTACGGGGATCACTCGGGCCTACAGGCCCTTGTCACGGGAGTGGAACAAAAAAAAAATTTATCACAGGAGTGGATCACTTTTTTTTTCTCCCGTCACGGGAGTGGAACAACGGCCTTAAGGCGGATTTCTACCCGAGTCTGCCGCGTATATTACGGGGAGCACTCGGGCCTAGACGTCCTTGTCACGGGAGTGGAACACAAAATATTTCTCACATGAGTGGAACACTTTATTTTTTCTCACGGGAGTGGAACAACGACCTTAAGGCGGGTTTCTACCCGAGTCAGCCGGTGTATGACGGGGAGCACTCGGGCCTACAGGCCCTTGTCACGGGAGTTGAACAAAACAATAAGGCAGGTCCGCTGACGGTAGGGGAAGTGCTGGCCTTGTTTTACGCGAGCACTCCGCTGCTAGTAGGGGAAATGTGAGCCGTGGCCGCATGAGCTATACGGCAGGTCCCGCGGTCTACCCGCGCTGACGGCGAAGTGTTGGCCTTGTTTTACGCGTGCACTCCGCTGCTAGTAGGGGAAATGGGAGCAATTTCCGCATACGCTATAAGGCAGATCCCGCAGTCTACCCGCGCTGACGGCGAAGTGCTGGCCTTGTTTTACGCGTGCACTCCGCTGCTAGTAGGAGAAATGGGAGCAATGGCCGCATACGCTATAAGGCAGGTCCCGCAGTCTACCCGCGCTGATGGCGAAGTGCTGGCCTTGTTTTACGCGAGCTCTCCGCTGCTAGTAGGAGAAATGTGAGCCGTGGCCGCATACGCTATAAGGCAGGTCCCGCCGTCTACGCGAGTACTCAGCTGCTAGTAAGGGATATGTTGGCCGTATCAAACAATGGGATACAGGTACGGGACAAGCGAGTGTTTTAAATATCTATGAACCCTACCCCTGCCCCGTAGGCAAAAACTTGTCTTAATGGGTGGTAATAATATAGTATGCTAGAATGTAATTAGTATAATTTTTCCACACACGGCTGTTATCAAACGGGTTTAAACCCGACATATCATCAAATCCATCCATTCTTTTTTTCTATTGGGGATTTAATTATATAGTGACCATGAATTTTACATAGTCCAAAATATTTAACTTGTGCTTCCGGGAAAATAGCTTCTTTTCAATGACATTAGTTGGCAGAATAACCTAGACATTGGGTGATTTAAATGATAAAATATGGTTTCAAATTATAATTCAGTGATGAATTCACCATGCTATGAATAAATCAAATGTTCTAAAGGTGCCTACATTTTATCATTTTGATTTATAAAAACGGTATGTCTGTTGAATTCAAAAGGTTTTAGATGTTTTAACTCTTTCAGCGCACATTGCAATAAGGAGGGTTTTACGAACAACACAGATTCGGGTTAGTCAGCTCGTAACGAGCTTTCTCACATGTAATCAGCATTGAGTTATCAAAATAATAACACGAAACATTGAGTCGCCCGATCTTGAACATGGACTAGTCCACTTTTGGAAAGACGCCGCTGAAAGAGTTAAACCGTACATTTATGGAATAAATCTGTATTTATCCTGTCGTTTAATCATGCTAAAAGTTGAGTAGGAAAGTTTAAGTTGAATTGTGTCACCAAGGGAAAATGCATTTATAAGTTTTACATAACTGTGCGATCAGTGAAAATGACCTATGGCTAACGCTTTTGCCCAGCATTTCAAACTGGTATACACACAACATTCTAATATTATTGAAGGACATTCTGAAAAGCATATACTAGAGAGCCTTGATTTATATCAACGTCAATCTGCATCCCAAACTCGCAATACACAGCCCTTTTGAAACAATAGAAATCACAAATCAAATTAAAACCCTTAAGGAAAGGAAAAATTGCAAGGTAATTATCACATATTGAACGAACACATAATACATGGAGGAGAAGAATTGGCAATACATATCACAACATTATTCAATCTAGTACTGGCTCATGAAATTATACCAACATAGTGAAATAAAGGCGTAATTATAACTATTTTCAGTGCAAATATGTTGTATGAGTGAACTGATTGATTCCCGTTGGTGGCTCGCCTTTTTATTTAAGTGATAGATATAGTGTTTATCGTGTACACACAAGTACAAATCATATTACTTATCATCAAGGGTATACTACTTATATTTGTAACGAACTAAACTATTTAGGGACGAAAATGTCGTTAATAACTCTTCCAACAACTTCCTATAATTAGTGAATCGCCTTCAAACAAGCACATCACCGTTCGAAAAAAATAGGGCATTGCTTTTTGTTACAAATTTGGATTGGTTTCTGACTGGTATTCTTCTTTTTTCAAAATACTTACTATTTGCAAACTTTTTTAACAAAGTATTAAAGTATTTTTTAACAATAAGTATTATTGACTGATTTCAACTAGATTAACACATTATGTTTTTAGTTTTATGCAAGGTTCAAACATTTATATTTAATTATCATGATCATAGTACAAGTGGTTTTGTCTGTTGTTCAATTTAAATTTCAAGGCTCTAACTCAAACAGTGCTTTTTCAGAAGTTTCAATGACTTATTGACACAAAATGCAGGACCAGATTAGCCTGCATGGATGCGAAAAGCCTCAATGTTTGTTTTCGTAGAGCGCCTCTTATGTTAACTATAGTAAAACATTTCTCAATATTGGTTTTCCTATATTGTCGCCACCATATGAACGCATTATGTTTACAATTATTTATACCAATTTAACCATTTTCATCAATATTTTCAAAATAAACTGCTACTGAGGTGTATCATGTTGTCTTTGACAGGGAAAGGGTTAAACGACTATTCATTTGATGGAAATTCCCAAATTGTCAATTTTGCAGTAGTATCGACAAAATCAATACTAGTAATATTTCAAAATTCCTGGAACCAGTCCTTAATGTAAGCACTGTAGTATTGCCATAAGTACAGAGTATCTAGCACGTTCAAATCAGCCGAAGTGATTTGATAAATTAGGATTATGAAAATTTAACATTTTGCGCATGTAGCTACGTCTAAAAATATCAGAAATTATGGCAGCATACATCTTGAAAAGAAAGGATGCAAAAAAAAAAGCCATAATCATTTAGTGAGATCCACGCATAGCACATTATTAATTTATAGAAAACAATTCAATATTGTTTGCAAAAAGAACATGTACATAAAAAGATAATAACACTTAAAACTCCATAACATTATCTGGTCTCCACAGTGACAAGATCCAATTCGTCAGTGGCCTCTCGATTGACGTTCAACACCATGAGATTGTTCAGTCTGCCCCTTGGTTAATATGATGTATATCTTGACGTGCCGTAGCGCCAAGACAAAGACCACCCGCTGGTTGCATTTGTGACAGGTATCACCAGTATTAGCTGCAAAAACGTCACCACTTGCTTGATCAATGATACTGAATATCTCCAGACACAGGTTGACGACCGATTGTTAATTTAGCTCCTGTCCTGGACCATTGTATTCAGTTTCTAGAGATGGCTGTTAAGCGTCATGAACTCAAGATTGTCCTTATGTCCAGGATGAAGTCCTCGGGGGAACCGGAATTTGCCAGTATAAATTTAAGGTGAAATTCCTGATGCCATCGATAAATGTGGAACGCAGGTTCGTCGATTGCTACATGTAGCAGTACACGTATTTCGTTGTTGCATAATCGTCCACTGCATTGGAATGGTAGGTTCTCCTACATCTAATGTGTCCAGTTTACTGTCGAGCTCGTCAAAAAGAAAACAATCATTAGATGTGTCATCGCGAAGACTGCATACGATCGATTCTGTCAATCTGACTTTCCGACGCGGAAAGGTCCGCGTGTTGCAGTTTGTGGCTAAGAGTGTAACTGTGTTGCAGTATCTCGTATGTGAATGAAACATCGGAAATGAAGTCAAAACAGTTCACCTGTGCCTTGACTCCTACAATTCTTGCTCTCTAGTCTCAAAATCTGTAGTATATAAACCGCATGCACCAATCCTATCTATGTGCTTTCCCTGTTAACTCGGCAGTTATATAGGGCGATGTTAATTTGGACGGGTGTAATAGTTGCTGCTTCTTTGGACGGAACCAATGAAGTCTTCGTGAACCTCTAGGTTGGCCTCACGGTTGGACTGAATGGTTGTTTCTTCAACCATGACCATAAACGTAATAAATTATTTGATGGGTACTTAAACTATAAGAGTCTATTGTATACTGATAATTTGGTCAAATTGTCCTCATGCGAACTCTGATGTAACACACTTCCTAACATAGACATTATTTGAACATTCTTCAATATAAATCTAATGCACACAGTGTAGGAAAAGCAGAAAATGGTTATTAAAAGCGTCATTACAAATTGAAATTATACACTGTTTATCTTAAATCAAACTAGTTTGTTAAATTATTATGTTCTTTTCTTAAAAAAATGGCAACAGATTTGAAGATTTAAAAAAGAATATGTTAGACAGCTACAATGTGTAAATTATTTTACCTGTAAATTAAAATATGCAAATTTTCTTACAACCCCACAATGGTGCACACACAATAACATTACTCATTGTTGATTGTTACTGTGTATCATATCAGTTGCATTAAAACAGTTATGCATGTTTTGGATACAAAGGTCTATTCATGGTTTCTTTGTATTTAGGTGCAGATATCGTTCAACTGAAACTATTTTATTTTTGACATTTTATTTCATCATGCGGTTTTGTGTCAATTTCGTCAACAAAATTGACAAGTTGACGTATTGACGAACTTGAAGAAGCTCTTCTGAATGACTGATGGCCATGAATTTTGAAATAGGGCCTAATTTGGCATTCAATACGTCCAGATACTTATCTAAAGGAAAGTAATAAAGTTTTTAGAAAAATATTTTTTTCGTAAATTTCGTCAACTAAATTGACGAGTTGACGAATTGACGAACTTGAAGAAGCTCTTCTGATTGACTGATCGCCATGAAATAGGGCCTAATTTGCATTCAATACGTCCAGATACTTATCTAAAGGAAAGAAATAAAGTTTTTAGAAAAATATGTTTTTCGTTAATTTCATCAACTTTATTGACAAGTTGACGAATTGACGAAGCTCTTATGAATGACTGATGGGCATGAAACATAAAATAGGGCCTAATTTGCATCCAATACGTCCAGATACATTATCTAAAGGAAAGAAATAAAGTTTTTAGAAAAATATTTTTTCGTCAATTTCGTCAACTAAATTGACGAGTTGACGAATTGACGAACTTGACGAAGCTCTTCTGATTGACTGATCGCCATGAAACATGAAATGGGGCCTAATTTGCATTTAATACATCCAGATACATTATCTTAAAGAAAGAAATAAAGTTAATCGAAAAAATGTCACAGTTCGTCACTCGTCAACCTAACTTCACGGACCTAAAAAAATGTGACAGTTCGTCACTCGTCAATTCGTCACTCGTCAACCTAACTTCACGGACCTCCTTTTTAACAGTGTACTAGATATAATATTTTACACTGTTTGCTTCAAACGCATCTGACAGTTATCACGGGGTTGATGTGCTAGCATTACGATTGGTAACTACCTATGTATACTAAGATAAAGTAGAAAACAATGCCAGAAAAGGGAAATAACTTAAAAACCATTATTCTTCACTCACAATGTTTTCAAATGTGTTCAGCTAGAAAGATATCAAAACTTATATGTATGAGGGAAATTGACCAGATATATAACATCCATACAACATCTTAACTCTTAGTGATATATTTAACAAAGTATTTGCGAGACCATTATATACAGTGATACTTATATTATATTTCATTATGACACGACACAGTATGTTCCTTTCCTTGCAGTAAGTTAGCTATTTAACTTCCTGCCTTAAATAGTTTCAAACTAAAGACATCATAAGAGGTAAATTATAATAGAGTGATGTGAATAAAAAACCCTTATGTTGCATAATATCTGATTTGATCCAATATTTCCCCCAGTACAGAAGAAATATGTCAACAATGCGAAAAAAAGGGAAATAATTTGATAATGAGCAAATCTTTACCAATAATGTCCTACCAATGACCATGGTGTTAGTGGTTTCGAACATTCAGACGCGTTCAAAACAGACTAATTTATAAATATCCTTACATGAATATATTGTCTGTGTAAATTGGTTGAGTTTTGCTGCTCCGAGTACAAAACCACGTGTATATTATCTTCACAAACAGACAATCTTTTCTGTAAAGTGTCATCACCTTTACTTAAGTACTACTACAGACATGTACGACACTAAATATTCCTCACTCTACAAGCTCAATCTTTTCAAGTAAATGGGGTCATAAATCGGCTTCATATGCTGACACACATATCTCGAGATATGCACACACCAAAATGTCTTTATAAGTAAAGTCTAAATCAGTAGCCATAACCCAAAGCATAACCGAAGCGGACCAAATTCGTATGATATCAAACAGTCCTGCTATGGTGGAACGGAGAGAGTCACAAGGAAACAACCTTAATATCATAGTTCAAGGTGTATTGAAATCTGACATCTCACATGACGTTGATCGTGTGTAAAACTTTGAATACGTTATATAATTGGTCTACACAGGTGCTACGGTGAAGAGCTGTTTACGAATTGGATTTTGGAGAATATATTGAGAGGATAATTACTTGTAAGTTCAAATTTGCTTTATTTTTACTACAGTTACTTATTCGCTCGTATATCAATTTCTTAGCTGGAAGGAAGCTCAGACTATAAACCCATACATTTTATGAACCAACAGTTGATAGACCATGTACTACATGAATTTTTCAAAATATAATCCTATACCTTTGTTATGGATTTTGGTTGCTATATCAACCGGTTCACTATTTTTTTTACTGAACTGAATCGTTATGTTATAATAGAAAATTCACTAAACTTTCCAATCATTTTTTTGCTTTTATGAATATTTTTTTCTAGAAATTCATATTTTCTATCAATAGTCATCATTTGATAAAGGAAATAAAACAAAACACATTTTGTATCAATTTGTAAAATTTGCTCCCAAACCGTTCTTTACAATTGGGTTTATTAAGGGAAAAAATAACATGTTTTGCCAGTTTTTGAATGCTTGTACAATTTTTATGCGGCCTTATGAACAAAAAAGAATAATGGATTCATGAGCATCAACGCCTCTTCTAACAACAAATGTAAAATGACTATGCGTAACAGTGACTCTTAAATATGTTACCATGGCTACAAAAAGTATCATTTTTCAAATTTTGTCAAATTTTGCCAAAATAATAAATTGTTCAAATGTTAATAAAACTGTTGCCGACATGTCGGATAAAAAAAATGATCACATGGAAATCATGAACCCGTCTAACAACTTATGTAAAAATGTTGCAGGAAATTTGTCTTTTAAATGAGTTACCATGGTTACAAAAAGTTTTATTTTTCAAATATTCGCAAAAGCATTATCTTTTCATGTATTTGGTAAGAACTTGATATTAAATTGATAATTCAAAAAACATTTTGGGAGAATGAATGTTGTTAAACAAATTCCAGAAGAAACGACTATAAAATAGAGTACATATTCGTGTTCCCATGGTGACAGTATACCAAGATAAACATTTGACATTTAGTAAACTATGTTATAAACCTACACAAAAGATGAAGCAAAATGTTACTAGAAAAGTCATTGGTTATGCATCTGATAATAACTTTCTGTACATGTATCCCCAATATAGGCTCAAAATATTATTATTAATGGCGTTGCGAAGAAAACACACTTTTATGCACAAAATATGTACACGTTTGTAGTGTGTTATTCTGTTTCAAAAGATATATAAAATTAATGAATTTTTCAAGCAAAGCAGGGTTAACTCAATGAAACATCTTCAAAGTTAGAACTTCTTATATATAATGTATATAACTCAATAAAACATATCTAGCAACGAGCCTCCATAAATTCTCATTAGTCTTTCACTCTGTGCATAGATCCTATACAAATCTGAACGCATTTGAAATATTGCCTAACCACGCAGTCAATAAGACTTCAAAACTAACAATATTTTACGGCCAGAACGGATCATCCACTAGGATTGTCATCAATGACGAGGACTCAGACACAGTCGAAAAAGAAGGCTTTTGGCCAGACGATGTAACTTTTAGAAAATGGGTCAGAAAATCAGAATGGCAAGATAGCGTCAACAACGTCGACGCCGTCCCCGACGGAATCCACGTAATACTTCAAACGGATATGGGTCAGCCAGCGACAAACAGTACGATGACTATGGCAATGACTATAACAATTCATATGGTAGCAATTCATCCAGGAAATCAAACAGACACTATGATCATCCGATCAACGGCCGCGACACTGTTATGAATGACCGATATGATACATATGACGATACTAAGTACAGTGACAAACATAAAATTGATAACCCACATAACACATATCGGTCGAGAGATCGATTAGAGACAAGGTGTAAACGTGTCAGTGTCTGGACTCCGGACTGCGATTAACAAATAATACTCAATAATGGGTTCTCCACTTTTTAATCATGCTCTTGAACATTTTATGTTGGAATTGTACCCCCTTTCTCAAATGTTAGATAGTAAGCACATCGACATTGCACTTTTAAGTGAGCATAAGCTTCTACCACGTTCCGTAACATTTATGGACACTATCCATCCCAATTACGCGTCAATTGTTACCATTGATAGGTCACTCGAGGCTTTTACTACATATAGATGCGGTATGGCGGGTACAGCGATCATGGTCAAACATAGTTTACAGAAAAACGTTCAACGATTAAACAATATTGAAAACGATCGTATCGTTGGTATAGAGATCTCATCCGACCAGTGTCTACCATTGTTTATATTTAGCATATACATGCCTGCCGATAACGATCTCGATCTATTCAGAGACACACTGAATGATATAGAATCGCTGTTTTTATTCTACTCGAAGCTCGGCAATGTGATTCTAGGCGGCGATTTCAACGCTAAAATCACTCAAACTAGTCAAGGTCAGTTAAACAAGTCATTAATATTAACTGACTTCATTAGAAACAATGATTTAGTGTCCTTGCAGTAGAGTAGTATTTGAAAAGTAATGATTTCATTTTTTGGTTTTAATAGGCCTTTGACAAATTGGTGTGTTGTTCAATTTAATACATTCTGAGCAAAGTGGCAAAACAGTTCTAAATTATTTTCGTAATCTGCATCTACAGCAGAATTATTTTCCATCCCACAATAAGTACAGAGATCTTTTCGCCCCAAATCAGACCCGTAGTAAGTAATTTCGATTGGCATAGCACACTGTAATTGTGGCCTTATCTGCATGCCCAAGTTTGATTTTTTTACAGATGGTGGAAAAAGCTCTGCACCACATGTGTAATCATACTCACTCAAAGAAATTGCTAATGTATATTCCTGGCGCTGGCTCAACTTAGTTCTGCTATAGATAACCCTTGGTTTCCTGCATTCAATACAAACTGCTAAAGCTCTGGCAGTTTGTGCAGACATTGGTACAGAAGATGAAACGTGCGTCTGAAGATCAGTTGTAGTAGTTTCGCTGTCACTTGTACTCTGTTCAGCTTCGGTTACAGGAGCATAAATCTTTGAAGATGTAGTCTTGTGTGTTCTACTTACTATTTTTAAAGATGGTCTGTCATCTTCATTTGTGTCTTCATTTTGAACATCTTCATACTTTTTATAGTGGGCCTTGCTTTCATCTAAAACTGGGTCTGGCAGCCATGCCAGTTTATCAGGATCTGTTATAGTAGTTCTGAGACAGCAACTTTCATCAGCACATTTTCTTATTTGGAAGGAATAATGTCTCTCTCTACAGTGTCTTTCCTTCCAGGCATTGTAACTCTGACATTTTGTGGTGTGTTCCTTTTGTAATTTCTCCACATTCAGATCAGGAAATTTCTCTCTCAGGTGTCGCATCAGCAACTTCATGTCTTCATTGGATACAGAATCTATAATATTGAATGGTTTATCTTTTAGTTTCAGCCTTCCAAACCTATTTCTTAATAATGACTGTACTGGTTCGATATAGTTAGTTCACTTCTTTTCAAGGTCTGGGTGTTTCTTCACCATGTCACGCATGCTTTTCATCGAATTGCATTTCTTGAATATTTTTTCGGTTTCTTCGTCAAGTTTTTCTCTTTCTGTAGCTACATTTTGTAATCCATAGTTTAACAGTGACATGATGCGTTCGGCTGGATTGGTGTAACTTTGTCCGGGGCGCAACGTGCAGCTATCAACATATCTAAGTTGAACTCCAGAAACAGGCAGATATTTGCACACTTGACCGACTCTAAATTATTGCGTTGATCACAGACACCATCTGTGTATATTCAATATTACACTTGGGAAAGAATAACGCTGCTCAAGTAATTTTTGGAGATGTACAGCGTGCCGTAAAGGTGAAGATGGTTGAAAACCCGAATCATTAACAATTGTTGTGACTTGACCTCTAACAAATGATGAATCAATGGTTTCTGGAATGCTGCATTCTAAGATAACACTTACTTCTGCCCGTACTTCTACAGTTTAACACTTCAAATATTTAAACAAAGCAGCACAATAATGATCATCAGGACGCTGGCTTCTCAGCTGGCTTCTTTGTATTTTGTATTGTACAGGAATTCTTGAGATGAATGTCTGAGCTGTGCTTGAGTATGGATTACGTGGATCAACCTGTAATCTTACTAGACTTTTCGAGGGAATGGGTGTTCCTTCAGGACATACTTTTGCCGTTTCATCAATCATTTCAGAGAGATTTATCCAGTGTGACAAATGAGCAATTCCAGTTCCATGCCTTCTGTCATCAGCAGTGGACATATCATTTACTATGCCATTAAGTTTGTCAAAGAATGTGTCATACTTTCTGTTTGGGCGTCCAGGATTCAGATTGCGAAGGTCTGCCAGAAGCCCTTCTTCTCCCAGAGAAATAAGACGAAGTCGCTCTTGTTTGTCTGGATGACTTGCAGCTGACGCATCCATTGCGAGTTCACTGTAAATAAAGTCAGTCAAAGCAGGCTGTATCTTTGCAATATATGCAACTTTGTTTTTGAAAAGTTTCTTCTGTTCCATTGTGTGGAATTCCTTTAACTCAGGTTTCATTTTATGTACCAATCTTGCACCATCTGTTAGCATTAATGTATCAGATATATTATCTTGAACCTGTGCCACAATATAAGTTGTAACAATAGTACCTCCTGGACAAAACTTAATAACATCTACAGGCACAGATAATTGTAAATCTTGAAAGAACCTAAACCTTTGAATACTGCTTTCAAAAGGCCTAGCAATGTGAATATCTTCATTAAAGATAACAGGATTGTTTAAACCAGCAGTAACAACAGCGTTTTTTAACTGTAGGTACTTTTCATTTAAATTTGCTAAACACCTAAACTATTTAACCCTTTCTAATAAACAGCATCTCACCATGAGACAATTTTGAAGACATTTTAATAGTACTACATTGTGGCTAAAGGAGAAATTGTTAGTTTTGAGCAATTTCTCCTTTTGCCACAATGTCTTCAAGAGTTTTTCGCATTTAGTGTACACAAAGTATGTTTGTTATTAAGCAGGTCTGATAGCTAGAACTAGCATTTTACTATATTACAATTATTAGATATCATACATACACCACCACCAAATTACCTTCTATTTGAAAACCTGTGTATTAAAGAAAAAAATATGCTTGAGACAGAGATCTGACATTTTCCTCAATGCAAATTTATTTAATTCCAGTGTCATTAAATCTTGGATTAAATCAAAAACAAGGGGGGAATTTTTATAAAAAAATTCATGAAAAGAGTTTTCAAATGTAAACGAGGAATCCGCTGTGGTCGAGTGGTTAGCGTTGGGGATTTCGAAACCGGGTGTCCCGGGTTTGATCCCCAGTCGCGGCACTACGGTCATAGTGGAGTGTCCTTGGGCAAGGCACATATTCTAGCCTAGTACTGGTTTGTTTACCCAGTGATCATGAATAAGTGAAATGTCGCCGTGATATAACTGAAATAATGTTGAAAGCGGCGGAAAACCCGAATAAATAAATAATTCAAATGTAAACGTTTAAATATAGTATTCAATTTTAAAAATCTGTTCTTGGTATCTTAAAACTTTCCTTTTTTTAAATACACTGTGTAATAATTCTATTAAAATTAAAAAAGGTTTCACAAACCTGCAAAAAGTAGTTAGCTCCCTCTTGGAAAGATTTCGGGAAGTATAGATTATCTGTTTTACACCAGTCCACTAGGTCATTGAAAAGTTCATCTTTCCTACTAACACCAGTTTTCATGCCTGAACTGAAATAGAGAGAACAAAACCTTTTGATGATGTTGTCAGCAATTAAAAAAAAAGTCCACTTAGTCCAAATTTCATAAAGTTCCGTTGCATCAAGAATAAGAAACAATTCTGGAAGGCGACCATCCAAGGAAAGTTTGTATGAAGTTTTTGTATCAGCCCAGCTGTTGTTTGTATGCAAATGTTGAAGACAGACGGACGAAAGGCAATCCTATTTGTTTAAATAGCTCACATGAGTGTATGGCTCAGATGAGCTAAAATTTAAAAATTGCTTTGTTCTATTAAATATGCAGCTGTCATACTGCTGGAAATCACATTTTGAAATACATGTGTGTAGAAATTATAATATAAAAAGAATATCACAGTCGTTAGATTGTTATACCTTGACTTCTTCTTCTGGGGATATACTTTTCCCCCCGACATAATAATCTGAAAAGCATTCAAAGCTTTTCCTGTAGCCTCATCAGCTGCACGTTGTATAATCAGAGCTTCCTCTGTGGGCTGCTTGGCTATGCACTTAAACTTCACATACTGCATGCCAAATGTTCATGCCACTTCTCTCAATGTGAGCCCAGGATCAACCTATATAAAACAAGAAAATCGTGAAAAGAAGTGCCATGGTAAAGGACTCTCTATAAATATGAAACAGTGGGAAAATGTGTGAATTAGTCAGGAGAGCAAACAAACCTGTAAAAGAAGGGTTCCATGTTTGAATCTCGGTTGGGCTGCACATTTTTCTCACATCCAGATACATACTAGCTCTCTTTTGCTAGTTCAATTTAGTTAAATGTATAAATGTAATGCATATTTATTTTACCATCATATGAAGAACAATGGCTGAAGCATTTGTATGGGCTTAGGGTTTATATGATTTATAAAGCTTGCATTGGTTCTGGGAAGATTTCCGAAGAAATGGAACGATCGTCATCTGACAACAGGGACAGTATTTGCTTATTCAAAGTTGTTGCGGTATCGCAAATAAAAGACAGCACCATTTTCTGTTTTCAAAAAAACAAAACAAGCTGACTTTTCTGGGTATTAAAGTATATCGCCTTTTTCAAAAGTTGTGTGTAGATTGTTTACGTTACGCGACATAGTTTTGTTATAGTTACATCCGGGTGGTTAAATTTAACAAGAACCAAAACTCAAACAATAGCCGATCGCTCATTGGCTGTAAATAATTTGTTATCCAATCAGAATCAAGCTTTTAATGAATGCGAATGACTCATATGACACACAGCGATTAAAACCAGAGTCAATTCAAATCAACCCTGGCTAGCGAGCGTCAGAAAAGTTACGATTGTTTAATTTACCCTTGTGAAAATGAAAGAGAAATTACATTGCATTCGTTAGTAATGTGATTTTTTGGCAACATTGTGAAACATTATTACTTTTTTCAAGTATTAAAACGAAGTAGCAGATATGCGACCTCTTATATAGTTTGGTGAAAGGCTATTTTAAATTTAAATTCATATCCTGTTGTGTCCTGTTGTGTCCTAGTTTCGTGACCTTAAGCATCGATTTTTGCGCATGCGCATTTCGATATGAAGAATTGAGTGGTCAAAATATTATTTTATTTTAGATAAGTATGAACATAAACTGGTAACATAAACAAAAATAAGAAATATTTTGAAAATATGTCTCAAATATACGCCTGTTTATCGGTCGGGAACGTCAAAACGCTTTCTCCTCAGTCATGAGTTATGCAGACAAAAATTTATTTCTTATATGTCACGAAACGAGTGCAAGGGCCAAATATAGGAGAGAGAAGGATATTTACCTCATAATCATCCTTCGACCGACTTGATGACACGATGACCTTTACGTCCTTTGATGGTTTTGGTGGATGCTTATCCCGAAACAGGTCCTCAAACGTCAAAGTGTTTGTGAAAGCACTCATATATTTTGTTGCACATATGTGTGCACAAGCGATATGCTCGACTGCAAGTAAAATCTTGCGACCGGGACTTTCCTGCGACTCCATGTTCGCAGCCACTCCAGTCCTCCAGTTCCGGTGTAGCGCGTGAATAATATTACGTGATTTTAAAAATAAATCATAACAATAAAAAGGTTAGGGTCGGCGGCAAAAAATAGGGTCGGCCGGGAAATCGGAACCACACATATTATTTTGTATAAAGCGAATTTTCAAGAGATATTTTAAACTAAAAATGTCATAATACATTATTAGGCAACATAATAACTCTTCTTGTAAGTCACATGTATGCATTTTCATAACAACCATTTTGATTATTTTTTTCAATAATAAGACTGCCTTTGATAGAGATGATTTTCCATATTTTTAAAAAAAGTGTTTTCAAAACCATCTGCTGCAGATTTGTTGTATGTGGGATAGGATTCAAAGAATCTGCTGTAGCGGAATGGTAAGTATCATTGGAATTTGGACTTAAGTGTCCAAGGTTCAATCCCCAGTTATGGCGGTCATGTTGGAGTGCCCATGTGCAAGGCACATTTCCTAGCCTAGTACTGTTTTGTTTACCCAGGGATCATGAATAAGTGAACTGTCGAATGATATAACTAAAATAATGTTGAAAACAACGTAAAACCCAAAATAAATAAAAAATCCACTCCAACCTTGTAAGTTGTGCTTCCTCCTTTTCGCCCCTGCATGAAGGAGTTTGGAGCAGTGTTCACTCTCCCCTAAAAAAGATAATATAATATATCCTTTTCCCACATACAACAATAGTAAAGCAATGACTAGGAGAATATCTAGATAATTTGTTTTGAATTATCTGTATTTTAAAATATAATTAGTGAAATAAGTTAAAAACATTGTGGCAAAAGGAGAAATTGCTCATATTTTAAAAGTTGTCTGTTGCAGATGCATGAATATATGGCAAATGATTTTAAAAGACCATTATTTTAAAAGAAACAACAATGTTAGAAAAGAAATATATGCAATATTTTAAATATTCGGTTTTGTTTTTAAATCTTGATAAAGACCAAGTGGTCGGAAATTTGATAATCAAAGGGTTGATACAAAGTGATTTACTTACTTTATGTTTTACTGACTTTGCTCCCTTTGGAAGACCTAATATACAAAGATTTTTATTATCCCTATATTTATAGAGATTTTTTAATGGTTTTGCCTATTAACCCTTTCCCTCATATAGACGCTTTCTGAAGCCTTTGCAGCGTACAGCTTTTTGAAAACATAGTGACAAAAGAAGAAATTGCTCAGAACAAGCAATATCTCCTTTTGCCACAATGTTTTCCACTTTTAGTCATAGGTTATCCATTCAATTACCGAGATTTTCTTTTTTTTGACAAAATATGTCCAAAGTCGTCTGCTGCATAATTGTCGTATGAGGGAAAGGTTTAAAATGTTTTCAAAGTCGTCTGTTGCAGATTTATTGTTGGAAAGGGTTAATACTTGTCTCTGCCTGCCATTATGTTGCTGATGACCTTGTTGATTTCCGATGTTATTGACAGCCACTTGATGTGCCCTTATTCTACCCCAGCCTGATCTGAACATAAAATGGACAGTTACAATGAGAATACGAAGATTACTTGATATTAAAGGAGGAGTAAACTGGGTTTGATTCAAAAACCTTACTTAGCCTTAAGTAATACTTAAAACCATTTTTCATTATTTTTGTTTCCCTAATATGTTGTAAAACATGAATGGCGGAATGTATTTAAGTGAATGACTATTAAAGTTGATAGTTATAAAGATTTACCTTGCTGACTAACAATACTTGTTAAGAAATGAAATATTTTGGCATTTTTAAAAGGGAAACAAAAATAATGAAATATGCCTTTTTAAACCCTTTCCCTCATATGGACACTTTCTGACACCTCTGCAGCAGACGGCTTTTTGAAAATATACATGTAGTGACAAAAGAAGAAATTAATCAAAAAGAGCAATTTCTCCATTTGCCACAATGTTTTTTTTAGTCATAGGTTATCCATTCAATTATAGAGATTTTCATTTTTTTGAAAACATATATTCAAAGTCGTCTGCTGCCGAATTGTGGTATGAGGGAAAGGGTTAAGTATTTAGGTAATACTTAGTGCTTAGTAAGGCTGGTCGAATTGGACCCTGGTCTTTTCTGAACAATATCTCTCTTATTACTCAACCAAACCCTTTGCTTAGTAGGGTTTGAGGGTCATACATGTATGAGGATTAAGGGATGAGAAATATTCTTCTTGTCTAAAGCTCGAAGATTAGGTTGGGTTGGACACAAAGTTCATGATAATCATGAATAGATACTCACTCAAAGGGGTGCATCCAACTTTTCTTCTTCTTCAAAATGGCCGCCATTTCTTGAATTCAAGTTTCAAAAGATCTCTATCAAACTTCACACATGAATAGATACTCACTCAAAGGGGTGCATCCAACTTTCTTTTTTTTTTCAAAATGTCCTCCATTTCTTGATTTCAAGTTTCCCTTTAATATAAGTTTCAAGATGGCCACCGTTTTAAAACAAATGGCAGTGGGTGACTTTTTCTTTTGGCTTGCCAACACAGTATTACTTGTTTTATTTGTCATGACCATTTCTGTATACATGTATGTTCATGAATATCAACCATGGGCTGTTTATGCTTAAGTTGTAAATAAATTATCTGCTCTGTTTTATATGACTCATATCACCCCATAAAAGGCTATCTCGAATATTGCTCTGATTTTAATGTTATATATATATATACATGTATATATATATATATATATATATATAATTATAGAGACCAATTGCTCTGATCGTTTTTAACCTTTTTCTTTAGCTTCTATAGGCTCATCTGATAGTGTACACATTATTATGGACAGGCATCTGACAGGTGCAGATAAATTCAAGAGATAGAGTTTAGATACAGAGACCCTAGTTCTTTCAAAAAAGACCCCAGTGTTTTTTTAACCCTTTCCCTCATATAGACGCTTTCTGATGCCTCTGCAGAAGAAGGCTTTTTGAAAACATGGCTTCAAAAGAAGAATTAGCTAAAATGAGCAATTTCTCTTTTTGTCACCATGTTTTCAACTTTATTCAATCATTGAACTTTCATTTAAAAGGAGTTTCCAATTTTTGTCGAATATATTTCTAAGTCGTCTCCTGCAGATTTGTGAGAAAAGGTTAACATACTCAGTGTAAAGCAATGATATATGAGAGGCACTGTTTCCTTTAAAGGACCAGTACTTGACCTCTAGTTGAGTGGGAGACACTTAACACACCTCAAAAAAAATCCAGAACCTGGACCTCCTGATTGACAGTCTAACATATAAACCACATAACCACCAAGCCAATCATTACTAACATTGCGTCCAAGTACTTACCAACTTCCTCTGGCTCTAAATATCCCAATCTAAGTGCGTAATAGTCTAAGAACGCAGCTATTGGATCATTGTATCTCCCGAGGAAATCTTGTCTGTATTCACGTTCAAACGCCCTCATATCCTTCAGGGTATACTCTGGATGCATTGTGTCTCCCCTTTTGTTTAGTCCCGCAAGGTAAGTCACAAAGTCATCCAATGTGGGAAAATGTGGAGACTGATAAACTATCTGTGACAGAAGAAAACCAAAGTTATTAGAGTTGTAATCCTTTCCCATTCAGCAGCAGACAACATTGAAAACATCTGGGGCAAAAATAGGGAAAATCTTTATAAATAAAAGTGTAATCATTGAAAGAGTGCAAAACATTAAGACATATAGAGAGATGGCTCTAAATGAGTAATTTCTCCATCTGTCACGATGTTTTTGAAAAGTCTTCTGCTGCGCATTCATCAAAATGCATCTGCAAGTAGGTAACTCTTTCCCACTTATAACAGAACTGCAGCAGACGTCTTTGAAAACATCTGAGTAAAAAGTATGGATAACCTCTATAAATTGAGCAATTTCTCCATTTGCCACGCTGTTTTCAAAAGTCGTCTGCTGCAGAGGCGTCAGAAAGCGTCTAGAAGGAGAAAAGGGTAAAAAAAGAGAATATTCTCTATGAATATCCATAAATTGGTACATTAAACCTTTCCTACGTACATCAAACAAATCTAAAAACATTTTGACAAAATATGGAAAACTGCTATAAATCATTGTAATATATATATTAAAGAATAATTATAAAAAGAAGATGAAAGCATTGCCACAATGTGATCTTTTACTACACCATAGCTCTAGATAAGAAGAATATTTAGCATTCCCAAATCCTTCTTTTACCCTCAAACTCCATAAGGTTGTGGATACTCGAAAGAATCGTCTCACTAGTGAGTCGATTCTTTTGAGTACCTACAACATAGGGCTTTGTTTTGTCAAAGGAGAAATCTTTGTTGGTAAAGACCATAATACTCCTCCTTATAAAGTCCTCTGAGTGTGATAACATTTATGATATATCACACTTAGGAATGTCAACTACAAATGACTTCAAAATTATCCAGATGATGTCATTTTGACCTTGCTTCACAACAAATATAGTTATTGATAAGTACTGCAAAAGTGGCAGTTTTGATGTGTTGGAATCAAGAAGCATGTTATTACATGTACCATGTACCACAAAAAAGCTGTAGATAAGGAGCGTTTTTTCTTGTTCGAAAATCCTTACATGACACCCAAAACAATAGGCGTGATTTTTTAATAAGAGAGATAAACTAGAAATATCACTGAAGGTGATGCATACCCCCAGCTGGTGCCTGACAAGATACATATGTATGAGAAATTCAAGGGGCCATAACTCATTTAAAAATAATTCCAGTGCAACACGCCGACAATATGCACAACTAGGCTTGATATCAATCATTCTTGGGAAGTTATATTGAATTCTGACCAAGGGTTGATGAGGAATAGTGTTCACAAGAAATGTCAACAGACCAACGGACTGACAAACCAACAAACCGCAGACCGACAAGCTTGACTCCTATATAGCCCCCATATACTACATATCTGGGGGTACAAGCCTGTTATATAAATAAGAGTGTAGACAACAGAGCTCTATATCAGGAGCGTTTTTCATGTTCTAAAATCCTTACATGACACCCAAAACAATAGGCTTGATTTTTTAATAAGAGAGATATAATATTGTGGGGAAAAGAGCAGTTTACTCCCCCTTATCTAGTCTTCTGAACACAACTTACTTTTTTGAATTCAACAACAGTCCAATTAAGGTGTACTTTTTAGGGATGGATTTATTTGTCCACTTCTGGATTTCATTGTTATTTGGATGACCTTTCTGTACCTGTTTGACCTCTGCGACCTTGATGTACAAACATGAGACCAAGAACGGGTTTGAGGAAGTGTCCAGGATGGTCTCATGTTGGAGGTTGTAGTGAGCCACAGACCTGAAAAGAAAGTACAGTGGAACCTGTGCATAAAGACCACCTATGGGAACACAACAATGTCAGTCTACGAAATTAGCAGTGGTCCTATGGTCCCGGGTCAGTACTTTTTGGTTCGGACCAGTGAAACATTTCCTTTGGCCAGTATAATTTTACATGTAATATATAGCATAACCAAACATTTAGGATTTTCTGGCCAGTGAATATAATAAGTTGATATCAATGACTGCAATATGGTTTTTGTTCACAGATGGTCTTAATTCTTTATTTACAGGGTCATTTATGCAGAAAATGGGTAATTGGGAAACTAAAAGTGTGGTAGCTATAGACAGGGAAATGCTTATCAAAGTTTTGGCTGGACATATAAACTGCTCACACATGCAATAGCTCAGTAAATGTGAGGGCTGTCAATCAAGGGGTCATGAGTTTAAACCCCAGCTTTTCCTATGATAGACAAAAGTGTTCCGTCTTCTACTAATGGACTGAGTAAAACAAGGGGGCCATGATGGCCCTGGATCGCTCTCAAGAAGTTTAGGTGAGGATATTGAGTGGATGCTTGGTATGAAGTATCATCCTAATTGACCAACTGCTTACAGAAGATATTGATGATCGGACATGGGACAAAGGGTGATAACAATAACTCACCTTGAGCACTTTGTGCTAGGGTGAGTTAAAAATCTATGTGGGAAGATTGTTGTGTGGGGAACAGGTATGAAAAAGCTAGCGAAAACAATGTTTTCAACTACATTCAATTAAAAGTTTAGATATGTATGCGGGAAAGGGCTTTAGTTTCTTAACCCTTTTCCTCATATGACAATTCTGCAGCAGATGACTTTGAACATATTTTGTCAAAACATAGAAAATCTCTATAATTGAATGGATAACCTATGACTTTTTTGTCACTATGTTTCCAAAAAGCCGTCTGCTGCAGAGGCATCAGAAAGCGTCTATAAATTATGAGGGAAAGGATTAAACTGGGAACATACCTGTCATCAGCCAGGGGCAGGTTGTTCAAGAACAGCTCATCTATCCTGACAGAGCTCTTGGTCTGCTTTCTTATGTCCTGAAATACAATCAGAGTACTAGATAAGGACGAGTCAACTTGTCTTTTCCTGCCAATATCTCTCTTATAACTCAACCAATCCCTATATTGTGGGTACTCAAAAGAATCATCTCACTTAGACAATTCTTTTGAGTACCCACAACATAGGGTTTGACTGTCTAATAAGGATTTTAGAACAAGTTATCAATCTAAATCTCTGAAAATAATAATCACAAGAATTATGGTAATTAAATATCTCGCTGTCCCCTGCTTTGACTATCAATGCAAGTGTAAAAGACAAACATGACAAATGACCCAAAGTACACAAAATTCATAAATAAAAATCCAAATGTATGACCCCAAAAACAATTTAGTATTTGTTTAGAAACATTTTTCATTAACTGTGTGTCCAAAATTTGTAGTCAATCTAACAAAAAATCAAAATCCACAAAATTTCATGTTTTTAACCACAAAAATAGGTAACACAATTAGCTACCACATACAATGTGTCATGAAGAGTAAAAAAAAAACAAGAGCTGTCGGAGGACAGCATGCCCGACTATTCCACCGCTTATTTGATTACTGAGATAATGGACTCTAATGTAGTTGCATGCTTAACATTAACCACAATGTCTTAAAGGGTGATAATTAGCATTATATGCAGGATAGAGTTATTTAACTTGATTATTTTCATAGGTGTGATGGTTGGGAAGGGTTGTATAACGTTTCAATGGAATGCATAAAGTACTTACTAAGATATGGACTCTTAATGTAGTTGCACGCAAACCTTTAACCATAGGGCAACAATTTACACCATATGCAACTAGTTCAAAGTTATTGCAAAAAATAGTGTTTTTTTCGTTAAAGATCAAAGTGACCTTGACCTTTGGATCCCATGACCTGTTTGAGTCAAGTGCTGATCATGACCATTACCCAAACTAAGTTTCAGGGTCATAGGCCTAAGCAATCAGTAGTTTTAAAGCAAGGAATGTTTCTGTATTGAAGGTCACAGTGAACTTGACCTATACTATGATGTATGTCCATACCAAGTTTGAAGATCATAGGCCTAAGTGTATGTTAGTTATAAGGGTAAATGCTAGCTTGCACGAAAACTTTAACCATGAACTGTTTCCATATAGAAGGTCACAGTGACCTTGACCTTTAACCTACTGACTCAAAAGTTTATAGGCATCACCAACTTGCTATGAAGAATGTCCATACACAGTTTAAAGACCGTAGGCCTAGGCGGATGTTAGTTATAAGGGTAAATGATAGCTTGCACAAAAACTTTAACCATGAACTGTTTCTATATCTAGAGAGCTAAAAATATATAACTTTCAGCTAAACGCGAAGTTCAAAAATACAAGAAATTAAAAATAAATAAACAAGAATTACGCTTAATTAGATATCTTGCTGTCCCCTGCTTTGACTATCAATGCAAGTGTAAAAGACAAAAAGTAAAATAACAAAACTTTAATATGGAGCTAAACACAATTGTAAACATGACAAATGACCAAAAGTACACATATTTCATAAAAGAAAATCCAAATGTATGACATTAAAAACAATTTAATATTTTTAAAAACATTATTCATTAAATCTGTGTCCAAAATTTATAGTTAATCTAACAGAACAAGAGGCCCAAGAGGGCCAGTATCGCTCCACAGCCATAAGGCAAAAATCAAATCTCCAAACAGCCCTGCCCCCTGGTGGCCATTTTTTTACCAACCACCATGGCTTAAAGGAATCTTGTAGAGTGTCACCCAAGGAATGTTTCTACAAAATTATTTGAAATTTGGCCTGACACTTTCGGAAGAGAGGATATTTTAAGTTTTCACTATAGCCATATAAGGCAAAATAGCCCCATCCCCTGGCGGCCATATTTTTCAACCAATCAACATGGCTTGAAGGAATCTGATAGAGGGTCATCCAAGGAACATTTCTACAAAATTATTTGAATATCAGCCAGACACTTTCGGAGGAGAAGATTTTTTAAGTTTTTCTTTAGCCATATAAGGCAAAATAGCCCCGCCCTCTGGCGGCCATGTTGTTTTACCAATCAACATGGCTTGACGGAATCTGATAGAGGGTCTCTCAAGGAACATTTCTACAAATTTATTTGAAAATTTGCTCAATACTTTCGGAGGAGAAGATTTTTTAAGTGTTCACTATGGTCATATAAGGCAAAATAGCCCCGCCTGATTGAGGGTCACCCAATGAACATTTCTACAATTTTTTTGAAAATCGGCTGAAAACTTTCGGAGAAGAAGATTTTTTAAGTTTTCACTATAGCTTATAAGGCAAAATAGCCCCGCCCCCCTGGCGGCCATGTTTTTCAACCAATCAATATTTCTTAAAGGAATCTAATAAAGGGTCACCCAAGCAACATTTCTACAAAATTATGTGAAAATCGGCCCGACACTTTCGGAGAAGAAGATTTTTTAAGTTTTCACTATAGCTATATAAGGCAAAATAGCCCCGCCCCCTGGCGGCCATGTTTTTCAACCAATCAAACGGCTTGAAGGAATCTAATAAAGGGTCACCCAAGGTACATTTCTACAAAATTATTTGAAAATTGGCCAAACACTTTCGGAGAAGAAGATTTTTTAAGTTTTCACTATTTTTTTCTTTTGGTTGCCATGGAAACCAGAATTATGGACGGATAAAACAATTTGAAGGAATTTAAGAGAGGACATTGAGAGGATGCTTCCTATGAAGTTTCAATCAAATTGGCCAAGTGTTTATTGAGGAGAAGTCGTTTAAAGGAAAAAGTTAACGCACGCGCACACGGACGCACGATGTACAATTCGACATGACATAAGCTCGACTGGCTTTCAGCCAGTGGAGCTAAAAATGGAAAAAGTATGTATCAATCAAAATCCACCAAAATTCATGTTTTTTCCACAAAAATAGGTAACTACAAGAAATTCAAAAATAAATAAAAATTGAGCTAAATGCAGTTAAAAAATACAAGAAATTCTAAAAAAAAAAAAATGGGACAATCGCAAAATTCAAAAATACAAGAAATTCAAGGGGAAAAAAATACAAATGCGCAAAGTTAAAAAATACAAGAATTTAGAAAAAATAAAAAAAATATGAGCTTTACGCAAAGTTCAAAAATACAAGAAATTAAAAAAAAAATAACAAAATACAAAAGTTTTACCCCGAAGCCTGTTCGATATGTTGAAGTACTTTATTTATGAAATGGGTATTCACAATTTGAAATTATTCCAACCAAATAAGAAGAAGCTATGTCCAATTCTCAAAATCCTCCAAAAATCAAGTGTTTTACCCGAAAAAAGGTCACATCTTCAGCATACAATGTGAAGAGGGGTATTGGCACTATATTCCAAATATGAAAGCCCTATTACCAGTGCTTATTCAGAAAAGTTAAAAAAACGTAACTTTAACGTTGAGCTTAACGCAAATAGTTGACGCCGTCGCCAGAAAAGCAACACTGTAGTCTCGCTTTCACAACCTCGTCGCAGCGAGACAAAAACTCAGTTATGTTTACGGATGAAAGAGTTGGAAACACAGTGGCAAAGGAGGAAACTGTTTACGTAACGAGACAAAAACCATAGTTTGATTTCAAATCTTTGTCTATACCATATTTCTCTTGTCAATTTATGCTTTTGTCTCTGTCAAGCCTTGGTAGCTCAGTCGGTAGTGATGTGTGCTGTCAATCCAGGGTTTGTGAGTACGAACCCGAGCAAAGCTTACTTTTTTTTAGATGTTTGTCAAATGTCAAAGAATTTTTTTTGTACCTAATTAAATCCAATTGTAGTGGAATCGTAGATTTTGTCATTTTTGTAAACCGAATCTTTCAAATGAAGTTGCCACGAGATTTTGTAAACGCACTGATTTTGGGAGTAGCATCCCCATAGAACTTCCTCTTGGATTCTGATGCTGAGCCCTGCAGAGCAGACAAACCAAAATCTAGTGACACAATTTTTTATTAGATGTTACCAACAAACCACAGGTACCTATATCGTAGCCTGTTACAATCTTATTTCTTCAAATTTTACTATTAGCTAGTAGATTTAGTTTTTATAAAAAAACAATTAAATAAAGAAAATTGTTCACTATTATATACTATTACATCAACACATTATATTATACTGAAGTGAAAGGTTGGTTCCAAATCAATGTCGGGCACCATCAAACTTTGGAGGTGTGTCTACTATCTTGACACAAACTGAAAACATGGCCAACTCTATCAAAGAAAATATTAGGCAGTCGATTTCAGCAAGATGCATAATCAAGCATTAACTTTCCGGTTTCATTCCAGGTAAAATCTTTTATTTATGATTGCCATTGATTGTATCTATTTTGAATGCTCAGAAACTGCCAGATACTCAACATATCATCCAGTATGTGGACATTATTTTCGGAAATATTTCACCTTAACCCTTTCCCTCATACGACAATTCTGCAGCAGACGACTTATTTTGTCAAAACATAGAAAATCTCCATAATTGAAAGGATAACCTATGACAAAAAGTGGAAAACATTGTGGCAAAAGGTGCAATTTCTTCTTTTGTCACTATGTTTTCAAAAAGCCGTCTGCTGCAGAGGCGACAGAAAGCCTCTATATGAGGGAAAGGGTTAATGACGTAGAGGAAATTTATCTTAGCACTAATTTTTGTTCCCATATCTAACAAATAAACCAATCAAATTGAATGGGAATTCACAGATTATTTATTTTATGGTACGTTTTATATAAATGAAAACTTCGTGGAGAAATCTCTAGGCAGTTGTTGTTTGGGACATCTTGAAAAAAATTCAAACTTCCGGCAAGCACTCAACCATTTGGCGAAGATATATTTAGGAATAGCACCGCATAATTAACTGATATTTTACATTTTCCGATTTTATTTTCGCTTTCGCTTCATATTAACCGCAGTACAAAAATTGATAAACAGCAAGGAAATCAATAGAGCGTGTGTAACTGGTACACTGTCATTGTGTTGTTTTGCACAGACCCTTTCTTATATTGCAACAATTACAAAATAGAGCGTTTATAATATTCAGATTTAAAAAACAATCGATTACCAGTCTGGCGAGCTTTTTATAGGATATTTAGAAATTTCCTTATGAAGTATTTCGACATAGATCGACCAAACAATAACAATCCAATATTGTTGTAAGTTTAAATTGATTAATGTCTGCGTCAAACTTATCCTTTTCAAACAGATTTGTGCGCCAAATTCATAAAGAATCTGTCAACCATGCAAGGCTGAAGCAGACAACTTAAAAAATATCTATTGATGCAAAAATAAGGAAAATCTCTTGAAATTAAATTTTAATCCTTGTAAACTGTTGAAATAATGTGGCAAAAGGAGAAATTGCACAGTATGAGCAATATTTACTTTTGAAATAAATTCTTTTAAAATATGTCTGTATTATTGTGACAAAGAGCCGATAGTTGTACTATTATTCAATTTGCAAATATTTGATTGATTGATTTTCTCAGTTATATCACGGCGGCCAGTTCACCTACTCATGCATGTTTTCTCACACCAGTACTCCACAAAACAATCTTCCCAAGCAACTGGCTGCTTTTCCACATAGACTTAGCCCATTGGTGGAAGATGAATAACGCATGTCGCATTGACTTTTGTCAATTATCGGAAAGAAAGTTGGCCGAGCCGGGATTCGAACTCACAACCCCTGGATTGACAGCCCGCGTCGCTACCGACTGAGATACCGGGGCTCGGCTGAAAATATTTGAACATTTGGTGCAATTGTTTACACATTTGGCAAAAGTGATGGCGCAAGAAATAAATGTCCAGGGTTAACCCTGCTGAAAGCAAGCGTCTGACGACCCTGATTAAATCAGTCAACTTAGAAGAATGACGACTATTATATAAAAAATATAAGTGAAGTCTTATCTAATTGCATTTATAATGAGTAACTACGGACGTTACAGTTGAAAAATTACTAAAAACAGAGCAAAGCTGAAATCAAAGCATGAAATGAGAAACTCTGAAAGAATAAAGGGATTTCGAATTTACTCTATACAACCCTTATCGGGGGGTGGTATTATACAAAAGATATAAGCGAGAGTTATTCTTTGTGAAGCCCGAGTATCCTATCTCTGTATTTATATGTCTCTGGTAATATTAATTTAATCAAATGCTGAAAAAAATATCCGATACATTTGTACTAGTACCTGTAAGTTGTTTACTAGGTGAACCTACTGACTGATCTTAATTCTTAGTATACACTTTACAATTACCATACATCTCTCTTAAAAGATTCTTGAAAACAATAATAGTCACAAAAATATGCTTAATTTATATCCAACACTTTGCTTTAACAGGTGTCACTTTCAGCTCAGCCTGAGTCAGGTACAATCAGTAAAACAATTAATAACTAGAATTGTTTTTGCAAAAAACAGATGTCTCCCCTCAAATATCTGTCAAAATCTCTCAAAACATTCCAACCTATAAATTTGGGACAGATATGGAGCGGACACGAAATAAAGCCTCAAACCTTTGACCTTCAAGCGTGACCTTGACATTGACCCTATATTGTCGAGACGCGGGTTCTGCACGTCGCCTTGATGAGGTAAACATGTGACCCAAGTTTCATGAAAATCCTTCAAGCCGTCTGGGAGATATGGAGCGGACACGAAATAAAGCCTCAAACCTTTGACATTCAAGCGTGACCTTGACCTTGACCCTATATTGTCGAGACGCAGGTTCTGCACGTCGCCTTGATGAGGTGAACATGTGACCCAAGTTTCATGAAAATCCTTCAAGCCGTCTCGGAGATATGGAGCGGACACGAAATAAAGCCTCAAACCTTTGACCTTCAAGTGTGACCTTGACCTTGACCCTATATTGTCGAGACGCGGGTTCTGCACGTCGCCTTGATGAGGTGAACATGTGACCCAAGTTTCATGAAAATCCTTCAAGCCGTCTGGGAGATATGGAGCGGACACGATTTCGGACAGACAGACAGAAGGACAGACAGACAGACAGACAGACGCCAAGGACAAAAACAATATATCTCCCCTGTATACAGGGGGAGACATAATAATAGTAGGATGTCTCCAAATAAAATAATCTTTATTTTAATTTTTGATAAATTTCAATAACTCATGATTACTGGTCGGAAATGTCAGCTAATGAAGTTGTCATGATTCCACAGGTTTGTAAATGAACGTAGAACATGGGGTTATTTTTGAAGCTGAAAAATACCGGATAATTTCTAAAAAACTACAGAATAATACATTTACTTTGCAAATAATAATCATATTCGTCTACATTTAGGTGAAATATACATGTATATGAATTTGATATTTCCTTAAAGGTCTCTTCCACGTTTAATTACTTAACTTACAAACTATTCTACTAAGTCTAAGTCTAAGACAATATGATTAATTTGGTCTATAGGTCTACTGTATATATTTTGTTTCAAGCTTACGTTCAAAGTACTTAAGACTTTTTCATTATAATGACTAATCTTTTATTTTTTATTTCTATATGGTTTCAATATAACTATTAATTCATCAGTAGGCTGAACAAACGTGTATAAACTTTGCACAGATCTGTAGACTACTTGATGAACCGATATAGTTTAATTTAACAAAGGGATGCAATCCATACAGTATCAAGGGAGGTCACTCCAAAATATATGAAACATACATTTTGAGACCACCATTATGTCAATAATAAAAAAAAATCAACTGAATAACCGGTTTTCACATATATATATATATATATATGGGCCGCTCCATGAGAAAACCGGTGATAGTGACATAGCATAAGAAATGACGTAATCATCAATCAAAGTTTGACGTCATTTTTTGTGAGTGACGCTGAAGTTACTTAAATTACATGTTTACACAGATTTTGATTTGGTTTATAAACATAATGTTCATCGAGGGATGAAATGAAGAGCGACGTCATATATAATAGTATAATAATACTGTTAAGCCGGTTTATCTGCCCCATTTATTGGAAGAATTTATTATTTAATAAAAACATCAAACAAACACGAGCGTGTAAAATTAGTAAACAGATATATTTGTATATTAATATTCATTTCAACTATTTTGTTTTTTTCGTGATATGTGAAAATTCCCCCTTTTAATGATCCATTTATGTTTAAGAATTGAAAATATGTTTTTGAGGTTGACTTGAAATGGTTTTTACCATTGACACATACGCATTTTCTTTTTTTTTTTACTGGGTTTTGTTTATGTGAAATTTGTGTGTATACCTATTCATTACCATCAACTTTCAATTTAAATACATACTGAATATATTTTAACGCTGCTATGATGTTATACAAGACCGTATACAAAAAGTTTATCTGCGAAAAGTAAATTGAATAATATATAGACCTCAATAAGGTGTTAAACTTATAGTCATAGAAAAACAAAAGTTTATGAAATAAAACCGTGTGATTCGGTTGAAATTGCGGATACAAAACATATTGTTTTGTGTCATTATTATTCAATAATAGATGAATAACTGAGCGTTGCTTAACGAAAACAAACCTTCATGCATTTGCGAGCGTTAAAGAAACCGATAAGCGTGCAAATTCATACAATTTAATTCGCATCTAGGTGTATAGGTAGAACCCTTTGTTATACTTTGGACAAACAGTATACACCTGGCTCATGTGTGATGTATGTGCTGGTAGATCTTAATCTACACTTGCCGAAAACATCATAGACAGTAGAAAACAGCATCATTATATTATGTACACAACATACCGACTCCAGTTAAACAGTGCTGTTAGTACTATATTGCTAACGTGATTTGGAAGAAAAATTGATCATGAAATAATTTCTCAACGGGTGTTGCACTTGCAGGAGTCTGACCTGGAAATATGTTTGTTTCATTCTACATGTACTACATCAATCTGCATTTACGATAGAAGATATATAATATGTATAATCTGTTAAAGGTGCGTGTTTCATCCTCAGAGGATGTTAATACATGCATCAGTCAGGTGCAAAACCATAAAGTGATAGTATAACCAGTGATACTGCTAATTCAGTGGCTATCTAGATTTTGACATGGCTTTAGTTCATGGAGAAATGAATCTTATATCAAAATGGTTTGTATAAGATGACAAGAAGAATCCTGGAATCACTGTTTATGTTGTAATATACCTGAAGCAACAATGATTCTAGATATTTTCTAAACCTTTGGGAAAACGCAGTTTGATGAAAGGATCTTGACCAGTTGTTAGGTTTATGCTGTATCCTGTGATTCATTTAGGATAATTGTACTTTCAACGATACTTCTGTTAATACGGTGATAAGATGTAGATTTTACCATAATTGTTTTGCTTGCAATATTAAACCCCTTATTCATTCTAGGCAACTAACTATCTGTAAATGTAAAGGGTATTTTTTATGTTTCAATACAATGTAATGCCGCCATGCAGCGGTGGTGTACACTATTTACATGATGCCAACATAATGAAAGATCTGCCTGGTGGTTGTTATTATCCCCTCGGTTACGAAGTAAGAGAGAAAGGGATATAGTAACGGGACCGTCCGTATGTATGTATGTATGTGTGTCCTTCCGTAACAAACCTTGTCATCACTCTACACTAACCATTTCTTGACAGATCTTAACCAAACTTGGTATAAAGTAAGTATATGGTAACATCTTGAAGCCTATTGATTTTCAAGAGAGATTGTAGAGATTGTTCCTTGGATGACCCTCTATCAGATTCCTTCAAGCCATGTTGATTGGTCAAAAAACATGGCCGCTAGAGGGCGGGCTTTTTTGCCCTATATGGCTATAGTGAAAACTTAAAAATCTTCTCCTCCAAAAGTTTCGGGCTGATTTTCAAATAATTTTGTAGAAATGTTCCTTGAGTGACCCACTATCAGATTTCTTAAAGCCATGTTGATTGGTCAAAAACATGGCCATCAGGGGGTGGGGCTGTTTGGAGATTAAATTTTTGCCTAATGGCCGTGGAGCGATACTGGCCTCTTGGTTTTGTTGCCACACTGTTTTCAACTCTGACCAAAAACTTAACTTTTATTATCCCCTCGGTTACGAAGTAAGAGAGAAAGGGATATAGTAACGGAACCGTCCGTATGTATGTATGTATGTATGTATGTATGTATGTGTGTCCTTCCGTAACAAACCTTGTCATCACTCTACACTAACCATTTCTTGACAGATCTTAACCAAACTTGGTATAAAGTAAGTATATGGTAACATCTTGAAGCCTATTGATTTTCAAGGTCATAGGTCAAAGGTCAAGCCCAAAATTGGACTTGCAATACTTTCAGCTGTGGCAACCTTGTCACCACTCTACACTGACTATTACTTGACGGATTTTAACAAAACTTGGTATAAAGTTACTTTATGATAATATCTTGAGGCCTATTGATTTTCAAGGTCATAGGTCAAAGGTCAAGCTCAAAATTGGACTTACAATATTTTCAGCTGTGACAGCCTTGTCACCACTCTACACTGACCATTCCTTGACCGATCTTTATAAAACTTATTATACAGTAAGTTTATGATAATATTTGAAGCCTATTGATTTTCAAGGTCATAGGTCAAAGGTCAAGCCCAAAATTGCACTTACACTATTTTCAGCTGTGGCAACCTTGTCACCACTCTACACTGACCATTACTTGACAGATTTTAACCAAACTTAGTATACAGTTACTTTATGATAATATCTTGAAGCCTATTCATTTTCAAGGTCATAGGTCAAAGGTCAAACTCAAAATTGGACTTACAATATTTTCAGCTGTGGCAGCCTTGTCACAACTCTACACTGACCATTCATTGACCGATCTTAATAAAACTTATTATACAGTTAGTTTATGATATGTCTTGAAGCCTATTGGTTTTCAAGGTCAAAGGTCATGCCCAAAATTGAACTTGATTGAACTTACAATATATCTCAGCTGTGGCAACCTTGTCACCACTCTACACTGACCATTCCTTGACAGATCTTATCCAAACTTGGCATACAGTTAGTTTGTGACAATATTTTGAAGCCTATTGATTCAAGGTCATAGGTCAAAGATCGAAGTCAAAAATTGGACTTAAATATTTAGATCACAAGAGAACTCAATGTGATGATTGAAAGCCGAGGGGATGCATCCGCTTTGCGGTGCCCTTGTTTATTCTGCATCCAAATCAAGATGTTACATGGTACATGCCATAGGACATTAATGTAGAGTTATGCTATATTATACATATGGTACTATCATCATATGTGACTAATGAATCCTGATAAGCTTATGCATTTGTTCAGTCTGGTCAGGATCGCCCATGTCCATGCACTTTTACATTCTTCCTTGGAGTAAGTTTGAAAGCAATGTTGAAAGCCAACTTAAGTATGAAATATAAATGAAATTGGTATTGATTGGAAACCTCTGTAGGTCGGTTTGGTTTTGCATGGCGCATCGATGTGTGTCGCATCGACGTGTGTCGTTATCTATTCATCCCAGCTGTCATGAATGCAAAATATTGCAGATATGAATAATTTATTTGACAAAAACACACCTGAACATTTTGCTGTTTATTTATCCCAGCTGTCATGACTGCAGAATAATGCAGATCTGAATGATTTTTTGACAAAAACACACCTGAACATGTTGTTATCTATTTATCCCAACTGCCATGTCTTCCCCAACTGATGAACAAAGAGAAAATGATAACAAATATCATCATTTGTTAAATTAAATTTACTTATATAACAAGGCATACTTCGATTGTGATGCAAGTTTGTTGTTGTTATTTGTTAAAAGTCATTCAATACTTCAGTTATACGTACAACACAGATAGACCGGAGCGTTCGTAGTACTATCCAAACAGCCAAGAGTACTAAAGAGTGGGTTTGACTATTGTCAATTGAGAATTGATATTGCACCGACAGGAACTCGGACACTGATCTCAGACCTTTATGAGGTCGCTATAATCTCAAACCACACAAGTTTAAGGAAATTGGATAAATTTGAAATGAGACCTCGTTAAACGATTACTATAAGAAAAGTCGAATCTAAATACATGCAATTCATTTCCTTCAATATAGTAGATCTAGATTGAATATATTTTCCGGATTTGTTCCTAAGTTTGTAAGCAATCGATGCTCCTGGCGGCATTCAAATAATCATGCGGTTGCGTAGAATTATTGTTCGTGTAGAACAGGAAATAAGACTCCAACACCATGTCATACATGTACTTGTTTTTCAGCACGACCCTAACATCTTGTTCAAAACCCCGTGCTTTATGGCGATGTCACACTATTGCGTATCGTACTAGCGTATACCAGCGTATGAAAAATACCACGTATACGCTGACATACGCTAGGCGTACGTTAGACATAGGTTGTATACGTTTCAAGCACTGTCGCATACGCTGGCATATGCTAGCATACGGCGAGGCAGTATATTTTGTTTAAGCATGCCTAAGAAAACTGTGCGTATTCGGACGTTTGGTCTATACGCAAAGCAGACGCAAGGCTGAAAACGCTAGAGTTACGCTTAAGGTACGTTACTCATATGTCGAGTACGCTGACATATTCTGGCATGAATGTGTACCGTACAGCTAGCGTATTGATGGCGCACATACGCCATTTCACATACGCCTTCGGCTCACCCGATAAATTACTCCGCCTTGCCAGATAAACTTTCTCAATCCACGGCACCAACCTATTATTCTCTCTATATATATAGACATCTTGGCGTATGCCTGACGATTGAGTAACATATACATAACGTACAACTAGCGTATGATTGGCGTATGGCAAGCGTATCCCCTGAGTATTGCCAGCGTTTTGATAAAGTGTATTTAGAGGATCCCATTTTTAGATATTCTACAGTTCTTCTTGGACTTATATGGGCATTTTGTCACGTGATAGCGGTACGCTGGACATGCGCAGTTCATACGCTACTCATTCGCTAGCCATTTGCAGACTACGATGGTAATACGCTTTACATACGCTGGCGATACGCTACTGATACGCTGGCGATACGCTACTCATACGCTTCTCATAGGTTCAATATGGTAAGTATTCAAACAATTCTCAATTTCAAGGGCTTTTTGTGCGTATGAAAATAAATTTATGAATTTTCATACGCAACTAATACGTTTCTCTCATACGCAATAGTGTGACAGGGACATTAAATTGCACCACCATTCGATGTAGTACTGCTTTATAGGTGAAGTTATACGCTGAATGACTTAAAATGTACTCAAACCATTTTGATAAAATTAAGAATAACTTTGCTGTAAATGACGAAATCGTTTGAGCGTCGAACATAAATCATGAAAATGACGTTGAATGCATTTCAGCAATTAGTAACACACGTCTATTATTGACGTCCATAACCGCGTCAATATTTGTCATACGAAGTCCACATATATATCAAACAAAACTAGACAGGTTGGACTATAATAACATGTAAAAATCCCAAAATCGAAAATACTGTCACTATCACCGGTTTTCTCATGGAGTGGCCCATATATATATAACTCTGGATGCTGCATTAAGGAGACCGCATTATTTTTTCTGCATTAAGGAGACCATTTGTATATTTGTTAATATTTGGTCTCGTAACCCTTATAATTTTAACATTTTTTAGCACAGATGTAGACAGATAGTGTATATATGTGCTTAGTTTTCCTAAAAACATGTAGCCAAAAAATATACAAATCTGCTGGTCTCCTTAATATTTGTAACATAAAAACCATACTTTAAGGAGACCAATGTATATATTTCTATAATCTGAAACATGGTTTATGGAGACCGGAACATATATATTCACATATAACCCTGGACTCTGCATTAAGGAGACCACATTATATTTACTGTATTAAGGAGACCATTTGTATATGTGTTATTACTTGGTCTATCTTTACGATTTAAACATTTTTAAGCACAGATGTAGACATGTGTATACATGAGATTTATTTTCCTAAAAAAAGAATACACAGAATATATATAAATTGTCTTGTCTCCTAAATATTTTTAATATACAACCTACTTTAAGGAGACCAATGTATATATATTCCTATAATCTGAAACATGGTTATCGGAGACCAGTGCATACATATATAACCCTACAATCTGCATAAAGGAGACCAAATAATTACTTATTTTTTATTACTTAGTCTGTCCTTACGATTTTAACATGTTTTAGCAAAGATGAAGGCAGATAATGTATATATATGAAATATGTTTTCCTAAAAGTTTGGTTAATATCAGTCCATTGGTTTAGGGGGAGATGTCATTTGAAGATTAAAGTTCCTTTTACCACTTTTCAGATGCCACCTGGCAGCTATCTTTTCCAACAAATCAATATGGCTGAAACAAATTATGTACAGTTTCACTAAAGGAACATTTCTGTTAGACTATCTAGAAATCAGTCGAAAACTTGAATAAGAATGAAATTTTAAATTATTGTCGTTTTGCCCCTTTTCTGATGACGTCTGGAAGCCATGTTTTTCAACCAGTCATTATGGCTTGAACACATAATGTAGAGGGTCACTCAATGACCATTTCTACCAAATTATCTTGGAATCAAACAAGTGGATTCAGAGAAGAAGAATTTTTAAGTTATAGCATTTTCTCCCTTTCTGAATCCACAGCAACCAAGTACTGCATAGAATTTATATCTCTGAACAACTTTGAAAGAGGACCCCAAAAGTAACATTCCTATTAAGTTAGGCTGAAATTAGTCCAGAGGATAAGGAGATGTAATTTGAACCTAAAAGTTAATTTTACCCCTTTTCTGATGCCACCTGTATGCAATGATTTTCAACCAAGCACTCTTACACTATAGTCCAGCTTAAAACAATATTTTAAATCTTTCTCAAATACAACAAATCTGCAGATGAAAACTATGAAAACATATTGGCAGAAACCTAAAAAATCTCCATGAATAAGGGTTAAATTATTAAATATATAACCCGCCCGGGTAGCTCAATTGGTAGCGTATCTGACTCGTGATCTGGAGGTCACGGGTTCGATACCCGGTTGCGGCGACATTCTTTCGGGCGATGTTTTCCATTGCCTCTCACCTCTGATCTATGTGAGAAAGTAGTCAGTGGCTTCGAAAGATTGTTGTGTAAGTACTGGTGTGGGAAAGCCAGGAAAACATGGGTAGGTGCACTGACCGCCGTGATATGACCAAAGCTGTTGAAAGCGGTGTTAAACTCCAAACAAACAAACAAACAAAAATTAAATATATAAAGTTGAAAACTTTGTGGCAAAAGGAGAAATGTCTCATCATGAGCAATTTTTCCTATTGCCACAATGTTTTCAAAAGTTGAACGCTGCAAGGGCATCAGAAAGTGTCTATATTTGGGAAAGGGATAAGGAAAGCAATGTTTATATATATTTATATATTATGAAACATGGTTTATGAAGACCAGTACATATATATGAGCTGTTCCACACGAAAACCGACATTGTGGACTCTGCGTTAGGTATTGATCCGGATCAGCCTAAGCATGCCACACAGGCTAACCCAGACAGACACTTTTCGCCTCCTGGAGATTTTCTGTTTCAGGAATTCTTACTCTATACCTCTATTCCCCTGAGACGGAATGTATTGGTCCGGATTGATCTGGGTCAATACATTACGCAGAGTCCATAATGTTGGTTTTTCTCGTGGAATGGCTCATATGATATAACCCTGGACTATGCATTAAGGAGACCACATTTTTTTTTTCTGTATTAAGGAGACCATTTGTATTCTAGTATTTTTATTACATGGTCTATCCCTATGATTTTAGAAAATTCAGCACAGATGCAGACAGGTAGTGCATTTATGATACTAGATTTCCCACTTTTCTATTATAAAGCCCTTAATGTTTTGAATACAATGAAACATATTTGAGGCCAAAGTAAATATATTCCTAAAATCTGAAACATTGTTAATGGCGACTACAATAAACAAAATTAAAACTAAAAAGTCTTCAGGAGACCAAACAGGGCCTCCATGGATATTCGGTTTTTCACCAAATTGATAAGAAGTCAGAGCCAAAGTTGTAGCCAACTTTGAAGTCAAATTTTTTGTTTTACATTGCAAAATTAATTATGCAGATTATACTTGAATGTTTTCTTAACAATGTTTTTAGTATCAAATTTGCTACTATTCACAGCTAGGTCCTCTGCTGTTATGGACTTAAACTTTTTACATAATATATTATACATGAAGTAAGTATACATGTATATGAGAAGAATAGCCTTCTGCTAAAAATATTGACTATCAGCGGTAATTGGGGTTTTAATGCATGTGCGAACAGTGAACCCTTAGGCAATATTATGCATCTTAAAAAGAGGGCAAAGATGGCCCTAATTTGATCACCCGAGTGATGGTATAGTAGCAAATATGTAACTTACTATCGGGGAAAATTTAATTAAGCTGGGTTGCCTAAGGAACATTTCTACCCAATTATCTTGACTGACAAGCTGATTAAGAAGAGAAGAACTTTAGAATTTTAGGCATTTGCCACAGCAACCAAAACTCAGAAAAGAACTTGAATCTTTGAACAATTTTTAAAAAGGATTACCAAGAACAAAATCCTGTGAAGTTCGGTCGAAATTGGTCCTATGGATTGACACGTTTTGATGAAGGCGACCTAGGAAATTTGGTTGAAATTGGACCAGAAGTTTCAGAGAAAAAGATTTGAACAGATGACGTGTGACATACGAAGTTCAGACGGTGAGTGATCAAAAAAGATCACCTTCAGCCTTCAGCTCAGGTGATCTAAAAACCAAGATTTGTAGCCCTATTTTTTTTACACCAAATTACCTTCATTCATTCATGTTAGGGAGAGTCACAAAGACCCTTAATGGCTTGTTGCGGCTCACATATGTACTGGTATGCCCCTAAAGCTTGGATCATATTATAGTTATCACGACGTGAAACTATGTCTGTACATCTATTTTTGTAACTGAATATTATGCCACATCCTAGTGTGAATCTCTCCCCCTTCTTCATACTCCCCTCCCCAAACATATACTCACATTTCTTTGTCAATGCAATACTTTTGAATACATTAAACATTCCTTATTACATGTGAAATGAGAAACTAATGCTTAATACTTTTCAAGTTTTAATAAACGTTATTTTAAAACTATCACAGCACAAACGATCGTCATAATGACCCAAAAATCGTTCACTTCAGCAACAAACAACAATTGTAGTGGTTCAGACAGAAAAAGTTAGGGCTAACAGTTTAAATGTATGGCTTTGGAATATCAAAAAAGTCTAGATTGATGAAAAAATGTTAAGTTATCAATTCCTTCTGGGGCGTTATCTTTGATCATTCAATAGTTTCTAAGATATTTTGGAAAATGCCACAAATTTAAAAAAAACAAGCAAATTCAGAGAATTATGGTCCCCCGCTTTGGGGCTCTTATTGGTCAGGGTCAAGGTCACAAGGTCAAAATTGGTATTGATGGAAAGGGGTTGTCAGAAGGAATACACATGTGAAATATGAAAGCAGTACCTATTACGATTCAGAAGTTATGACCAAGGTTAAAGTTTTTGTGACAGCGTGACGGAGGGACTGACGGACGGACGGACTGACGAATGAGATTTAATGTCCCCGACGTTTTACTTCGTAAAGCGGGGGACAAAAAAAAAATTGGGACATTCTGAATGAGGTAGAACTAGAATTAAGAACTTGACACTATCATTTTTGTAGAAGTGCAAAGTCTTCTTAAGTCTTGTTGAAGCACATTTCTATTAAAATTTGATATGGAATTTGGCAAACAAGTTTTAAATAGGACAACACAAGAACAAATCCTGTGAAACTTGGTTTAGATAGGCTCAGTGGTAAACAAAACTCATAAATTTATTTCGGTGTTGTGTATTTTTCATCAATTGTTCAGTTATATCATGATAATTGACACTTTATTCATCCTTCATGGATATCTAACTAGGATTTTGGACTCTTACCAAAATTTCCCATTCAAATTTATAATTCTGGCGCTCTGACTTCCACACAACAAAGGACATTAGACTATCACAATAGGTCATCTTGAGCACTTTGTGATCTGGCATATTAACAAGAGGGCCAGAACCGCTCCAGTCATTAGGCAAAAATAAACTCACTATTGCCATAAAATGAACAACAGCTCCACCCCTGACGGCCATGTTTTTTGACCAATCAACATGCCTTGAAGGAATCTCATACAGGTTCACCAAAGGAACATTTCCACAAAACGATTTGAAAATTGGCTTCATACTTTTGGAGATATTTTTAAAGTTTTCATTTCATTCATATAAGGCAAAACAGCACAACTTCCTTGCTGCCCTATTTTGTTGACCAATCAACATGGCTTGAAGGAATCTGTTAGAAGGTCACCCAAGGAACACTTGGACAAAATCATTTGAAAATCAGCTTTATACTTTTTGAGAAGAATATTTCTAAAGTTTTCACTATAGCCTTATAAGACGAACAACCCCGCCCTATGGCGACCTTGTTTTTGACCAATCATCAAGGCTTGAATGAATCAGAGGGTCACATAATTATATGAAAATCGGCCAACAAGTTTTGGAGGAGAAGATTTTCTTTCAGCCAGTGAAGCTAACAAGAGGGCCAACCACAGTGAATCACAATAACGTTGTGGTCATGTATGCTATTATCACCAAAACACACATTCTGACAAAATTTCAACATACTCAAATAAACAAGAGGCCCAAGAGGGCCAGTATCGCTCCACGGCCATAAGGCAAAAATAAAATCTCCAAACAGCCCTGCCCCGTGGTGGCTATTTTTTTTACCAACCACCATGGCTTAAAGGAATCTTGTAGAGTGTCACCAAAGGAATGTTTCTGCAAAATTATTTGAAAATATGCCTGACACTTTCGGAGGAGAAGATTTTTTAAGTTTTCACTATGGTCATATAAGTCAAAATAGCCCCGCCCTCTGGCGGCCATGTTTTTCGACCAATCAACATGGCTTGAAGGAATCTGATAGAGGGTCACCCAATGAACATTTCTACAAAATTATTTGAAAATCGGCTGAACACTTTCGGAGAAGAAGATGTTTTAAGTTTTCACTATAGCTATATAACGCAAAAAAGCCCCGCCCCCTGGCGGCCATGTTTTTCGCCCAATCAACATTTCTTGAAGGAATCTAATTAAAGTTCACACAAGGAACATTTCTACAAAATTATTTGAAAATCGGCCTGACACTTTTGGAGGAGAAGATTTTTTAAGTTTGCTCTTTAGCCATATAGGCAAAATAGCCCCGACCTGTGACTGCCATGTTTTTTTACCAATCAACATGGCTTGAAGGAATCTGATAGAGGGTCACCCACCGAACATTTCTACATAATTATTTGAAAATCTGCTGAACACTTTTTGAGAAGAAGATTATTTAAGTTTTCACTATAGCTATATAAGGCAAAAAAGCCCCGCCCCCTGGCGGCCATGTTTTTCGCCCAATCAAAATTTCTTGAAGGAATCTAATTAACAGTCCTCCACTTGTCCCCAGAAATTTGTCCAAAGTTTAGTCATGGCTTATCAGTCCTGGTAATCAGCTGTATTAATTAATTTGCCATTAACAGGGATTCCCTACTGGGCGACAGTCCCCCATTAGTTATCTCTGTCCGATTCATGACACCATCACAACATCTGCATTGTTTGGCAGTAACATTGCACTGTAGCTTTATCATTGCATTCAGTGTAATATAAAAGCGAAGTCATATTTGTGATTGCTGTTTCTTTTAGGAGCTTTTGAATAACACTTATAAAGAAGTAAAGATGACTTAATAAAATGTAATAGATTTTGTTTACATTATGACTATTATTTGTTTAACCATTTCCATAATACGACAATTCTGCAGTAGACGCATTTAAACATATTTTGTCAAAATATAGAAAATCTCTATAGTTGAATGACTCAAAGTGGAAAACATTGTGGCAAAAGGAGAAATTGCTCGTTTTGTGCAATTTCTTCTTTTATCACTATTTTTTCAAAAAACCTGTCTGCTGCAGAGGCATCAGAAAGCGTCTATATGAGGGAAAGGGTTAAAATTGGATATATGATTTCAGCACAATTTGTTCGGCCTACGAAGTCATAGAGCTTACATGTTTGTTTTAAGTATTGCTTTTTTACCATACACATCAAATTTGCAGCAGATGACTTTGAAAACGCCTTGGCAAAGATATGGAAAATTTCCATTAGTGTAAGAGTAATTATTGAATAGAATTGTAGACAATATGACAAAAACAGAAATTTCTCATAATGAGCAAATATTCTTGTGTAACTAATCTTCTGCACACACGTCAACATTGGTTTGCAAGTGGGAAATAGTTAAGTAGATTTACGTTCACATATTAACCCTTTCCCACTGGCAGACACATTTAATGTCATGTTACTTAAAGAAATTTTGGTAAGAATGTGATTTTAATGTAAAAAAAAATAGTTTGAACCTAAGTCATTACGGGTAAGAGATCTACATAAGGTATGCGTAACATAGTGTAAGAATAGAATGAGACGTTCATAAGATAAACACATTTGAGGCAAAAACATAAGCATTTTATTACCTAGATAAGGATACTGTTTTTGGTCAGATTGTCAATTCTAAGACTAGACCAAATTTAAGAATGTAGTTTCACAGGAGTTGTTCTCAACTCTTAACAGGTAAGTTGATTTTAAAACTTCTATTTCTTTCAATTTGGGATAATTTTAGAATAATTCTAAATGTTCATGAAAAATCTTGGTTTTAACTTGAAACTGTGCTCTATTGATAGGAAACCTATACTCTTAATGTAAATGAAAGAATTGAAACAATAATGTCATTGCTTAACCTCTTTTAAGAATTTCTTCTGTTTATTTAAAAAAAAAAATGCATTGTTATAATTTCTTGTAATACAATCATTTTATAAAGTTCAAATTTTGAAATTAGCTAAGTATTCTTAGTTCAATTACTTACTATGTGTTATGGTTAAGACAAATGCGGAATACATTCTTAGTCTGTAAGGTATTTCTCACATGCAAGCATAAACTGTATATAAGCTCAACCACTACATCTGAAAATCCCTATTTTAAGCTTTATTTTCCAAAAATATTTGTATGTTTAAATTGCAACAGCAGTTCTGACTGTTTTTGATGCATAATATATTTAGACCACGCCTTTTGGTCTGTACATGTTGTGGAAAACGTCTTTAAGTTGGCAAATTAGTATGGGTGAGATTGGGGGTAAGTTTCTAGAGGACTTAGAATCCCGAAACTTATAATTAAACCCCTGCATCTGCTTGGATGCAGAATGAAATGCTGGTAGATACCTTTTATATGACAGCAATATTGATCACAATAAACACCTATATATATATGTTAACACATACAATGAATCTGAAATATACCTGGGCGAAAAAGGAAAGTTAATAAAGTTGAAGAAAGATGCTTCCTTACTCCAATGAAACTGCTATTAAACCCTATCCCTTTGAATTTTTGTATGACCGCCCTCTATTTGCGACCATTTAACCCTTTCCCTCATATGGACGCTTTCTGACGCCTCTGCAGCAGATGGCTTTTTGAAAACATAGTGACAAAAGAAGAAATTGCTCAAAACGAGCAATTTCTCCTTTTGCCACAATATTTCCACTTTTAATCATAGGTTATCCATTCAATTATAGAGATTTTCTAGTTTTTGACAAAATATGTTCAAAGCCGTTTGCTGCAGAATTGTCGCATGAGGGAAAGGGTTAAGATACTGATGCAGATGACTTTGAAAACATTGAGATAAAAAGTAGAGTTGCTCATGATGGGCAATTTCTCCATTTGCCACCAAGTTTTCAAATATATTCCATAGTTATACGTTCCTATTTAGAGTTTTGCTGCAATTGTCAACATATATTTTCAAAGCGGTCTGCTGCAGATTCGTTGTATAACTATAAGGGAAAGGGTTAAAGCATATGTTTGTAAGAGTAAACAATGTTGTGTGAGGAGAAATTTCGTTCCTTTTGCCATAGTGATTTCAAAAAAATTCTGCTGCATAGGCTTCAAAATCATACATGCAATTTCTTCAACTATTATTTAGAGTCGTCTGCTTTGAAAAATATGAACTGAAAGATCTATTTTGTAGAAGACTATAAAGGGACAATTTTAGTAGAGTTGAAATTATTTCTCTCCTTTCTCCATAATAATTTCAAAATTTGGGTGTATCAGCAAATACAGCAAAATCCATCTCTGCATCTTCAAAAGTTCACCCAATACCTTTTTAAACGTTTTTTAACAAAAATTCGTCTACTTTGTATAAATACCTACCGTTACCAATGCATTTGACTAATTTGATCCAAATGGACAATATCTGTAAGAAGTTAATTGAAATACTCTGTGAATAATTAAAAGACATATTGAACTTCCTGTATACATATGCATGTTGATTTCTGGTTGAAATTGCTAGGTTGCTTTTGCGAGAGCAAGTTTTTGGGAAAAAAGGAGAAAGTGATCGTTATAAGCAATTTCATCTATTTTTATAGTTATTTCAAAATTTGTCTGGAGCAAAGGTATAAAAAGTCATCTGTATCATGAAGGACTACAATATGTATCTATAACCAAGCATTTACAGTATAAATTTATCAATGCATAGGTTGTTTCAGACAAATATTTTACTTTATTACAATTGAGTAAATCTACTCTAATTAAGAATGTATATATTTTAATTACAAATATTACAAATATATTGATACTAGAACATTTTGTTGTATTTCTACCAGAAAAATAATGAAAGATATCTCTTCGGATAAAAACACAGTTATTTAACACAGTTACTCAGATTAAACCAGCAATGACCAGAGACACTAGTTTGCTTAGGTAATAAATCATGACCTGCTGTGCTACAGACACCGTATCTAATTGTATGGGCCTATTATAACAGTATTTAAGATTGGACCAAAAGTTGAAAAAATCCTATTTCTCGGGGATGTGTGGAGGAGTGTTAAGGGTCACCCAAGGAACATTTCTACAAAATTATTTGAAAATCGGCCTGACACTTTTGGAGAAGAAGATTTTTTAAGTTCTCACTATTTTTTTCTTTCGGTTGCCATGGAAACCAGAATTTTGAATGGATCAAAAAAAAATTGAAGGAATTTAGTAGAGGACATTGACAGGTTGCTTCCCATGAAGTTTCAACCAAATTGGCCAAGTGGTTAGGGAGAAGAAGTCGTTTAAAGGAAAAAGTTAACGCACGCACGCACGCACGCACGCCGGACAATTCGCCATGACATAAGCTCGACTGGCTTTCAGCCAGTGGAGCTAAAAATACGTCTTCTAGAGTGTCTTCAATTTGGCCTAGTAACCTAGTTTTTTTACAGGATATGACCCATATTGAACTTGGCCTAGATATTGTCAAAACAAACATTCTGATAAAGAATCATGCTCCTAAAGCAAAAGATACACTGCTTACAAGATGTTTTTCAAATTTGGCCAAGTGACTTAGTTTTTGACTCGACTTGACCTATAGGGGAACATAGCTTTGATATCATCAAAACACACATTCAAACAAAGATTCAACATGCTCAAATTAAAAATGCTGCATTTAGAGTGTTAACAAGATTTTCCTTTTTTACCAGACATGACCCATATTCAAACATGGCCTAGGTAGCATCAAGACAAATATTCTGACAATGTTTCAAGCTGCTGAAGCAAAAAATGTGGTCTCTTGAGTGTTAACAAGGTTTACTTTCTATTTGGCCTAATGTCCTAGTTTATGACCAAACATGACCTATATTTGACCTAAGCCTAGATATCATCAAGACAAACATTCTGACAAAGTTTCAACATGCTCAAGCTAAAAATGCGGCTTCCAGAGTGTTAACAAGATTTTCCTTCAATTTTGCCTAGTGTCCTAGTTTTTGACCCAAATGACCCATATTCGAACGACGGACGATCACAAAAACTCACCTTAAGCACTTTGTGCTCTGGTGAGCTAAAAACTGCATCACTTGGCCAAATTTAAGGAACATCTTATATACTCTTTTGCACTGGTTTATCAAATTACTTGTTAATGTGTTATTTACAGATCAATGTTTTATCAATCAACACATACTGTACACACCATAAAAGGTCGGTCTGAATGGCACACACTATTCTATGATAAGTTGGTTTAAAAATGAATCTGGTCAAGCTTTCGACTAAGACTTGAGCGTGCTGTCTTCCTGTCTTTAAATAATTCTCCTCTTGTCGTTTTATACTGTTTATTTATTGTCAGATGCTTAATTGATAGAATCTATTTTGTTCTGTCTTAGAAAAGCCATGATAGCCTCTTTGTCTGAAAAAGAAAAAAAAAAAAAAAAAAATTGTTTTAACAATTCTTACTAAAGCTTAAGCCCCTTAACCTACAAACAACAAATATACGTTTAACATACAAATACTTATATAATCAAGAATGATGCTCTGCTGACACAATGCATTTACTAAATTAGTTAAAGAGTATTCTGATGGCTCTGCAAGGACAGAGCTAATTATATATAAACAAGAGGGCCATGATGGCCCTGATTTGCTCATCAAAACATCCATTCTTACAAAGTTTCAACATGTTCAACTTAACAAATGGGCAAAAATGGCCCTAAATCGATCACCTTAATGATAGTATAGTAGCAAATGCTACTTCTAATAAAGGTGAAAACTTGATCGAGAATGGGAATGAACTGCAAATGAAACAGCTTATCAGTAAAGGACATTTGTAATAATGCTTTTAAATCTTTAAACAATTTTAAAGATGACCAACACAGGAACATTTCTTTTAAGTTTGGTTGATATTGGTCCATTAGTTCAAGGAAGATGTTGTCTGAAGGTAAAACTCCTTTAACCCCTTTTCTGATGCCATCTGGCAGCTATCTTTTTCAATCAATCAATATGTCTTGAACAATTTATGTTCAGTGTCACTAAAGGAACATTTTTGCTAAACTATCTTAAAATAAAACAAGAACTTTAATAAGAATGGAATCTTAAAGTTTTGCCATTTTGCCCCTTTTCTGATGCCATCAGGTGGCCATGTTTTTTAACCAATCAATTTGGCTTGATTTTTTTTTTGTAGAGGGTCACTCAAGGAACAGTTCTACCAAATTACAAATTATCTTGGAATCAGATACGCTGATTCAGAGAAGAAGAATTTTTAAAAAATGGCATTATTTTCCCTTTCTGATGCCGCAGCAACCAAAGTTCTTTATAGAATTTATATCTTTGAACAACTTTGAAAGAAGATTCCCAGAGTAACATTCCTATTAAGTTTGGCTGAAATTGGTCCAACGGACAAGGAGGAGATGTCATTTGAAGTTTAAAGTTACTTTTACCCCTTTTCTGATGCCACCTGTATGTTATGTCTTTCAACCAAGCGGTACTGCTTGGAACAATTATGTAGAGGCTTACAAAAGGAACATTTTTTCACATTTATCTTGAAATCAGGCAAGCACTTTCATCAAAATCTGACTTAAAAACTAGAATGGAGTGCTCCGCGGAGCACGTGTGTCACCTGCACCTGCTCACTGACAGTGTGACGAAAAAGTGTGACGGACAGACAGACGGACGGACAGACAGACAGACGCCGGACAAAAAAAAAACAAGAGGGCCATGATGGCCCTGGAATCGCTCACCTGGTATTTTTTTTTCACTTTAGCTATATAAGCCCCGCCCCCTGGCAGCCATAGTTTCCGACCAATCAACTTGGCTTGAAGGAATCTGATAGAGGGTCACCCTAGGAACATTTCTACAAAATTATTTGAAAATCGGCCAGACACTTTTGGAGGAGAAGATTTTTTAAGTTTTCACTATAGTCATATAATGCAAAATAGCCCTGCCCACTGGCGGCCATGTTTTTTGACCAATCAACATGGCTTGAAGGAATCTGAAAGTGGGTTATCTAAGGAACATTTCTACAAAATTATTTGAAAATCGGCTTAACCCTTTCGGAGAAGAAGATTTTTTAAGTTTTCACTATAGCCATATAAGGCAAAATAGCCCCACCCCCCTGGCGGCCATGTTTTTCGACCAATCAACTTGGCTTGAAGGAATCTGATAGAGGGTCATCCAAGGAACATTTCTACAAAATTATTTGAAAATCAGCCTGACACTTTCGGAGGAGAAGATTTTTTAAGTTTTCACTTTGGCCATGTAAGGCAAAATAGCCCCGCCCCCTGGCGGCCATGTTTTTCGACCAATCAACATGGCTTAAAGGAATCTGATAGAGGGTCACCCAAGGAACATTTCTACAAAATTATTTGAAAATCGGCCAGACACTTTTGGAGGAGAAGATTTTTTAAGTTTTCACTATAGCCATATAAGGCAAAATAGCCCCGCCCCCCCCCTGGCGGCCATGTTTTTTGACCAATCAACATGGCTTGAAGGAATCTGATAGAGGGTCATCTAAGGAACATTTCTACAAAATTATTTGAAAATCTGCCAACCGGTTTGGGAGAAGAAGAATTTTAAAGTTTTTTCGGTTTCGTTGCCATGGAAACCAGAATTTTGCATGGATCCCAAAAATGTGAAGGAATTCTGGTGAGGTCATTGAGAGGATGCTTTCTGTGAAGTTTCATCCAAATTGACCCACTGGTTACTGAGGAGAAGAAGTTGACGCACGACGCACGCCGGACAAAAGGCGATCACAATAACTCACCTTGAGCAAAGCTCAGGTGAGCTAAAAATCCCTAAGTGCCTACCATGCTACGCAGGGTTACACAAAAATTGTCATTTTGTCCCTCTTCTGATGATGCCTATCAGCCATGTTTGTTAACCAATCGATATGGCTTGAACAATTTGTGTAGAGGGTCGTTCACCCAAGGAACATTTCTGCCTAATTATATTGGAATCTGAAAGCAGATTCAGAAAAGAAGAATTTTAAAGTTCTCCATGGAATAAAAATCTTTGAGCAATTTTGAAAGTGGACCACCAAAGGAACATTCCTGTGCAGTTTGGTTGACATTGATCTTGTGGTTTAGGAGATGATGTTTAAAGCTAAAAGTTAGCGACAGACGAGGGACAGAGGGTGATCAGAATAGATGACCTTGAGCCTTTGGCTCAGGTGATCTAAAAATACATATTCCAGAATGTTGACAAATTTAAATTTGTCCTTGTGACCTAGTTTTTTACCCAACATGACCAATATAATATCAAGACAAACATTCTGACAATGTTTAAATGCTGCAGCAAAAAATGCAGTCACTAGAGTGTAAACAAGATTGTTCTCAAATTTGGCCTAGTGACCTGTTTTTTACCAGACATAACCTATATTTAAACTAAGTCTAGATAAAATCTAGACTAACATTCTGATATGTTTCAACATGCTCAAATTAAAAATGCGGTATTCAGAGTGTAAACAAGATTTTCCTTCAATTTGGTCTAGTGACCTAGCTTTAGACCTGACATGACCCATATTTGATCTTGGCCTATATATCACCAAGACAATTATTCTGACAAAGTTTCAACATACTAAGAACAAGAGGGCCATAATGGCCCTATATCGCTCACCTGATTTAATAGATCTTCAATAGTTTTCAAAGTTTTTACCTTACTATATAGATACATATAAGGAAAACAAGCAATCCCCCAGGTGGCCATGTTTTTCAACGGATCAAAATAAATTGAACAACCTTGGCAGAGGGTCATACAAGGAACATTTGTGCCAAATTATTTTCAAATCGGGCCAGTGATTTAGTACAAGTAGATTTCTTTAAGTTTTCACTATATTACATATATAAGGAAAACAAGCTCTGCCCCCTGATGGCCATGTTTTTCATCAGATCGGAATAATTTCAAAAATCTTGGTAGAGGGTCACCAAAGGAACATTTGTTTTTATTTTTTAAATCGAGCAGGTACTTTTGGACAAGAAGATTTTTAAAGTTTTTACAATGCACATATAAGGAAAATAAGCCACACCCCTGGCCTGGCGGCCATGTTACAGATCGGATTAATTTAAACAACCTTGGTAGAAGGTCCCCCAAGGAACATTTGTGCCAAATTATCTTTAAATCTGGCAGGTACTTCTGGACAAGAAGATATTTAAAGATTTTACAATTCACATAAATATTAAGAGGAAAACAAGCTCAATCCCCTGGCGGTCATGTTTAACTTGGCGGTCCTGAATAACTTGAACAATCTTGTTAAAAGGTGCCCCAAGGATCATATGTGCAAAATAATTTTCAAATCGGGCCAGTTCTTTTGGACAAGAAGATTTTCAAAAGTTTGGAAATTTTCCACTTTCCGAATCCGCAGCAACCAAAGATCTACTTGGAGATTAAATTCTTTGAACAACTTTAAAAGGGGACCTCCTAAGAAACATTCCTGTTATTTTGAAACCCGTCCATTGGTTAGGTAGGAGAAGTTATTTATGGGAAATTGTTAACAGACGTTCGTGCAGATGACGACGACGCCTGATGATGAGTGATCACAAAAGCTCACCTCGCACTTAGGCTCATATATAAAATATACACATATAACCCTGTACTCTGCATCAAGGGGATTGCATCATTTTTTAAAGCATTAAGGAGACCATTTGTATATTTGTTATTATTTAGGATTTTAACATTTTTAAGCACAGATGTGGACAGATAGTGTATATATGAGATTTGTTTTCCTAAAAACATAATACACACATTATATATATAAATTATTTTCTTGTTTTAATATAAAACCTACTTGAAGGAGACCAATGTATATATATTTACATAATCTGAAACACGGTTTATGGAGACCAGTGCATACATATACAACCCCACACTGCATAAAGGAGACCATTTGTATATGTGTTATTACTTGTTATCACATAAATACCCTTATTTTCAAGTTGAGAACAAATCACGGAACAACGATATCCAACATGTGTGATAACAAAAACACGTCATACACGCGACTACTGATGACGTCATTTTGACCTTTATCTTTATTATGTTTATTGTTAAGTTGTTAAATTTTACACATTGAAAAATGCAATAATACGTTATTTTGAATATTAAATAACGAGTCTTAATTGTTTAAAACATTGTTGTTTTTTTTCCTTCTTATTCAAAAATGATGAGGACTACTTTTTTATGCGGTGAATCACAAGTTCTTATGAAGAATATGTTATTCGGTCTTTGTTTTGATGTTGTCAATATTTTTCATTTAAAACACACTGTTTAGGTGATAAAAAGAATCCATCACTCGTTTTTCTTTGGAGAAGATTTCTTAAATTCGTCTCGAAAAAGAGAGTTATTAACCTCGCCAAGAGGCTCGGTTAATAACCGTCTTTTTCTAGACTCATTTAAGAAATCTTGATCTCCAAAGAAAACTCATGATGGATCCTATATGTCTTTCTTTGCGATTTTTAACATTTTTAAGCACATATGTAGACAGATAGTGTATAGGATCTATGAGATTTGTTTTACAAAAAAAAAAAATACACAAAATATATATATATAAATTTTCTGGTCTCCTTAATATTTTTAATATAAAACCTACTTTAAGGAGACCAATGTATATATATTCCTATAATCTGAAACATGGTTTATGGAGACCAGTGCATACATATACAACCCTACACACTGCATAAAGGAGACCATTCCCATACAGATCAAACCCTTTGCAAAATATTTGCAGAATATGTGCAGAATATATTCCTTTCAAACTACTATTTGCACTCTATTTGCAAATGCTTTGCGGAAAGTAGCTGCAAATACTTTGCAAATATCAATATATCTGGCAAAGGCATTGCAAACGTTAACTTAGATAACTAAAGTAGCTGCAAATACTGTGCAAATACCAACTCTGTCTGTTTATATATATGGCAAATAGTATGCAAATAGTAACTTATTAATTATATAACTGAAGTTTAGCTGCAAATACTTTGCAAGTACTAACTTAGTCCATTAATATTCTTGCAAATACATTGCAAATACTAACTTTGTCTGTAAATATTCTTGCAAAGGGTATGCAAAGGGTAACTTAGAATTTCAAACAGTGCAAGTAGTTTGCAAACACTAACTTATCCCCTGAATGATATTTTCCAAATACAAAGTTGTTGGACTTCAAATGAAATTATTACAATAGTTTTATAAATTATTGACTGATTTAACCACTATATATAACCAAAACATGTGTGCAGCTTATATAAAAGTGTGTATATAAATTCAGTATAATTTTACATAAACATGATGTTTTCAGTTGAAAATGCAAAAGCCAAAGATATGTTTGGCTAAAACATACATTCTGTAGCAGACGACTTCAAACGCATTTTGTCAAAACATAGAAAATCTCCATAATTGAATGGATAACCTGTGACAAAAAGTGGTAAACATTGTGGCAAAAGGAGAAATTGCACTTTCTTCTTTGTCACTATGTTTTCAAAAAGCTATCTGCTGCAGAGGCGTCAGAAAGCGTCTATATGAGGGAAAGGGATTGTCCCTGAAGTGTTCAGGCCCTAAATATAATTTATAAAGAAAATTGAATTCTGGTTTTATTGATGCATGAATCATAACAATCTTTTCAGGAATAAATTGACAGTCGTAGTTCGAAGTTTGATTTACAGGTATTTTTCGATCCTCCTGTAGAGTCGCATTTCAATATGTGGGTCAGTTTAAAAATAAATGCGATCACATGATTGATTTGCATATTAATGAGATCACATGATCCAATCAGGTCAAATATATAACTTCCTGTTGATTTTTCAATCATTTTCCAGTCGCGATTATTTATGAAAATATCGGCACGGAAAGTTAAGAGCATGGTGTTCCGCATCTGGTAAGTATTTATTTTACGATTCAATATATTTGAAAACTTTAAATCAATAACTTTAATTTGATGTAAGAATAAACAAAATCCGTCCACAACCAACGATAGCATGCAAATTTAAAGTTCAAAGGTCACGCTTTTCGAGCATGACTCGGAGGTCAATATACGACGCCATTTTGTCAATATTAAATCGCTGGAGAAAATACACTACAAACCCCGAAATCAGCGCTAACACACAGTCTTGATTAATATTTTGATGAATAATCAGATAATTAATATGATTTTATGAAATAAACCCGTTAATATTTGTTATTCAGCCATTATACTTAAATCCGTTAAACCCTAAACAAAGGGTCGCGATTACGTAAATTTTCATAATAAGAAAACAATAACATTGGCGAAAATATTCGCTTTCGTGCGAGTTTCTAAACAGTTTTAGAAATGAAACACATATACTCTTGTCATTGCATTGCACACTTATTTAGATGCTAGTTATTATTTAAAACGAAGCCAAATTTTTTATTTTGAAATTGCCAACAGGAATTGATTTCGGACAGTCACATTTTCGGATACGGCAAATGTAGCAATGTTGTTGTCATCATACATTTTCGTGATGGACGTGACACATTATAAATATTATGTGTATTTTCAATGATTTGACATTGTATTAATTAATAAGATGAACCCTTTCCCACATGCAAAGATATCTACCATAGAACTGATTCTTTAAAAACATTGTGGAAAAGGAGGCTTTTTTCAAAACTTATTCAATAATTATATTTTCTCTTATATTAGAGATTTTTTAATCATTTGACATGATATAAAATTATAACCTTACCCACCCGTAGACACATGCATTTGCAACCGATTTTTAAGACATTGTGGAAAAAGAGGATCTTTCTTCAAACTTAATAACTTATTGCAACATCTGCAGCAGATTTTATTTAAAACATTGTGACAAAGGGGGATTTTTTTTCTGCAAACCATATTCAATTATAACACTCCTCAATAAAGAGATTTTCCTTAATTTGAACAAAATGTTTTCAAAGTCACTGATGCAGATCTGTCACATGTTGCAATGGATTTATTATTAATTGGCTATAATTGCTATAGATAAAGTATAACCTGTACTGAATTCTTGGAATGAAAATAAAAGACACACATTTACTTTTTCATTTATTTTCATAATTTTATGAATCATGTACATATTTCAGACTTATGACATGATGAATGGTTTATAATGGTATCCAGCCAACACAAGACAATTGATCATCCCTGAATCACCGCTGTCCATCCTGTAAAGATGTTCAATCCAAAAAGAATGTATCAAGAATGACATGAAGATGAAAGATGATGGTGTTATAATTTCAAACATTGAAGCATTGAATGATGATGCCATAAGGTCAAATTTGAAAGATGACAGAGGAATTTTTTCTAATGATCTTATGCTGTGTGTTATTGATTTATTTGGAGCAGATCATGCCTAGTGACAAAAGAAGAAATTGCACAAAACGTTACTCACTTTTATAGGTTATCCATTCAATTATAGAGAACTTCTATTTTTTGACAACATATGTTCAAAGTTGTCTGCTGCAGAATTGTTGTATGAGGGAAAGGGTTAAATCATATAAAATATAGAGGTTATTTATTTCATATTTTATTTATATTTTAAATGATGTTTAATTAAAATAAAGCTTAAAATGGTAAACATATATCTGGATTTATATATACCTTAATTCCCAAGTTTTAAGAATGTAATCTATTTGCAGACTGTTTGCAATCTAGTTGCAGACCGTTTGCAATCTATTTGCAGATGGTTTGCAATCTATTTGCAGACTGTTGCAATCTAGTTGCAAAGTATTTGCAATCTAGTTGCATAGTATTTGCAATCTAGTTGCATAGTATTTGTAATCTAGTTGCAAAGTATTTGCAATCTAGTTGCATAGTATTTGTAATCTAGTTGCATAGTATTTGTAACCTATTTGCAGATTTTGCTGTTGAATTGGCTGCAAACATTCTGCAAAGGGTTTTTTGAATGCTTCATGTACCCTTTGCAATCTGTTTGCAGACTGTTTGCACAGATCGTTCCAAATCTACCCGTCTGCAGAATATATTCTGCAAATATTTGTAGAATATATTCTGCAAACACTTTCGCAAACAATTTGCAAAGGTTTGGAATATATTCCGCAAACACTCCCATTCGTAGGGGATATTTGTATATGTGTTATTACTTGGTCTATCTTTGCGATTTTTAACATGTTTAAGCACATAATATTATGTAGACAGATAGTGTATAGGATCTGTGAGATTTGTTTTACAAAAAAAAAAATACACAAAATATATATATAAATTTTCCGGTCTCCTTAATATTTTTAATATAAAACCTACTTTAAGGAGACCAATGTATATATATTCCTATAATCTGAAACATGGTTTATGGAGACCAGTGCATACATATACAACCCTACACACTGCATAAAGGAGACCATTTGTATATGTGTTATTACTTGGTCTATCTTTGCGATTTTTAACATTTTTAAGCACATAATATTATGTAGACAGATAGTGTATAGGATCTGTGAGATTTGTTTTACAAAAAAAAAAATACACAAAATATATATATAAATTTTCTGGTCTCCTTAATATTTTTAATATAAAACCTACTTTAAGGAGACCAATGTATATATATTCCTATAATCTGAAACATGGTTTATGGAGACAAATATCACAAATCTGAAGACGACAACTTTGAAAACATATAGGCAAAAACATGAAAAATATCCATGAATACAGGTTTAAATATTAAATATGAAGAGTTGGAAACTTTGTGGTGAAAGAAGAAATAGATTATCATGAGCAATTTCTCCTACTGCCACAATGTTTCCAAAAGTAGTATGCTGCATGGGCATCAGGAAGTGTCTATATGTGGGAAAGGCATAATGCGACCAATGTGTATATATTCCTATATTATATGAAACATGGTTTATGGAGACCAGGACATATACATAAATATAACCCTGGACTATGTATTAAGGAGACCGCATATTAATTTCTGTATTAAGGAGACCATTTGAAAACTAGTATATATTTGAGACAGTTGTCTACAGACATTCATTTTAGAGTCAACAAACTACACAATAAATAAATGGTTTCTCATGGTTACTAAGTTCCATACAAGAGGGCCATGATGGCCCTAGATCACTTGCCTTAATTATACAATGTACTGCAATGCAAAACACATCAAGACAATTATTCTGAATGCAACCTCCACAGTGTTAACAAGATTTTCCTTCATTTGCTCTAGTGATCTATATTTTTTTTTACCTGATATGACCCATATTCCAACATGGACTAGATATCATCAAGACAACATTCTGACAAAGTTTCAACTTGCTCGAAGTAAAAATGCGGCCTCCAGAGTTTGAACAATATTTTCCTGTATTGACCTTGTTTCTGACCCAATATCGCCCATATTCGAACTTGACCTAGATATAATTCAGACAAAAATTCTGACAAAATTTCAAGCTGCTGAAGCAAAAAATGCGGTATCCAAAGTCTTAACAAGATTTTCCTTCAATTTGGCCTAGTGACCTAGTTTTTGACCCATATTTGAACTTGGCTTAGATATCATTTAAATAAAACATTCTCATCAAATGTCAAGCTGCTGTATCAAAAAATGCGTCTTCTACAGAGTTACCTAGTTTCTGACCATACTCGAACTTTAATTGATCTAGATATCTTTAAGACAACCATTCTGACAAAATTTCAAACTTGTGAAGCAAATAATGCGGCATCTAGAGTGTTAACAGGATTTTCCTTCAATTTGACCTTGTGACCTACTTTTTGACTCAACATGACCCATGTTCGAACTTGACTTACATATCATGAAGACAAACATTCTGATAAAGTTTCATCATGCTCAAGTTAAAAATGCAGTATCCAGAGTGTTAACAAGATTTCCCTTCAATTTTGCGTAGTGACCATGTTTTTAACCCTGCATGACCCATATTCAAACTTGGCCTAGATGTTATTTGATAAACATTCTGACCAAATTTCAAGCAGCTGTATCCAAAAAGGCGGCTTCTAAAGAGTTAACAAAATTTTCCTTCAATTTGACCCAACATGACCCATGTTCGAACTTGACCTACATATCATCAAGACAAACATTCTGATAAAGATTCAACATACTCAAGTTAAAATTTGGCCTCTAGAGGGTTAACAAGATAACCCTTCAATTTGGCCTAGTGACCTAGTTTTTGACCCGACATAATCTATATCCAAACTTGGCCTAGATATTGTTCAGCTCAACATTCTGACTAAATTTTAAGCTGCTGAAGCAAACAATGCGGCTTCTACAGTGTTAACACGATTTCCCTTCAATTTGACCTAGTGACCTAGATACTGACCCAATATGACCCATATTCAAACTTGACCTAGAAATGTTTAAGACAAACATTCTGACAAAATTTCAAACTTCTGAAGCAAAGATTGCGGCCTTTGGAGTGTTAACAAGATTTTCCTTCAATTTGACCTAGTGACCTACTTTTTGACCCGACATAGCCCATGTTCAAACTTGACTTACATATCATCAAGACAAACATTCTGATAAAGTTTCAACATGCTCAAGTTGAAAATGTGGCCTCCACAGTGTTAACAAGATTTCCCTTCAATTTTACCTAGTGACCTAGTTTTTTACCTCACATGGCCCTGTTTCGCACTTGTCCAAGATTTGATGGAGATGAATGTTCTGATAAACTTTCATGAAGATCGGATGCAAAAATGTAGCCTCTAGAGTGTTAACAAGCTCAAATGTTGACGGACGCCGGACAAAATGTGATCACAATAGCTCACCTTGCACTACGTGCATAGGTGAGCTAAAAACACAGGCAGCTCCGCCGAAACAAATAGTTCTAAGCAGAGTAATTTTCACACCAAACTGATGATGTGATCAAAGAACTTAAAGCACTATTTGGACAGTTGTGTTGGTATTTGTAGTTACGGTCAGACAGGCGGTTGCATGTGCATATACACAAGAGATGTTTGTCAATATGAATGCCTTCATTTACCAATGAGGTTAGTCACTTTGAAAAAGCAGTTTAAATTTAGAATGCCCATGGGTTTTTGAATTGAATATGTCAATAACATTCAGACCAGATACCATTATAACCACTGCCAGGTTTACAATGCTCGTGTGAGGTTGATAATCACACACAGGAATTAGCCAGCATAATAATATAGATTTAAGTGTGAAAATCTGCAGGATGTAACATAACTGATGGTCATTAAAGGTAGTAAAAGACAATTTACAAAGTTTTCTTTGAAATTATTAATAAATACGATCCTTCAATTTGGCTTGTGACCTAGTTTTTGACCTCAAATGCATCAATTTCAAACTTGATCTAGCTTTCATCAAGACAAACATTCTGATTAAGTTTTAAGCTGCTGGAGCAAAAAATGCGGTCTGTAGAGTGTTGACAAGATTTTCATTCAATCTGGTCTACTGACCTAGTTTATGACCAGACATGACCCATCTTTAATTTTAGACTAGATACATCTTCTGACAAAGTTTCAACTACATGCATTGCTAAAGATGAAAGTGCTGCCTCCAACAAGATTTTCCTTCAAATTGACCTTGTGACCTTATGACCCAGTTTTGAACTTGGCCTAGAGATCATCAAGACAACCATTCTAACAGTTTCAAGCTGCCGGAGCAAAAAATTATGTCTCTAAAGTGTTAATAAGATTTTCCTTCAATTTGATCTTTTTTTTACCTATCATGACCCAGTTTCAAACTTAGTCAAGATTTGATTGAGATGTATGTTATGATAAACTTTCATGAAGATTTGATGTAAAATATAGCCTCTAGAGAGTTAACAAGGCAATTGTTGACGAGACTTGAAGCACAGACACAATGTGATCACAAAAGCTCACCTTGAGCACTTCCTGCATATGTGAGCTAAAAGTAGCAAACAAGAGTTATTTTCCTTGTATTGTACCATTCTCCTGATCAGTGCGTATAAATAGTTGAAATCAAAACCAAAACAAAGTTATTACTAATTGATGCATAGCATGAAGGTCAAATTGACAGATAGAGTTGTCTCTCTGCCTTACATTCCCAGCTACACACAAAAAATGTTGGATGTATCTTATGAAGCGAAAAAAGCATTAGATATCAAAAAGACTTCAAGTTGTACCTGGTACCTACTTGTCAAACAGCCGTTGTTTATTCCTCTTTACATTTATTGAAATGTCTTCTAAACAATTCTGTATCTTTGTCTGACCATTTAACTACAAAAGATTAAGTCAAATAAAATAACATTTTTACAGCCACAGAACTTGTACTGATGTATGTGTCGTGATTCTCCAAATATTATGGAAATGCAAAGCAAATAAAAACCATACTTTAACCCTTTCTCAAAAATCACAAATCTGAAGAAGACTAATTTGAAAACATATAGGCAAAAACATGAAAAATCTCAATGAAAAAGGGTTTAATTATTAAATATGAGGAGTTGAAAACTTTGTGGCGAAAGGTGAAATAGATTATAATTCATGAGCAATTTCTCCTATTGCCACAATGTTTCCAAAAGTAGTATGCTGCATGGGCATCAGAAAGTGTCTATATGTGGGAAAGGCATAAGGAGACCAATGTGTATATATTCCTATAATATGAAACATGGTTTATGGAGACCAGTACATATATAATATAACCCTGGACTATGTATTAAGGAGACCGCATAATTATTTCTGTATTAAGGAGACCATTTGAAAACTAGTATATTTGAGACAGTTGTCGACAGACATTCGTTCCAGAGTCAACAAACTACACAAATAATAATGGTTTCTCACGGTTACTAAGTTCCATAAAACACAGGCAGCTCCGCCGAAACAAATAGTTCTAAGCAGAGTAATTTTCACAAATAAAAACCATACTTTAACCCTTTCTCAAATATCACAAATCTGAAGAAGACTAATTTGAAAACATATAGGCAAAAGCAGGAAAAATCTCAATGAAAAAGGGTTTAATTATTAAATATGAGGAGTTGAAAACATTGTGGCGAAAGGTGAAATAGATTATAATGAGCAATTTCTCCTATTGCCACAATGTTTCCAAAAGTAGTATGCTGCATGGGCATCAGAAAGTGTCTATACATGTGGGAAAGGCATAAGGAGACCAATGTGTATATATTCCTATAATATGAAACATGGTTTATGGAGACCAGTACATATATATAATGTAACCTTGGACTTGTATTTAATAAGGAGACCGCATAATTTTGTTCTGTATTAAGGAGACCATTTGAATACTAGTATATTTGAGACAGTTGTCGACAGACATTCGTTCCAGAGTCAACAAACTACACAATAAATAATGATTTCTCACGGTTACTAAGTTCCATAAAACACAGGCAGCTCCGCCGAAACAAATAGTTCTAAGCAGAGTAATTTTCACGCCAAACTGATGATGTGATCAAAGAACTTAAAGCACTATTTGGACAGTTGTGTTGGTATTTGCAGTTACGGTCAGACAGGCGGTTGCATGTGCATGTACACAAGAGATGTTTGTCAATATGAATGCCTTCATTTACTAATGAGGTTAAGTCACTTTGAAAAAGCAGTTTAATCTTAGAATGCCCATGGGTTTTTGAATTGAATATGTCAATAACATTCAGACCAGATACCATTATAACCACTGCCAGGTTTACAATGCTCGTGTGAGGTTGATAATCACACACAGGAATTAGCCAGCATAATAATATAGAATTAAGTGTGAAAATCTGCAGGATGTAACATAACTGATGGTCATTAAAGGTAGTAAAAGACAATTTACAAAGTTTTCTTTGAAATTATTAATAAACACAATCCTTCAATTTGGCTTGTGACCTAGTTTTTGACCTCCAATGCATCAATTTCAAACTTGACCTAGCTCTTTCATCAAGACAAACATTCTGACTAAGTTTCAAGCTGCTGGAGCAAAGAATGCGGTCTGTAGAGTGTTAACAAGATTTTCATTCAATTTGGTCTACTGACCTAGTTTATGACCAGACATGACTTATATTTAATTTTAGCCTAGATACATCTTCTGACAAAGTTTCAACTACATGCTAAAGATAAAAGTGCTGCCTCCAACAATATTTTCCTTCAAATTGACCTTGTGACCTAGTTTTTGACCTCATATGACACAGTTTTGAACTTGGCCTAGAGATCATCAAGACAACCATTCTAACAGTTTCAAGCTGCCGGAGCAAAAAATTATGTCTCTAAAGTGTTAATAAGATTTTCCTTCAATTTGATCTTTTTAACTTTAACCCTTTCTCAAAAATCACAAATCTGAAGAAGACTAATTTGAAAACATATAGGCAAAAACATGAAAAATCTCAATGAAAAAGGGTTTAATTATTAAATATGAGGAGTTGAAAACTTTGTGGCGAAAGGTGAAATAGATTATAATTCATGAGCAATTTCTCCTATTGCCACAATGTTTCCAAAAGTAGTATGCTGCATGGGCATCAGAAAGTGTCTATATGTGGGAAAGGCATAAGGAGACCAATGTGTATATATTCCTATAATATGAAACATGGTTTATGGAGACCAGTACATATATAATATAACCCTGGACTATGTATTAAGGAGACCGCATAATTTTTTCTGTATTAAGGAGACCATTTGAAAACTAGTATATTTGAGACAGTTGTCGACAGACATTCGTTCCAGAGTCAACAACAGTCAAATGAAATAACATTTTTAACAGCCACAGAACTTGTATTGATGTTTGTGTCGTGATTCTCTAAATATTATGGAAATGCAAAGCAAATGATCTAAGTGAATTATTTTCTAGATCTCAATCTATCTAAAATTAGAATGAATTCAGTCTTTATTTGAAACATTAGGGCAATGATGATCCTTAATAGCTCACATGAGTTATGCAAATCACATAGTCAATCAAAATATCTCATTTTGCAGTCAGGTAGGCTATGCCAGAAAGTTAACAAGATATCCCCTCAATTTTGCACAGTGACCTTGTTTTTTAAACAACATGACCCATGTTAAAACTTTGCCTAGATATCATCAAGACAATTATTTTGACAAAATTTCAACATGCTCACATTTAAAATACACTTCCAGAGTGACCTAGTTATTGACCCTACATTACCCATATTAAAACTTGGCATAGATATTACCAGGACAAACATTCTGACAAAGTTTCTAGCTGCTGAAGCAAAAAAGCACTATCTAGAGTGTTTAAAAGATTTTTTCTCAAATGTGGTCTAGTGACCTAGTATTTGACTGGAGATAATTTATATTCAAAACAAGAGATGTTTGTCAAACATTATACACCATATATACATTGAGCACCATGTTGTCAGGAATATTTCGACGATTTTTGACCCAATGACCTCAAAATCAATAGAGGTCATCTACTGGTCACCCTCAGCCTCCATGTCAAGTTTGAGGGCCATGGGTGCAGCCAATGTCAAGTTATCACTCAGACAAGCTTTTTGTGTTCCTTGACCTTGGACCCAATGACCATAACATCAATATATGGGGTCATCTACTGGTCAACACCATCTTCCATGTCAAATATGAGGGCCATGTTGTGCAGGCAATGTCGAGTTATCACTAGGAAAAGCTTTTCAGGTTCAAGGTCAGTGACCTTGACCTTTGACCCAATGACTTTAAAATTCATAGGGGTCATCTACTGGTCACCCCCAGCCTCCATGTCAAGTTTGAGGGCCATGGATGCAGGCAATGTTGAGTTATGACTCAGACAAGCTTTTCAGGTTCATAGTCACTGTAACCTTGACCTTTGACCCAATGACCTAAAAATCAATAGGGGTCATCTACTGGTCTGGCCAAGCCTCCATATCAAGTTTAAGGACCATGGGTGCAGACAATGTCAAGTTATCACTCGGACAAGCTTTTCAGGTTCAAGGTCACTGTGACCTTGACCTTTGACCTGAAAATCAATAGGGGTCATCTACTGGTCACTCCCAGCCTCCATGTCAAGTTTGAGGGCCATGGGTGAAGGCAATGTTGAGTTATCACTCGGACAAGATTTTCGAGTTCAAGGTCGATGACCGAGACCTTGACCTTTGAAATGATGACCTCAAAATCAATGGGGTTCGTCTACTGGTCATCCCCAACCTCCAAGTAAAGTTTGAGGACTATAGGTCCAGGCATTGTTGAGTTATCACTCGGAAACTTTGGTCTACCGAAGGACCGACCGACATGTGCAAAGCAATGATACCCCTCTTCTTCGAAGGGGGCATAATTAGCATAGATATCTTCCAGACAATAATTCTGACAAAGTCTCAATATGCTCAAATTAGAAATGTGGATTTTAGGGTGTTAAAAATATTTTCCTTCAATTTGACCTTGTGACCTAGGTTTTGACACAACAGTACACATATTCAAACTTGTTCTAGATATTATGAAGACAAACATTCTGACAAAATTTCAATATGCTGAAGCAAAAACTACAGTCTCTATATTGTTAACAAGATTGTTCTTCAATTTGGCCTTGTGACCTTATTTTTGACTGGACATGACCTATATATATATTCAATTTGACCTTGTGACCTAACTTTTGACCTCACATGATCCAGTTTCAAACTTTGCCAAGATTTGATGGTGATGTATGTTCTGAAACACTGTCATGAAGATTGGATGTAAAATGCTGTACTGTAGAGTGTTAACAAGGCAATTGTTGATTACAAACAAGAGGCCCATGAGGGCCTATGCTCTACTGGTATGGTTCTTTGGTCATTTTCAATCCAGAGCATGTATGTATGGTGAAGCTCGGATAGTAAATGGAGGCTCTTTTGTGCTCACAAGCTGTATTATAGCAATTTTTGCAATTTCATGGGCCATAATCCAGTCTTGCATGGGCGGATCTGGCTGATTTTCAAAAGGAACCAAGCTCTCATCAATATTTAACTACTATCTAAGTTTGGTGAAGATCAGATAGTAAATGGAGCCTCTATTGTGTTCACATGCTCAATTATAGCAATTTGGACAATTTCAAGGGCCATAATCCAGTCTTGCATAGGCGGATCTGGCTGGTTTACGAAATGAACTGAGCTCTCATGGATATCTAACTACTGTATAAGTTTGGTTGAGATACAATCAAAAGTGAAGACTTTATCGTGTTAACAAGCTCTTTTATAGCAATTTTGACCATTTCAAGGGCCATAATCCAGTCAAGCATGGGTGGATCTGGCTGGTTTTCGAAAGGAACCGAGCTCTCATGGATATCTAACTACTGTATAAGTTTGGTTGAGATACAATCAAAAGTGAAGACTGTATCGTGTTAACAAGCTCTTTTATAGCAATTTTGACCATTTCAAGGGCCATAATCCAGTCATGCATGGGCGGATCTGGCTGGTTTTCGAAAGGAACCGAGCTCTTATGGGTATCTAACTACTGTATAAGTTTGGTTGAGATACAATCAAAAAAGAAGACTGTATTGTGTTAACAAGCTCTTTTATAGCAATTTTGACCATTTCAAGGGCCATAATCCAGTCATGCATAGGCAGATCTGGCTGGTTTTTGAAAGGAACCGAGCTCTTATGGATATCTGACTACTGTATAAGTTTGGTTGAGATACAATCAAAAGTGAAGACTGTATCGTGTTAACAAGCTCTTTTATAGCAATTTTGACCATTTCAAGGGCCATAATCCAGTCATGCATGGGCGGATCTTGCTGGTTTTCGAAAGGAACCGAGCTCTTATGGGTATCTAACTACTGTATAAGTTTGGTTGAGATACAATCAAAAAAGAAGACTGTATTGTGTTAACAAGCTCTTTTATAGCAATTTTGACCATTTCAAGGGCCATAATCCAGTCATGCATGGGCGGATCTTGCTGGTTTTCGAAAGGAACCGAGCTCTCATATATATCTAACTACTGTATAAGTTAAGAGATACAATCAAAAGTGAAGACTGTATCGTGTTAACAAGAAATTGTTTACGGACGCACGGACGCACGCACGCACGGACGACGGACAAATCGCCACGACATAAGCCCTTCTGGCCTTTGGCCAGTAGAGCTAAAAACAGACAAAATGTGATCACAACAGCTCACCTTGAGCACTTTTTGCACCTGTAGGTGAGCTAAAAAAAAAAAACTATTTTCAAAACGATTTCTTTAAGATTAACATGAAATAAAATGATTACATGTAGATGTTGTATCTGAAAATATTTGATGGTTCCACACATCGTTTTATTTTTAAAAACTTGATTAATATTCTAGCCTACTTGCATTATTTAAACATCTTTACAAATGTGCGAATTACACGAACAACAAACTATCAAATACAATATAAAATCCAAAATACCAAAACAGACACTTTCAACAATTATACACTAAAATACGTCATTTTATAATAATTTGGTTGCATAAATTAGTTGACATAAAAACAATGAATTACATATTTTGTAATCTTTGATGTATATGGGTGTTTCATGTAACCCAGGAATCATATTATCTACCATAAATAGTGATTGCCCCTCTTTTCACAATGTTTAGGATATTCATCCAATGAAACAACATTAATCATTAGTTAAGTTTTGTTCTTGGACGAATGGGGTCATTTTAGTCTCGCCGCGACAAAGTATCGAAATAGAGACTTAGGTGTTATCAAAAGGTAAAATTATCAATTTGTTGAGGGCTGCAAGCAAAGAAGGTATAGCAAAGATAAAATTTGAGCAAATAAGGTTGCCTCATACCTTTATCTTGAGCATGTTAATCTCATCCAATGAACTTCAGTGGAATTAAAGGCACATTCTCATCTGAAATATGGTAAAATTGATAAATGCCGATACATCATCAATAGAAGTGAGCGAAAGTCAATAAGAATGGTTATGTAAACATGACACAATTGGGAATTCTGCATGATTTTAAAGACTTTTGCCATTGGAAATTGGTCAGGATATCTGACCCATAGGATGCGTAGATAAGGGCCTACCAGCACTGTTGAAAAGCTAATCAGAATAGCTCATACTATTCTGAAAATAGTTTTAAAGGTATCAGAAACTATTTGATGAGGACTGAGTTGAAAGAAAATCTAACAAGCAGTATAAGTTGAGTGAATAAGGTTACTTCATACACGTATATATCTTGAGTATCTAATAATCTTTTATGAACTGTGACAGGTCTAAAGACATGTTCTTCTCTGAAAAATGGTAAACGAATAGTGAACATGAACAAGAGGGCCAAGATGGCCCTAAATCGATCACCTAAATGATAGTAAATTAGCAGCAAATATTTAACTGCAAATATCTGTGAAAATTTGATAAAGAGTTCAAATGAAACTGCAAGGAGTGGACACTTAATTAGGTAGAGAAATAGTTCATCAGTAAAAGCCATTTGTATCTTGAAATCTAACAAGAACTTTAATAAGAATGGAATTATAAAGTTTTGTCATTTTGCACCTTTCCTGATGCCGCTTTGCTGCCCTGTTTGTCAACGAAATCAATATGGCTTGAACAGTTTTTGTAGAGTCACTCAAAGAACATTTCTGCCAAATTATCTTGGAATCTGACAAATGGATTATGGAGATAGATGTTTTTAAAGTTTGGGCATTTTTCTCAATTTCTGATGCCGCAGCAACCAAAGTTCTACACAGAATGTAAGTCTTTGAACAATTTTGAAAGAGGACCATCAAAAGAACATTCCTGTGAAGTTACGTTGAAATTGGTCGTGTGGAATGGTAGGAGTTGTCATTTGTAGCTAAAAGTTTAATTTATCCCTTTTGTGATGACGCGAGGTTGCTATGATTTTTTAACCAATCAATACGGCTTGAACAAATTAAGAAGAGGATCACTGAAGTAAGATTCCTATTCATTTTTCTTAATATCAGACAAGAATTTAAAATTCCTGTGAAGTTTGGATGAAATTAGTCCTGTGGTGTAGGAGGAGATGATGTTTAAAGCTAAAAGTTAACGCCGGACGAAAAGTGATCAGAATAGCTCACCTTGAGCCTTTGGCTCTAGGTGATCTAAAAATATACTCAACTTGACATCAATGTTTTTTTCAATAAGCCTTTTTTTTTCTTACCAAATTATTAGCATCAGTCATTTTGTTGTTAACAAGATACTGAAATCATTTTTAAAATCTAAAAATAGCATTTGACTATATATTGACATTAAGGTACATTTCCTATTTTACAGCCCGAGACATCACTGAGATGACATTTGGTTTTTAATTATTCAACATATTTTGCTGTATAAATTAATGACAAAGTGCCTTATGCGTACAAGAGAGAAAAAAAAAATTCCTTTCGAAAAAAGCGTAGTTTTGTGTTTTTACGTCATGGTAAGGCATTCGGAACAAAACATGGCACACCAAGCCGACCGATCGTAGAAAATAGCTGGAGATAAAAAACAAGAGGCCCAAGAGGGCCAGTATCGCTCCACGGCCATTAGGCAAAAATTAAATCTCCAAGCAGCCCCACCCCCTGATGGCCATGTTTTTGACCAATCAACATGGCTTGAAGGAATCTGATAGAGGGTCACCCTTGGAACATTTCTACAAAATTATTTCAAAATCAGCCTGAAACTTTCGGAGGAGAAGATTTTTTAAGTTTTAACTAAAGCCATATAATGCAAAATAGCCCCGCCCCCTGGCGGCCATAGTTTTTGACCAATCAACATGGCTTGAAGGAATCTGATAGAGGGTCTTCCAAGGAACATTTCCACAAAATTATTTGACAATTGGCCAAACACTTTTGAAGGAGAAGATTTTTTAAGTTTTCACTATAGCCATATAAGGCAAAATAGCCCCGCCCCCTGGCGGCCATGTTTTTCGACTAATCAACTTGGCTTGTAGGAATATGATAGAGGGTCACCCAAGGAACATTTCTACAAAATTATTTGAAAATCAGCCTGACATTTTCGGAGTAGAAGATTTTCACTTTAGCCATATAAGGCAAAATAGCCCCGCCCTCTGGCGGCCATGTTTTTTGGCCAATCAACATGGCTTGAAGGAATCTGATAGAGGGTCTCCCAAGGAACATTTCTACAAAAAAAATTGAAAATTGGCCAAACACTTTCGGAGGAGAAGATTTTTTAAGTTTTCACTATAGCCATATAAGGCAAAATAACCCCACCCCCTGGCAGCCATAGTTTTCGACCAATCAACATGGCTTGAAGGAATCTGATAGAGGGTCTTCCAGGGAACATTTCCACAACATTATTTGACAATTGGCCAAACTCTTTTGAAGGAGAAGATTTTTTAAGTTTTCACTATAGCCATATAAGGCAAAATAGCCCCGCCCCGCCCCCTGGCGGCCATGTTTTTCAACTAATCAACTTGGCTTGTATGAATCTGATAGAGGGTCACCCAAGGAACATTTCTACAAAATTATTTGAAAATCAGCCTGAAACTTTCGGAGGAGAAGATTTTTTAAGTTTTAACTAAAGCCATATAAGGCAAAATAGCCCCGCCCCCTGGCGGCCATTGTTTTTGACCAATCAACATGGCTTGAAGGAATCTGATAGAGGGTCTTCCAAGGAACATTTCCACAAAATTATTTGACAATTGGCCAAACACTTTTGAAGGAGAAGATTTTTTAAGTTTTCACTATAGCCATATAAGGCAAAATAGCCCCGCCCCCTGGCGGCCATGTTTTTCGACTAATCAACTTGGCTTGTAGGAATCTGATAGAGGGTCACCCAAGGAACATTTCTACAAAATTATTTGAAAATCAGCCTGACATTTTCGGAGTAGCAGATTTTCACTTTAGCCATATAAGGCAAAATAGCCCCGCCCTCTGGCGGCCATGTTTTTTGGCCAATCAACATGGCTTGAAGGAATCTGATAGAGGGTCTCCCAAGGAACATTTCTACAAAAAAAATTGAAAATTGGCTAAACACTTTCGGAGGAGAAGATTTTTTAAGTTTTCACTATAGCCATATAAGGCAAAATAACCCCGCCCCCTGGCAGCCATAGTTTTCGACCAATCAACATGGCTTGAAGGAATCTGATAGAGGGTCTTCCAGGGAACATTTCCACAACATTATTTGACAATTGGCCAAACTCTTTTGAAGGAGAAGATTTTTTAAGTTTTCACTATAGCCATATATGGCAAAATAGCCCCGCCCCGCCCCCTGGCGGCCATGTTTTTCAACTAATCAACTTGGCTTGTATGAATCTGATAGAGGGTCACCAAAGGAACATTTCTACAAAATTATTTGAAAATTGGCTTAACATTTTCAGAGTAGAAGATTTTTTTAAATTTTCACTTTAGCCATATAAGGCAAAATAGCCCCGCCCTCTGGCGGCCATGTTTTTCGACCAATCAACATGGCTTGAAGGAATCTGATAGAGGGTCTCCCAAGGAACATTTCTACAAAAAAAATTGAAAATTGGCCAAACACTTTCGGAGGAGAAGATTTTTTAAGTTTTCACTATAGCCATATAAGGCAAAATAACCCCGACCCCTGGCAGCCATGTTTTTGACCAATCAACATTTCTTGAAGGAATCTGATAGAGGGTCACCCAAGGAATATTTCTACAAAATTATTTGAAAATCGGCCCGACACTTTCGGAGAAGAAGATTTTTTAAGTTTTCACTATTTTTTTCTTTTGGTTGCCATGGAAACCAGAATTCTGGATGGATAAAAAAAAAATGAAGGAATTTAGGAAAGGACATTGAGAGGATGCTTCCTATGAAGGTTCAACCAAATTGGCCAAGTGGTTAGGGAGGAGAAGTCGTTTAAAGGAAAAGTTAACGCATGCACGCACGACGGACAATTCGCCATGACATTTATAAGCTCGCCAGTGGAGCTAAAAATCAGCGCGCAAATCCTGAATACAGAATACTTACCATGTTTTATAGCTGTAAAATAAGTAATATATAATTGCCCTATGATAATAGTGCATTCAAATGATATGACACTTCTTAACAAGAGGGCCATGATGGCCCTTGAATCGCTCACCTGATTTTTTATTTTATTTTTCACTTTAGCTATATAAGCCTCGCCCCCTGGCAGCCATAGTTTCCGACCAATCAACTTGGCTTGAAGGAATCTGATAGAGGGTCACCCTAGGAACATTTCTACAAAATTATTTGAAAATCGGCCAGATATTTTTGGAGGAGAAGATTTTTTTAAGTTTTCACTATAGCCATATAATGCAAAATAGCCCTGCCTACTGGCGGCCATGTTTTTGACCAATCAACATGGCTTGAAGGAATCTGAAAGTGGGTCATCCAAGGAACATTTCTACAAAATTATTTGAAAATCGGGCCGACACTTTTGGAGGAGAAGATTTTTTAAGTTTGCACTATAGCCATATAAGGCAAAATAGCCCGCCCCCCCCCCCCCCCCCCCCCCCCCCCCCCCCTGGCGGCCATGTTTTTCGACCAATCAACATGGCTTGAAGGAATCTGATAGAGGGTCACCCAAGGAACATTTCTACAAAATTATTTGAAAATCGGCCTGACACTTTTGGAGGAGAAGATTTTTTAAGTTTGCACCATAGCCATATAAGGCAAAATAGCCCCGCCCCCCCTGGCGGCCATGTTTTTCGACCAATCAACATGGCTTGAAGGAATCTGATAGAGGGTCACCCAAGGAACATTTCTACAAAATTATTTGAAAATCGGCCTTACACTTTCGGAGGAGAAGATTTTTTAAGTTTTCACTATAGCCATATAAGGCAAAATAGCCCCGCCCCCCCTGGCGGCCATGTTTTTCGACCAATCAACACGGCTTGAAGGAATCTGATAGAGGGTCATCCAAGGAACATTTCTACAAAATTATTTGAAAATCGGCCTGACACTTTTGGAGGAGAAGATTTTTTAAGTTTTCACCATAGCCATATAAGGCAAAATAGCCCCGCCCCCCCTGGCGGCCATGTTTTTCGACCAATCAACATGGCTTGAAGGAATCTGATAGAGGGTCACCCAAGGAACATTTCTACTAAATTATTTGAAAATCGGCCTTACACTTTCGGAGGAGAAGATTTTTTAAGTTTTCACAATAGCCATATAAGGCAAAATAGCCCCGCCCCCCCCTGGCGGCCATGTTTTTCGACCAATCAACACGGCTTGAAGGAATCTGATAGAGGATCACCCAAGGAACATTTCTATAAAATTATTTGAAAATCGGCCTGACACTTTTGGAGGAGAAGATTTTTTAAGTTTGCACCATAGCCATATAAGGCAAAATAGCCCCGCCCCCCCTGGCGGCCATGTTTTTCGACCAATCAACATGGCTTGAAGGAATCTGATAGAGGGTCACCCAAGGAACATTTCTACAAAATTATTTGAAAATCGGCCTTACACTTTCGGAGGAGAAGATTTTTTAAGTTTTTACTATAGCCATATAAGGCAAAATAGCCCCGCCCCCCCTGGCGGCCATGTTTTTTGACCAATCAACAAGGCTTGAAGGAATCTGATAGAGGGTCATCCAAGGAACATTTCTACAAAATTATTTGAAAATCTGCCAACCAATTTGGGAGAAGAAGAATTTTGAAGTTTTTTCGGTTTCGTTGCCATGGAAACCAGAATTTTGCATGGATCCCAAAAATTTGAAGGAATTCTGGTGAGGTCATTGAGAGGATGCTTTCTGTGAAGTTTCATCCCAATTGACCCACTGGTTACTGAGGAGAAGAAGTTGACGCACGACGGACGACGGACAAAAGGCGATCACAATAACTCACCTTGAGCAAAGCTCAGGTGAGCTAAAAATGGAAAAAACATCTGATTTACGAGTTTTTACTCAGCCCTTATAATAATATCTCGCTAATAATTCCATTAACTCTAATGCAATTTGGTACATAAATTGCTTTGATAACCTTCATTTAACTTGCCCCCAGTCACTGCGTTACGGTCATGGTCGAGTGCTCTTAGGCAAGGCACATTTCCTAGCCTGGTTTATTTACCCAGGGATCATGAATAAGAGAACTTTTGCAGTGATATAACTGAAATAATGTTGAAATGGCAAAAAAACACACTTAAATTCCCCTAAGCACCAGCAATGCTGAAAAAAGTAAATGATTTTATCAATTGCTCACCAAATGCAATGTCCTATTCTCATCAGGTTCTGTCACTTCAAGACACCAAGTTGAAACTATTTTGTCAATAAGGCCATTTTTGTTCAAAACCAGCTTTGTAAAAAACTCAGCCCTTCATCTGGCATAAATTTCATTATCTAGAAAGAAACATTATACAAATAATAATGAAAGCTCATAATACAATGTTACTGACTTAGAACTGTCTTGGTTACAAAAGATATATGCTAAAAACAATAGATGTATGATAATTAACCCTTAACCCTTTCCCTCATGCAGAGGCCTCTGCAGCAAACGACTTTTGAAAATGAAATATTTCTCCTTTTGCCACAATGTTTTCAGCTTTAAATATTCAATAGAAATACCAACATTGAAAAAGATTTATTTAAATTTTCCCTAATTTTCTTTTTAAATTGACTCATATATTTGTTAATAAATTTAACATTGTGTTTATAACATAACTTACTGGGATTGGAAATGATTTTGGGGTTTAATGTTGTTATCAACAATTTTTCAGTCATATCAACATGGCCAGTTCACCTACACATGTGTTTCTTGGCTTTCTCATATCAGAACTCCATAACTCTTTTGAAGCAACAGGTTGCTTTTCCATATAGACCGAGATCATTAGTTGAAGACAAATGATGCATGTCACATTGACTTTTGTAAAATGTCAGAAAGAATGTTGGCCAAGCTAGGGTTCAAACTCAGAACCCCTGCATTGCTAGCCTGCATAGCTACCGGGGCTCAGCTGTGTTTCAAATGAAAGCACTGAAAGAAAGTTTGATAGGTAGCCAGGCCATTTCAATGACTTTTGTTGGTGGCTGATAAAAATGACTTTTGTAACGTTAAAGTAAATGAAGCAATATTCAACGTCAATAAGTTCTCCTTTTTACCATTATATTTTCAACTTTATTCAAAAATAATCATTCACTTACAGAGATTTTCCATATATTTGCGTCCATATTTTTTTAGCTGCAATTTTTGTTGTAATTGTGGAAAAAGGTTTTAATTTTATAATGTGGTAAATGCACATGATTAATGACAGAAGACCAAGCAATCTATTTGAGATATAAGGAGGGGGATTGTGCTTATTCTCACACACTGTTTTGAATATTCCCCTCTAAATGTATATGGAAGGGGGATTTTTTTTACAAAGACAAAGAAGAAAAAATGCTTCAATTTGTTAATAAAATCAATTTCCAAATATAATTCCCCCCTTGTTTTCCAATCCTTGATTGGACACTGAGCCCAAATAAAAGAATCTAGCAACTTATTTATTTTATTTGACCCCTTTACGACATCTAGACACTTTCTGATGCGACTGCAGCAGATGATTTTGAAAACATTGTGGCAAAAAGAGGAATTGCTCATAATGAGCAATTTATCCTTTTGCCACATTATTTTCAACTCTTTTAAATTATCATAGCCTCAGGTTTACCATATTCTTAACCATAATGATGTTTTCTAAGCCGTCTGCTGCGGATTAGTCATTATGTGGGAAAGGGTTAAAAGTGTTAGGTAGAAACTGAAAACTGAAAGAATTATATAATTGATAAAGGAGCAATCTCTTCTTTTTGTAAGGGTTTGCTTCTTTTGCTGCAATGTTTTTAACAGACAAAATTATGAACAGGACAGAAATTCAAACACAGCTAGGACTTCCTGTTTCAAACAGCACGTACTGCAACCAAGACTTAGTGTAAACAAGACATTTCACAACACAAGTAGATTTTTGTCAAACATCATTAACATAAATTTATAGAGCCTTGAAAGCATTGAGTTTTGTTAAATACAATACTGTTACTGAATGTCTGAACTGATTATATAACCAATGTCAAATCGTTGAGGCAAAGCGATTGTAACAGATAATCCATTGGTAAAACTGGTATTGATTGCCCATCAATAGAATTTAGGTGATTTTATTATTGGTAAATATAAACATGCGAGTCTTTGGAAACTGAATAGAACATGCTCACTGTCAAACACCTTCTCCAGATGAACAATTTGAAGCTTGAGAAGTTCAGTCCCTGCAGTCTTGTTGCAGTGTAAAAGGCTTGCACCTTCCTTATGACGCTGGATGATTATTTTGGCAGTAAATTTAAATACAGGCATGCTGACGAGAACCTAAAGCACCAAGTAAATGGTCAGGTTAAGCTTTAGATTGACTGATTGAGATTTAACGCCGTTTGCCAAATAATTTCAGTTATCACAGGGGTAAGTTGACCTCTCCATGTATTTCCTAACCTTTTCACACCAATCTTTCCAAATAACTGACTGCTTTTCCACATAAACTGTCAGTCTACTGGTGGAAGAAGGATGACGCTTGTAGCATTGACTTTGATCAAAGGCAGGCAAAAATACTGGTCAAGCTTGGCTTCGAGGTCACTACAGCCTACTGGAATCAGTCAACTTCGTATTCATTTAAAATCAACTGTATATAATATTTTTGCATGCCCTATTCCCATCTATCTTTGTGCTTCTTATTCGCATTTTCGGCTTTAAAATCAGGAAAAAAGTCAGGACCAGAACAAAGAAAATGATCAACTATGAGATAAATATCTTACCTTTGATTTTTAAAATATCCAGAGATTCATAAACACTTCCCAAACTCTCCAAATATTTTGTTGACTACTGTACAAAACAGTGAAAAGTGTAGTCGCCATTTTCCTATGAAATGTGCTTTTTTTCAATTTGGGCCAGGTCGCTTATATCCTAGCTAAAAATAAATGCAATGAATAATACGTCACACATGATCATGTGACTGTCTCAGTGAAGAAATGGGGGAAAAGTGAATAGTTAATCTTTCAAAGGAATCAGACAATTAAATGTTAATTTTGAAACAAGTATTTGTGATAACACGATATTTGTAGAACTGTTTATACACAAAATATCATTGCATGAATACATGTATCAAAATAATTGCAAGTTTATGTCTAAATATCTGTTTTTGCCCAATATTGTGTTGCAACATTGACTTTCTTCATAATGTTTATTCTTCTGGCTCATGTTTTTATAGAAAAATAATTTTGATCATAATTTTGCTGCCAGATTGCAGACGATGTAAGTTATATTTGAACCACAACATACTCGCCTATTGAAGACTTAATTGTTTTTAGTCCTACATTAAAAGACATCACATTATATGCGCTCATTTTGTTTATATTCTGCAGAATAAGGTTGCCAAATAAATGACAGATGATAAAATGAGCAAGCCAAAGTCTAAATTATTTGGACTAGATTTTGTGTTTATGCTGCTTTCAACAAATTTCCAGTTAAATATCACGGAGTTGCCTGGGTTAGGTACCAGTACATCTTGTACATTTATCCAGAGACCTAAATATAATCATTTGTAATGCTAAGCGTCAAGGAGGGCAGCCATTACCATGTTTAAAGTCAAGACTATTGAAAGAAGCAGGCTTGTTTGATAGTCCTTCAAAGAAAGAAGTCGCATATGTTTTTTTTCATTTTTTATTATCCAGCATATGCCTGCCATATAAATAACAGATGATAAAACGAGCAAGCGAAAGTCTAAATTATCAAGATTTCCGAATCATGGAATGACTGCATTTTCAATTAGAATAGTGGCAGTTGAATGCACTTTAAATTGCTCTAAATTCAATTATGTTTGGATGATTAGGAAATTCATCACATGAATATTCGTTTAATGTGTGCTAAAATAATATATTAATAATATAATAAATAAAAGTCGGTCCATACCTTTTAAGCTTTACGTTGAAACGGCCGCCATCTTGGACAAGTATAAAACCACCGTTATTTCAAATTCGAATTCTAGACGTTGCGTCAGAAATGAAGATCTACGTTCTCGGTTTGGCATAGAGTGAAAATATGCGAATTCTTTATTTATCGACAAAAAAGAATGAATCAGGATTTATTTAAATGAAATAAATTAAGTTGATAATGTTACAAAAGTAGTTATATATAGTCATTTTTATGAAATAAATCCAATTTAAGGTGGTCTCCTTAATGCCTATTTTTATACCTATTGAAATATACAGTACTCATTTTATAAAGTCATTTTTTTTATCACAATAGTATGTGATGTAGAAATTTAATGTTAGTAACTTAGAAAATCGTTAATGTACTTCACATTGAAAGTAATTTTGAAATGTGAAATTTATCTGTTGTTTGATTTTTGTCCTTGTAAAATATTAAGGAGACCGGGTTTGGTCTCCTTAATCCACCGGTCTCCTTAATGCCTATTTTTAGATACGCATGGTCTCCTTAATGCATATTCCATATATATATATATATATATATATATATATATATATCACCTAAAAGAAAACGATTATGAGTATTTATTGAAAATTAAATGTATTATTTGGTTTGGTAGCTTTTTGAATAATCCGTTATTATCCGGCTTTATTTGGTACAGTCAAGTTACCCTTAACAGATCACTAACGAAACAACGTAGTGCTTAAAAGAAATGGTCAATGTTTCGGAACTTGTTTGTTTATAGTCCACAAGTAAAATCATTTTCCTTTCAATTGACAAACACTTTTTCAGTGTAAACATGCAAAGACAAATGAGAATGATTGGTTATATTTCAATAGGTGTATGTATAATGTCAAAATAAATAACTAACATAATTAAGATCGCTAGCTGTTGCCGCGAAAACACATGTTCAATTCAAAACAGGGTAGAAATAACTGGGTCACGTAAACACTTGAAGTCCGACAAGCATCTTTTTTATTGTGTATTTAAATAATACCATGAAGTACTTACCTGCCAATTTATACACAATAATTTTGTTTAATAAATAAGTTAGCGTGTCTTGAACATTAAAGTGATCCGCTATTGGTTATGATCCGCTAAGGGTTACTTGACTGTATTATTCGGCTTAAAGAGTAACCGCAGAACATACTTGTATGAAATCTTGTTTGCACTTCCAGGACCAGTCGCACTAAACCCTTTAAGACATATATACACATTTTGACCCATCTAGCTGCAGCAGCTGACTTTTAAAAACATCTATTGATGCAAACATATGGAAAATCTATTGTGACAGTTCTTTCAAATCAATTCAATAACTAACCTCTTATTTAAAGAGGTTTTCCATATTATTAACCGGATATCTTCAAAGTCGTCTGCTTCAGATGTGATATAAAGGAGAAAGGGTTAAATAAGAAATGCGCATTACCAACACGTGCTCAACGTTTGTTTACAAACAAGATTGACCTACTTTTTACATCGGCTATTGTCGTCCCAACAAAATCTTCAACATCAAAGAATAAAAAATACTGGGTTGTATCTTTGCTTATTTCTAACATAATTTCGTATTTTGCGCGCTCTGCGAATCCTTTTCGCCTATTTTAGTTTGGCGTTATACGTGTGAAAGCTTGAGCCGAAGGCTCGAGCGAAGCACGCCTATAGGTTATACGTACGAACACATCATACGAGATCAAAACAACGAGAATTCAGTACAATCTTACTGTTTTTCACATATCAAATCTCAACCCCATAGCACTTTTTTTCGGCCATTTTGCTTCCGGTCTTACTGGTGAATGTAGAGCGCCTATGTAATAGAGAGTGAGAGCGCCTATGTAATAGAGATTGCCAAATGTGACGTCATTGCAACGAAAAGTAACGTCATTGTATGGCAAGTAATAAATAAATAACAAAAGGAAAACGACAGGAATGGTAGGAAAAGATAGTTTGACTCGTCACAAATGGATTTCATTCACTGGAAGGACTTTATGAAGGCTAAGTCGACTATTCTTTTGTACCTGTCATCATTATTTCATGGATTTTATATCTTTGCAATATAGAGAAGCAATAAACACTTGAAAATGATTGTAAATAATTTCAACGGAAGTTATCGTTCGTTACACTGGCCTCGGATATTATTTTAACTGAAAAGGACGAACAATTCTGTTTCTGTATCGGCATAGCTTCATTTCAAGGTAAGCTATTTATTATATCAATAATTTGCTTAAAAATATAACTTCATTTCTAAATTATTTGTTATATCTGTTGGGAACGATCCACGATGCTTTCGTCACATCGCGTGACGTCACATGGTGTGTATCGTTTATGACTGTATCTGTCATTTGAAGCCGAAGCCGTCTTGTCAAATGTTGACTCCACTCAAGAAAATAGCTATTAAAACTATCATATCTTCGACTGTCTAGTTGTATTGACTTTAAGACGTTTATCTATTTATTGCAGTAAATGTAGCAAACAAACAAAACTACAGTCAATTTCAAATTATTTGCCTTCAATTTACATTATTTTTTTACATTGTACAGTTTAACAGTTTATGTCTATGACCTAGTCTTTGTCAAATCATGAAAGTATGACCAGAATCAGTTCACCCTGATTTTGGGGTATACATAGTAAATGTCTTAATGTCTATATCCTCCAACCTGAAAGAGAGGAAAACACTTTCATGCCTTCAAATGAGTCCATTGTTTTTAAGAAATGATGTCATATGTGGACTATCAGTAAAACACATAACTTTTCTTTAACAGGCTGAATTTCTAGTAGTTTCATCTTTTTTTTTTATCCAAAATTTGTTTATTGATCAAACTCAAATGAGTCCATTGTTTTAAAGGAATGAGGTCATATGTGGGCTATCAGTAAGCACATAACTTTTCTTTGCTATATACAGTTAGTATATGGAAAGGTCTATAGAAGCCAATTTATTTTCAAGGTCATAGGTTAAAGGTCAAGGTCAAAATTGGACTTTGACTATTTCCCATATCAACAACCTTGTGACCACTCTACACCGAAGATCCTTCGACCGATCTTAACCAAACTTGGTAAACAGTTAGTATATTGCAAGGTCTAGCAGCCTATTTATTGTCAAGGTCATATGTTAAAGGTCAAGGTCAAAATTTGACTGACTATTTTCTTGAATACCGAGGAGATGCATCCGCTTTGATCATAGGTTAAAGGTCAAGGTCAAAATTGGACTCTGACTATTTCCCATATCAACAACCTTGTGACCACTCTACACTGAAGATCCTTCGACCGATCTTAACCAAACTTGGTATACAGTTAGTATATTGCAAGGTCTAGCAGCCTATTTATTGTCAAGGTCATATGTTAAAGGTCAAGGTCAAAATTTGACTGACTATTTTCTTGAATACCGAGGGGATGCATCCGCTTTGCGGTGCCCTTGTTTTAAATACTCTGCATGTATGTCTTCAAACCACATTTACAAAAGATTCAACATCTATTGACAGCACTATTTTCATACTTGGGAGCACAACATCCAATGATGTCATAGAACCCTTCAAATTGAAGAGCAAATGCAAAATAAAAAGCCTTTTACGGTCACCAATTTAGGTCCGTCTATGAAACAGGGCAATGTACACTAACTATATCAAACTAAAATAAGATAAAAACAAACTGAACATTGAAATCTGCAGATAAAGAGGATCAATCTCTTTTTAAATTCAACAAACACTCGAAATACTTTTTATTCAAATAAATATGTATAAACATTTTGGTTGAAAAATAAAGAAAACTTAAAGGCAGTTCATAATTAATGTCAGTTATAACTTATAAGTCACCAGTGACCTCACATAAGTGTTCTGTCCTCTGATATAACTGAAATACCACAGAAATGTATCTCTTTTCTGTTTTCTATGTAATCTATACAATACAAATGGTAAAATTTAAACTAGTATACATTCATTGTAACAAAAAAAATCTTATACTTTACTGACTGGTAATAAAATTACACATATTTTCATGAACTGCCGCTCAAAGTAAAAACCTATACTGTAGTTTAATGGTAGAACACCAGTCCTGGTCTAACAAGAGTTCTGAGTTCAAATCCCAGCAGGTACATGATTTGAAAGAAGCAACTAAACTTAACTTTATACATGAAACAATTAAGTTGTGCAACTAAACTTAACAATTTATACATGAAACAATTCTGTTGTGGGGAGTTGTCTTAATTAAACACTTATTACATTTTTGTCCAGGATTCTAGTGAAAATATTTTACTCCCTGTACCCTTTTCAAAAGCTTTTATAATTGCGCAACATTGATAACTCTGAGAATATGTACATGTTCACGGTCTAATCAGATATTTTACTATCCATTTTTTTTTTCAAACAACATATTTCATGTACATGTATACATAATCAGTTGTTGACACTTAGTCTGGTACTTATTAACAAATAACCTGATGCTGTTTCATGTTTTACAAATTAAAAACCAGAAAAGGAGATAGGGGTTCTGTTCAAAGGGAAATGTTGTTGAATAGGAACATAATTATGATATATTAATCATTTTGGATATGTTCATTTTGGATCAATTACAACATTCCGACAATGTATTCAGATTAGTAACAGAAATCATGTAATTTACATCAGGCAAGGGGCCAAACTTTACCCGTTCCAACATACATTTAAATGGGACTTTTGAAAATATTTGTCAACAATTAGTTTTCTCAGTCTGTATGCATAGTGTTCTCATCTTAAATTGTCTCAAGATTATACATTCAGCCAGATCATGCAAAGTTAGCCATGTGCCTTGGAAGATTGTTGTGTGGAGTACTTTAATATTCTAGAAAGCCAGGGGAAAATGTTAGGTGAACTGAAGTACCATTGAAAGTAATGTTAAGCTCAAGTCATTCAATCAACCATGGTAAGAGTCAGTTTCTAATTATATTTATTACTAGTTATATTACAAATAACTGGCATTTGTGAAAATAAATCAGAACATTCTTCAATGCCTTCTAAGTGTTGTTTTCCATCAACATCCTTGGAAATATTACTGTCTGTTACAATCCTGACCTAATAAAAAATAAAACAGATATGTACAAATTAAACTTAAATGCCTGATAAGGTTGTTTTTTTTTCAAAATGTTTTTCAAATTCTGTTTGGTAACTTTCTACAATTTGCCTATTAATTTGTTTCTTGTTGGGGCACTGACAGAACTTAATTAATTGTTCTTGCTTTCACACGACCTAGGCTTTGCCTATTAACATATTACGGGGAAAAAAAACATAAATGGTTTTTTTTCGCTTATAGGTAACGGGCGTGAGATACTTTTTTTTTTTTTTTTTCTTTCAATAACCCATGAAGCTTTCTGAAATGAAATTGGAAAAATCCATGGGGGCCGCCATTTTGGATATGTATAAAAAGCAGACGTAAAACACAGATTGAAAATTATTGTCGGCTTTTTAATCATTTTTTTTAAATCGGTATTTTGGGTATGTAATATATCTATAGGTGCTACCTATTTACGAAAAAAACGCAAGATAATTATAAACAAAAATTAAAGAGCATACTTTGGCCATAAAAAAGGATTTTTAAGTAATTGACTAGACAATAATAATGTTAATGTCATGTTTCTTGCATTATCAAAACATATTTGGAGTATTGCTGTTGTCTATTATTTGAACAGAAAATAATAAAGTAAAGACTTTTAGAAAATCAAGGAATACATTTATAATGAACGAGGTTAAAACATGAGGGCCAAGATTATCCTTAATCAATCACCTGCATTATGGTAAAGAAGCAAATAGATCATCCCTTTTCTGATGCCACCTGGCGACTGCCTTTTTCAACCCGTCAATATGACTGGAACAAATTATGTAAGGGGTCACATTTCTGCTAAACCCTTTCCCTATTAGAGACGGTGTGTGAGTCAATAGCTCATGTATAGGAATTTGGGGTCTTTCATGTTGATACCACTTTTTTGCGGGAAACGACGTCGCTCCATTGACGTTACGCCAAGATGAAGTGTAACGGAAATGACGTCACGTCCTTCTTTGGCTACGATACAGTCAAAATTTAGTTTCGGGCGTAGACGGCTAATGCTGTCGTTTTTTTTTAATAACGGGAAAACATATTTCTTACAGATGTCCATTTATGTTTAACTTTTCGTACAAATGTTAATTCCCACATATCACAGCACTTACTTGATCTTAAATATCGATTTTAAAAAAATGATTAAAAAGACGACAATAATTTTCAATCCGTGCTTTTCTGCTCATTTTATACATACCCAAAAAAACGATTTTAAAAAAAATGATTAAAAAGCCGACAATAATTTTCAATCTGTGTTATACGTCTGCTTTTTATACATAGATTTTTCCAGTTTCATTTCAGAAAGTTTCATGGGTTATTGAAAAAAAATATCTCACACCTGTTACCTATAAGCGGAAAAAAAACATTTATGGTTTTTCTTTCGTATAAAAATGAGCATCGTCACTTAAACTTTTAGAAGTAAAATGTCGAAATTAACAATGGTTGAAAAAGTAAGGTTTGTTGTGAGAAATGTTTTAATTGTCTTTTTATACTTTTTAAGTAATGTGGTGAAATGTATGTACGATAGATCATTTTTGTGTGACTTGGCAAAAAAAAAAGAACAAATCGTAGGTCATTTTGTGAGCAAAGCAAATCACCAAGGACTACAAACAACCTTGGTGGTGTAGTGGTATCTAGAGCGTCCACCTCGGTCGTGGGTTTGATCCTTGCCGGTTCATACCAAAGACTTTAACAAATTCAATAACAGCCGCCCAGTAGTACTTTTGGTAACAAAATTGTGCTTTAGAGGTTTGGACTTAAGCTTTCTCATGTATTGTATTATTAATTTCAGATAATCAGATGCAAGGATGGATCCATTACATGAACAGTTACTGAGAAATAATCTAACTAACCTGATTGACAGCATTGCAAAGCCGGATGATGTCAGTGACAAGCTTTTTGAAAGACAAATATTTACAGAAATCATGAGACTTGATGTTGAGGTATGATACTGTATATAAAAGAATTATTTTACAGCAAACAAGATAAGGACTCACTGTAAAGTCTTTAGGTCACCTGATCTCAAGATCAAGTTGAGCTTATTTTGAAATACAAATATTTACAGAAAGCATGAGACAAGATGTAGAGGTATGATAATGTATATAAAAGGATTATTTTACAGCAAACATGATAAGGACTCACTGTAAAGTCACTGTTAACTGAATAAACAGACCTAATCTTTAGGTCACCTGATCTCAAGATGAAGTTGAGCTATTTTTGAAATACAAATATTTACAGAAAGCATTAGACAAGAAGTTGAGGTATGAATGATACTGTATGTAAAAAGGATCATTTTACAGCAAACTTGATAAGGGCTCTCTGTAAAGTCACTGTTAAGTGAATTAACAGACCTCATCTGTAGGTCACCTGATCTCAAGGTCAAGTTGGGCTAGTTTGATTAGTATTTCTGAAAGAGAAATATTTACAGAAAGCATGGATACAAGATGTTGAAGTTTGAGCCTATATATAAAGGCAGAGGACAAGTTGGGTGTAACCTGGTCTTTTTCCCCACAATTTCCCTCTTATAACTTAAATGTTGTGGCTACTCAAAAGATGTCAAATAAGCATTTTAGAACATGAGAAATGCTTGTTATCGAGAGCTCTGTAAAAGTTTTATTTTACAGCAAACTTGAAATAAATGAATAAACAGACCTCAAATAAAGAGGTCAATTTTTTCTTTTATTACTCAAATGTTGTGGATACTCAAAAGATTCATCTCAACATAGTGTTTGAGTGTCAAATAACATTTTTAGAACATGAGAAATGCCCTTTATCGAGAGCTCTGTGAAAGTTTTATTTTACAGCAAACTTGATAAAGACTGTCAAATGAATAAACAGACCCGATATAATAAGGTCAATGTTAGCTATTTTGATTGGCTTTTTTTCCATTGTCTGTTTGTCATGCAAGTTCAAATAAGGGTCATTTTGGGTCTAAAACATCAGGTCACTAAGTAAAATTTAAGAAAAAACTTGTTTCAATGTTAAGGCTGCATTTATTTTAGTTCAGCATATTGAAACTTTGTCAGAATGCTTATCTTGATGATATAATGGCTAGACTTGAATATGGAATATATTGGTGAATTAAACTCTAGGTCATTTTAAGAAAACCTTGTAGATTTGAACTGCCACATATATTACTTGTGTATGTTAAAACTTTATCTTGATGGTTTTTGTTTTGCTAAGTTAAAATATGGGATGAATGTTGGGTCATAACCTATGTCACAAGAACAAATTCAAAGAAAATCTAGAGGGCCATTATTATAATTATTTTACTTGATCTTGATGAATTTCTTTCTTTAAGTTCTGATATTGGCATGTCTGGTCTTCGCTTAACTTTATAAGCTTTTTCTCTTAGTATTGTTTATGAACACATCATTATACGCTAGAGACGTATATGGTTGCATGCCACCCCCCCCCCCCCCCCCCCCCCCCCATGGCCCTTGTTTTCTTTAACATTTAAAAGCAAATTACCCTTTCCCACACACAACAAATCTGCAACAGATGACTGAAAATATCTAGGCAGCAATATGAAAATCTTCACAATAGAAAGTATAATTATTAAATACAGTTGAACAAATTCTTCTTCCTACTTTTGTCACTTGTTACCTCACCTGAGCACTAAGTGCTCAAGGTGAGTTGTTGTGTTCGCCTGTTGTCTGGTAATCGTATCCGTCTTGCCTCAACATCTTCTCCTCTGTCACCAGTGGGTCAATTGGGATGAAACTTCACAGACAGCATCCTCTCAGTGTCCTCACCAATATTCCAAGGTTTTTATTGTACATGCAGATATCTGGTTTCCATGTCAACCAAAAGAAAAAAAACTTAAAAACAAAATCTCCTCAAACCAGTAGTCTCATTTTCAAATAATTTTGTAGAAATGTTCCTTGGCTGACCTTCTTTAAGATTCCTTCAAGCCATGTTGATTGGTTGAAAAATTTGTCTTATCTCTTTCCCACATACGATAAATCTGATCTGCAGCAGACAACTTTGGAAATGTCTACTAAAAAATATGGCAAATCTCTATAATTGTTGGTATAATTAGTGTAAAAAATTAAAAACATTCCAATATGAGAAACTGCTCCTTTGGAGCAATTTCTCCTTTTTTTATGATGTTTTCAAAAGTCGTCTGCTGCAGATGTGTCAAAATGTGTCTATAAGTGGGAAAGGGATAATTATATGGCTTTAGTGTTAACTTTAAAAATCTTCATCTCAGAAAGTATATCGCCGATTTCCAAATCATTTTATAGGAATGTTCTTTGTGTGACCCTCTATTAGACTCCTTCATGTCACGTTGATAGGTAAAAGAACATGGACAACATGGGGCGGGGGCCTTGTATGGCTTTAGTGTAAACTTAAAAAATCTCCAAAAGTTTCAAGCCAAATTTCCCACATACGATAAATCTGATCTGCAGCAGACAACTTTGGAAATGTCTACTAAAAAATATGGGAAATCTCTATAATTGTTGGTATAATTAGTGTAAAAAATTAAAAACATTAGCGCAAAATGAGAAACTGCTCGTTTGGAGCAATTTCTCCTTATGTTATGATGTTTTCAAAAGTCGTCTGCTGCAGATGTGTCAAAATGTGTCTATAAGTGGGAAAGGGATAATTATATGGCTTTAGTGTAAACTTTAAAAATCTTCATCTCAGAAAGTATATCGCCGATTTCTAAATCATTTTATAGGAATGTTCTTTGTGTGACCCTCTATTATATTCCTTCATGTCACGTTGATAGGTAAAAGAACATGGACAACATGGGGCGGGGGCCTTGTATGGCTTTAGTGTAAACTTAAAAAATCTCCAAAACTTTCAAGCCAAATTTCAAATAATGTTGTAGAAATGTTCCTTAGGTGACCTTCTCAAAGATTCCATCAAGCCATGTTGATTGGTAAAAAAATGTGGTGGCCAGGGTTGCATTATATGTCAATAATGAAAACTTTCTTGAGTGATCTTCTACTAGATTACTTCAAGCCATGTTGATTTGTAAAAACAACGGGATTAAGGTTGGCGTAACAAATCACATCGTATTAATCAGGTGAGTGATCCACGGCCATCATGGCCCTCTTGTTGTCTCGCCCACGACAGTCACTTTTCGGCGATGATGTATTGTTTGGTCATGGGACATCATTCAACGTCGAAATGTTCAAGGTCAAGGTCATAATTTAGCAGAACTTGACATTGGTTAGGTAACTTAACCTCAAAACTTAACTTTAGTTTTATCTCAGCAACCCCTGCTGTAATTTTACTTAAACTTTGTCAGATGAATTGTTTGGTCATGGGACATCATTCAACATAAAATTTTCCAGGTTGCATTTTGATGCATCTGCATTTTGACTTCTGAAAACATAGAACTTTGCAAAAAAGGAATTGCTTATATTCAGCAATTATGTCTTATTGCCTCAGTGTTTTCAATTCTATTCTATAATATACTTTCATTTATAGAAATTGTCCATGGTTTTGCCTAAATGTAATCAAAAGTGCGTGCTGCAGATGTGTTTGTTGTCGAAATGTTTTATGTTAATCTAATGAACAATTCATTAAGTTGAGAAGATCTGAAACATACTCCTATACTCTTTTTCCTCTCTATTAGCTGAATGACTTTTCAAAACATTGTTGGGGAAGAAGTTATAGTTCAAAATTAGCAATATAATCCCGTACCTTTCTCCTTTAACAAAACTGTTTTTCTTCTCAGTTTGGATTCTGAATATTTTATTCTATATGTTTAAGTTCTTTTCTATCAGTGTTTTCAAATTAGATGAGTCTAATATTACATGTCAGGCTGAGGTAGGTAAACTACACCCTTTCCCACATACAGCAATTCTGCAGCAAATAAATTTGAAAATATCTAACCAAAAATGTAAAGAATCACCGTAAATTAGAGGTTAAATGCTAAATAAAGATAAACATTGTGGCTTAAGGGGAAATTGCTCATTATGAGCGAGATGGATTTTCAAAAGTTATCTGCTGCAATGGCTTCAGAAAGCGTTTGTATGTGGGAAAGTGTTAAAACAGGTTAATTATTTTTGAAGGCGATGAGAACAGACATTGAGAAAACTCGCCATTTATTAGACATCATACCGAGATGTGGACCTCAAGCATTTGATGCACTGATTAGAGTGTTACTGGAAACTGGAAATGAAAATGCCGCTAGAATTCTACAGTCTGGCACCCCTACCCGTGGCTATGCAATCCAAACACAGAGTGCAGAGCTGCCAGATGGTAAGTTCTTTTCTGTATTAAAGCTTTTTTCGCCCGCAAACGCATATTGACCCATTTGCAGCAGACTTTTGAAAACATTGAGGCAAAATGAGAAATTGCCATGATAGCTAAGCAAATCAGAAAATATTTATAAAACTGTAGACCCTAGTCAAATTACTATGCCAATTTTGGATAATCCCAGAATTCTAGGTATGGAGGAGTTATCTGCTAAAAAGGCTTCAGAAAGCATCTATATGTGGGAAAGGCTTAATTCCAAAAGTTTAGGTTCTCACAAGAATCGTCTCGGTACCTCTCTACTGTTTTGGTTGATTGGGGTTCTACTTAGTCTTAAAAAAATCACCTATGTATACATGTGTTTCATGGCTTTCGCACAAAAGGACCCAACACTACAATAATTCCAAGCAACCAGCAGTTTTTCCAGATAGATTGTTATCGTATTGGTGGAAGAAGAATGTGGCTTGTCGCATTGACCTTTGTCAAACGTTGGAAAGAACGTAGGCAGAGCTTGGGTTTGCAATCACACAACCCTAAGCTTGATTAACAGCCTGTGTGGCTACTGGCTGAGCTCCTGGGGCATCAGCTCTATTGGGTTTGGAGATCAAATAATGATCCTGAAATATCTTGAGATCTGGGGTAAATTCTCTACATTTTACATTTCAGTATGGCCCAGTGATCAAGCGATGACAGCAGAAATCAGAGTCAGGCCATGTGATGTAAATTCTCAGCTTGTTCGCTATAGATGGCTTAATGAAGATGTAAGTTTTGCGTCAATCTTTTTCCTAGACCTGGAGGATTTTCCATACCTCTCCCGTAGATAACTTTTGAAAACTTCCTTGCAAATTAGCTGTGATGAACAATTTCTACATTTTCCACACTATTTTAAACTCTTATTTCAAAAGTTAACAAATGTTTATTCAAATTTGTAGCTTGACTAGACAGTCATTTATTGCAGCATCACTGTTGTCATTCTCTCCCAACTTGGTTTATTTTTGCATTCAACCTCATTTCTTTTTAAATATTGGTGATTTTGGATTGAACCTTAGCCTTTTGCTTTATTAACCCTTTCTGCCATTCACAACCATTCTGTAGCAGACGACTTTGAAATCATCCAGACAAAAAGTGCTAAAATCTCTTTAAATGAAAGGATTATTTTTTTTTATATATAATTGAAAACACTGTGACATAAGGGGAAACAATTTCCCCTTTTGTCACAATGTTTTCAAAAGTTGTCTGCTACAGAGGCATCAGAAAGCGTCTATATGTGGTTAAAGGTTAAACATGATTGGTTCCCTACTTAATATCATGCTATTGCATATATAGGGATAGGTACCAGCGAAAAGATCAGACTCTCCCCATTGTTATATATTGGAAAATATGAACACATCAGACGTGGTCTGGACCGATTTTTATCTCGCCGGACCGATTTCAATCATAAAACTTGTAAAAAATAATTGGTCCAGATATTTTCATAAATCTCACTAATACCTACCTATATGTCACTTTGTAAACTAGAAGACAATAAAATCCCAGTTAGTACACATCGTCATCGTTTCTGAGACATCTGTAACCTTTTCGAGAGAGTCAATTACCGTGATGTAAACAAGATAATCGGTCCAATAAACTGTGTCAATCGAGTAATCTTATTGTTTCCTGCGGTTTGATAGATAATACATGGGGTATAGGTCTTCTTTAAAAGTGTTGATCAGTCTAACCAATTGTTTATCGGTCCCACTCCGGACTTAATGGCTAATTGACATGTTACTTTTGGACCGTTTGTAATTTTGAAACTGTAACAAACGATCTACATTAAAAGTGCTTATTAATGGAAACGTTTTTGAAGTCTATAATTGCCGACGATAATAAAAATTCGATATTTTATTACTCAAGAGTTTCAACGTGTATATTATGAGGCAGAAGTTTTGAGTTCATTTGTCTTTCGATACATTGTTGAAATGTCTCAACGCTATTTTCTTGCGATGTTCAAAAAGTCAAATGACTGGCATGGCAACTCCAATCATGTTGGCAAAGAGAACAGGGTTGGGGAACCTGTTCATAATGACTCAAAAGGGTAAAAGTACCTAAAGAAATGAAGGAACCGATTGAGATTTTAAAATTTTCGGAGCTCTAGTACACTTGTTGCCTTTACCATGGATAGCTAAATATATTCTACTGTCACATTAAATCCTCTACTTAAATATCATATGACACTACATTTTGTTCGAAATAAGCCTCATAAATCACATTATGCGATTAACCCTTTCCCTCATACGACAATTCTGCAGCAGACGACTTTGAACGTATTTTGTCAAAAAACAGAAAATCTCCATAATTGAATTGATAACCTATGACTAAAAGTGGAAAACATTGTGGCACAAGGAGAAATTGCACGTTTTGTGCAATTTCTTCTTTTGTCACTTTCAAAAAGCCGTCTGCTGCAGAGGCGTCTGAAAGCGTCGATATGAGGGAAAGGGTTAAATAGAATATCTTATTCTTGTTTATTTATTTTAACTTTTAATGAACTTGTTAACTAAGCTGAATATGACACTAGCCAAGGCTTGCGGCATATCATCTTAGTAAACTCCTTTATTAAAAGTGACAATGAATAAATAATCAGGAAATATCCTTTATTTAATTTCTAGGTTTACCCCATGAAAAAGATGAGGAGAGGAAGATGTATTGTAATATCAAATAGAGTGTTCTACGGTCCTTTGTTGAAAGATAAGACGGGAAAAATGAGATGCAATTTAAATGACAGGCAAGGAACGGAGCAAGACGAAGATGCGTTGAATGAATTATTCACTCAGTTGCAGTTCAACGTTGTCATTTACAGAGATAAAACAGCACAGGTAACTTTCCCCATTTTGATATAACTACAGCAGAGGAGATTTGAAAACATTATCCTTTTGTCACAATGTTCAATAATTATACTTTAATTTAAAGTAGAATTTCCACATTTTTGCTAAGAAGGTTTCAAAGTTGTCTGCTGCAGATTTCTTGTTTGTTTTAAATTGCTAATTTAATTCCTTCATACATACATTTTAATGCATCTGCATGTGGGTAAGTAATTTTATATTATCAATACATTTTAATATTATTATAAGTACAGTATTAAGAGACCACCTAAGGGAAATGCTGTAAGTGGTCTCTTATTGAGGTCCAAATGTATGTTTTGTTTGTTTATGTCTTATGTATACTACATTATACACGTATTGGTATTGAAGAATAAATAACACCAAACATTCTGTTTTTCTTTTAATTCTATATTTTATTTCAATATTAATCATATTTATTTGCAAAAGTGTAAGTAGATATTTAAAACATATTATATGATCACAAACTTGATTGTTATTTTTATTTAATGTTTTTATTTTACTATAACATGAAAAGGATATGTATGTTCACTAGATCACTCAGATCACTACTTCTTGCTAAAAAAGTTACTGATCGTGTTCTGTTTCAAAGACTGTCCTTCTAGAAACAAATCATTTAAGGAGTCATTTAAAGCCATCTCGGCAAGTCAAGTCTTTTGGAAAAATAATTCAAACGTTTTTGGCGCAATTACACCCGATATGTCTCTTTACTTCTCTGAGGACGTTTCTTCTTGGGTTTTCTTAGTCTTTAATTTCTTGTATTTTTGAACTTTGAGTTTAGCTCAACGTTAAAGTTTCGTTTTTTAAAAAAAATCTAAATAAGAACTGGTACTAGGGCTTTCATATTTGGAATATAGTTACATCTAATACCCTTTTTCACATTGCATGCTGAAGATGCTGAGTGTGACCTTCTTTATGGGTTAAAAAACATGATTGTTGGTGTTTTTTTGTGGATTTTGAGAATTGGACATAGCTTCATCATTTTTTGTTAGATTGATTTCAAATTGCGCACACACATTTCATAAGTAAAGTACTTCAACATATCAAACGCGTTTTCGGGTCAAACATTTGGATTTTTTCTTTTTTAATTCTTGTATTTTTGTACTTTGCGTTTAGCTCAACGTTAATTTTCGTTTTTTAGCTCACCTATGCACAAAGTGCAAGGTGAGCTTTTGTGATCGCTCACCGTCCGTCTTCGTCGTTGCGTCCGTCCGTTCACATTTTCCTACAAACGATTTCTCCTTCTAAACCAATTAACCAAATTCAAAATAATTTTACAGGAATGTTCCTTGGGTGGATCTCTTTCAAACATGTTCAAATAATTCTATTCCATGCAGAACTTTGGTTGCCAGGGCAACAAAAAGGGGGAAATTAACCAAAACTTAAAAAATCTTCTTGTACATGCCTTTGATATTTGGTATGTAGCATCATCTAGTGAACCTCTACCAAGAGCATCATCTAGTGGACCTCTACCAAGATTGTTCAAATTATAGCCGTGGGGTAAAAAATGACCCCATCCCGGGGATAACTTGTTTAACATAGACTCATATAGGGGTAAAACTTAAAAAAAATCTTGTCTAAAAGAGGGCCCAGGCCTTTGATATTGGGTATGTAGCATCATCTAGTGGACCTCTACCAAGATTGTTCAAATTATAACCCTGGGGTCAAAATGACCCCTCCCCTGGGGTCTATTGTTTTACATAGACTCATATAGAGAAAAAACTTAAAAAATCTTCTTGTCTAAAACAAGAGGGCTCAGGCCTTTGATATTTGGTATGTAGCATCATTGTGGACCTCTACCAAGATTGTTCAAATTATAGCCCTGGGGTCAAAAATTACCCCTCCCCGGGGGTCACTTGTTCTCCATAGAATCATAGAGATTTTTTTTTAAAAATCTTCTTGTCTAAAAGAACAGGGCCCAGGCCTTTAATATTTGGTATGTTGCATCATCTAGTGAACCTCTACCAAGACTGTTCAAATTATAGCCCTGGGGTAAAAAATGAACCCGTCCCGGGGGTCACTTGTTTAACATAGACTCATATAGGGGGAAAACTTAAAAAAAAATCTTGTCTAAAAGTAAAGGGCCCAGGCCTTTGATATTGGATATGTAGCATCATCTAGTGGACCTCTACCAAGATTGTTCAAATTATAGGCATTGGGTAAAAAAAGACCCCGCCTGGGGCCACTTGTTTTTCATAGACTCATATAGAGAAAAAAATTAAAAAATCTTCTTGTCTAAAAGTAGAGGGCCCAGGCCTTTGATATTTGGTATGTAGCATCATTGTAGACCTCTACCAAGATTGTTCAAATTATAGCCCGGGGGTCACTTGTTCTCCATAGACTCATAGAGATTTTTTTTTAAAATCTTCTTGTCTAAAAGAAGAGGCCCCAGGCCTTTGATATTTTGTATGTAGCATCATCTAGTGGACCTCTACCAAGATTGTTCAAATTATAGCCATGGGGTCAAAAATGATCCCATCCCGGGGGTCCCTTGTTTAACATAGGCTCATTTAGGGGAAAAACTTGGAAAATCTTCTTGTCTAAAAGTAGAGGGCCCTGGCCTTTGACATTTGGTATGTAGCATCATCTAGTGGACCTCTACCAAGATTGTTCAAATTATAGCCATGGGGTAAAAAATGACCCCATCTCGGGGGTCCCTTGTTTTACATAGACTCATTTAGGGGAACAACTTTAAAAATCTTCTTGTCTAAAAGTAGAGGGCCCTGGCTTTTAATATTTGGTATTTAGCATCATCTAGTGGACCTCTACCAAGATTGTTCAAAGTATAGCCATGGGGTAAAGAATTGCCCCTCACCGGGGGTCACTTGTTTTACATAGATAGGGAAAAAACTTTAAAAATCTTCTAGTCTAAAAGATATTTGGGATGTAGCATCATCTAGTGGACCCCTACCAAGATTGTTCAAATTATAGCCATGGGGTAAATAATTACCCCTTCACGGAGGTCACTTGTTTTACGAAGATAGGGAAAAAACTTTAAAAATCTTCTTGTCTAAAAATATTTGGTATGCAGCATCATATAGTGAAACACTACCAAGATTGTTCAAATTATAGCCCTGGGGTCAAAAAACGGCCCCACCCTGGCCACTTGTTTTACATATACTCGTATAGGGAAAAACTTTAAATATCTTGTCTAAAAGTTTAATATTTGAAATCTAACTTCATCTAGTGGACTTCTACCAAGATTGGTCAAATTATTATAGCCCTGGTGTCAAACATGTCTCCACCCTGGGAATCACTTGTTTTACCTGGACTTGTTAAGGTAAACACTTCAAAATATCTTTGTCCATTATCCATGAATGTTCTTTGGGTGCCCCTCTACTAAGACTTTAAATTATTTTAATAGGATGATAAACATGGCCACCAGGTTTTCCGTATATATGTATATATGTATAGACAAAGAACAATGAAAACTTTTTAAGTTTGATTAAATCAGGTGAGCGATATAGGACTATCATGGTCCTCTTGTTTTATTTTTTTAAATAGTTATAGTGATCGGATTGTGTCTGGCTACTGTTATGCAGTGTGCGTCGCGCGTCGTTCGTCAACATCTTCTCCTCAGTTACCAGTGGGCGTATTGGGATGAAACTTCACAGAAAGCATCCTCTCAATGACCTCACCAGAATGTCTTCAAATATTTGGGATCCATGCAGAATTCAATTTTCCATAGCAACGAAACAAAAAAACCTTTAAAATTCTTCTACTTCAAAACTGGTTGGTTGATTTACAAGTAATTTTGTAGAAATGTACCTTAAGTGATCCTCTATTAGATTTCTTTAATCCATGTTGATTGGTCGAAATGAAAGCCGCCAGGGGGGCAGGGCTATTTTGCCTATATGGAAACTTAAAAGTGTAAGGGTGATTTTCAAATAATTTTGTAGAAATGTACCTTGGCTGACCCTCCATCAGATTCCTTCAAGCCATGTCGACTGGTAAAAAAAAAATGACCACCAGGGGGCGGGGCTGTTTTAGTCTAGTGGGATTTCTGAAAAAAGGCCCTGCATAAGAATCAAGGGGCATTTTTGGGTAAAAGTTGGGAACCAGACTTTTTAGCATAATTCAGGTATGCTGAATCCGATAAACCTGGTTCCCAAGCGAAATTTTGAGTTTTAAGGGTCTAATTTGCATATTCAAAATGGCCACCGAATCGCGAATTCGGTGCATTTTTCAAATCATTTTTTGCAATATCTCTGGAACTTGATAAGCAAATATGTCAAATGAAGTGTCTATACCTATGTTTTCAGGGCCAAGAAAAAAGATTAAACCATCTTGGAAGTAATTAGTGTTGACTAATACTCATAAATATGCAAATTAGCGGCCGCCATTACTGAAAAAACATTTTCATCCATTATCTCAGGAACTAGGGAACCAAATATGTTAAATGAAGTGTCTATACCTATGTTTTCAGGGTCAGGGAACACGAAGATACGTTTTAAAGCAAGTATTGATAAGCCTAGGCATACTCTCAAATATGCAAATTAGCGTCCGCCATTACTGAAAAATCATTTTCATCCATTATCTCCGTAACTAGTGAACCAATTATATCAAATGAAGGGTCTATAACTATGTTTCCAGGGTCAGGGAAAATGATAAAGGCATTTTTAAAGCTAACAGTGATCAGCCTGGGCATATTCTTTAATAATTTTAATTAAAATATATGACAAATAAATGAAGTCTATCCCTTTTGTGAGGTTCAGAAGTAAAGGTGGATGAGATCAAATCCTGAGATCTACAAGTTTCAGATAATACAGTTCAGTTGACTAGACCATATTCATACACGGAGTTTGATCATTAATCTGCTGATGACATGCACACATTGCTGTGCATCGTAACCTAGATTTGCGGCATTTACAATGATGATTCCTGCATTGCTTTTGGCATGCACATGAAATCATCTCCAGACAACTTTCTGGGATCTGATACAATGACATTAGAATAGGCTGTAGTCCTGAATCACCACGTTTCCATCCCATATCCACTGGTGCCGGAAGCTCAGGTATCGCACAGTCAGCGTTTCTCCAGACTATTCTTTGAAAGTGAACTCGCATCAAGTGGAATCGGAGAGCATCACTTGTCGGCGACATTGTCTCTGGTTTAATCGTCTTTGAAAACAGTATATGTCTTGCTGCATCAACAGAGTCTGTTTTGTGCACATTATATATCCTGCATACAAAGGTTTCTGAAGATCGAATGGTCTACTCTGTTAGTTCACCGATTCCCAAGTTCTTGAGGAGTTGATGGTGCTCTTTGAAGACTTTCCATGTTGACCTTTTGGTGTGATTTGCAATGTATGAAGTGGTGTCGCAACCAGTTAATGCATGATATGGTAACAGAGATGTTGCTGAATCTCTTGGTAAGTTGTTGAAAACTGTTTCTTGCTGGTACCAGACATCATCAATAGATGCTCACATTGTTGTTCTACACGTGGAAAGTGAGCAACCAAAAGGGCGAGAACATCAGTGTCCCGTGATGACACAACAACTGTATTAAACTGGCTGTGCACAGCATGTAACACCAACCGAGTGTCGGCTTCCTCGTGTGTTGCTCTCAGTAGAGTCAAATCAGTTGTTATCTTTGATGACCTTACCTCAAGCTCCTCTCTGAATCCCCCAGCAACTACAATCTCCTTATCAACAGGTGCCTGAGAACACAGTTCCTCGGACAGAAATTGGGCAAGATCTACTTTATTGTCAGCAAGGGACAGAAAGTTTGTCCAGTCTTTTGGAAGAGGCACCTCAATAAGTCGTCTTATTGGTCGCGCTGTTTTCGTACGTCTTGTCCTTGTAGCACCCTTTATTGTCTCTTCTTTATACCTGTCGAACACAACGTCTACCCGTTGATAATTAGACCTTGCCTTCAGTACTGCTCTTACGTATGTGTCGGCCAAATCCCCAAAGGTCACTGTATTATCAGGCTTACCAAGAGAAACCACCAATGCTTGCCCATCAATGATGAGGCAAGACGATGAGTCGTGAAGTTCAATAGCTTCGGGACATACGATGCCTTCAGTTAACTTCTCTGCGAGTACGGACTTGTTTCCTGTGCGCAACGTACAATTCATTTCGGCAAGTGATACAGGGACTGGTAGAAGTTCGTGCTTGAACAGATGGCAGGTCAACTGGACGACCTGCCTCGTAGGCAGTAACAATGCGTTGGAGGACGTTTCTGTCAGCCTTGAAGGCAGTTCGATTGTCTTTGTCTTTAGTGTCTTTGACCACTTCATACAGAGATGCAAAAGTTTTAGCATTACACCTGTGTAAGGAGGCATGTATGGGGACATCCGGCTTGTCACCTTGTTCAGGTACATTCATCCTCTGCTGAACGAATGTAATCACTTCTTCTTGTCCCAGTTCCTTGGCACAAAGTAACAAATTCTGGATTGCTTCGGTTGCTAGATCCTTTGTGGCGAGATTTTGTAATGACTCTGGTGAAACTGATGTAAACACCTTGAATTCCTGGAAGACTGAGAGCAATGCATTCTCGTCGTCGGTGTCCCGCTTTTGCCGTGATTTGGTAGCCTCATTATGAACGCGTGTACTGCCAGGACTGTGGTGGAACATTGCATTTGTTTCAGCTGAGATATGAGACCTCAGATTGTATGAAAGTGTCTACAGAGCGCTGATGTTGTCTTCGTGATACCAATGATTCCATCTCCTTTCTTTCCTGTACCATTTATCCACTCCATGGCTAGGTCTGGGTCAACTTGATTAAACTTTTGAACAGAACGCTTGACAACAAAGTTGCCCCTTTGAAACTCTGATAACACAGGTTCTGGAAGTTGGTGCATCTCACCTATGTTCACTGGACCCCATCTTGCGTAATTCAGGTGATCATACCGCATGAAGTATGGCAACATCAGACTGAATGCGTAGAGATGAAGGTCCCAGATTCCATCACGCTGTGCGCGGGTGAACTGCAATATTATGGATACCATGTTCATGTAGCGCCACCAGAAGACAAAGTTCACATCATTGAATTTGCTTTCTACGAAATCCTGCAGGAGCCTATGAAACCGTTCTTCCTTCAGACTTGTTATTAACTCCGGAATGCGTTCCTGCTCTTCATCAGCAGCCATTGCAGCAACACAATCGTAACATTTCTTGTCCGATTATTCAGCATACAAGAGAAACTTTGGCAATAAAAATCCGCCACATGGCTTGCAAGGTGAGTTTGTGAGCTCTCATCGCCTTGTTGTATGCTTTTCCTGTCATTACAAGCTGCACAGCACCCTCCCCAAGCAATCCACTCTCCAGCCACACCTCACCTAAACCAGATCCAGCCATGTGATCTCCTATAGCCTTCAGGAAGTTAATCGCGGTATAAGTGGGATTAATTTATCCCGATAATTTACGACTGACCACTTGTGTTCCATGAGTTTGCAGAATAGTGCTTGGTCCACTGTTATGAATGTATGCTCTTGGTCAAAATGTGAAGATATTGCCATGCATCTCTTCACAACTGTATTAAGTGTATCTTACTCATGAGCCGCCGGGGCAAGAATTATGGGAAGTATCCTACTGCTGTCTGCTCTGGGTCCTCGGAAGAGACCGCCTGATTGAATACAGTCCAAGACGGTTTTGTGTCGGAATCTTGACGTCGCAGAAAGAAAGCCATGTCCGTTGCTTGTGCTTGTTTTACACATTCACTGTCTGCTTCAGATTGTGTGAACCAGGCCTTGTCAACAGGGACTGTGAATACTGGCTCACTGGTGGCAGGGTTTATATTGACAGGATAGAGGTACTCAAGGACATTTATTACCGTCAGCGTATGTCTAGTGGATGGCTCAAGATTCTGAAGTTCAGCATCTGCTTTTTGTCCCCGTTGCCATTTGCGTTGCATGGAAAGTATTTTTTCCATCAAGTGTTTCGCACATTAGGCGATATTGCTCAGTAGACAAAAAGCATGTTATAGGTTTTCTCAAGTTGGGAAATCTCTATATTTTATCATTGAGTATATAATATAAACACTTCATGCATTAGTCAATCATATATATTGAATGACATTTTGTTCTGTAGTTGTGGGCACTTGTATATTTGAGAGTATGCCTAGTGTTATCAATACTTGATTTAAAATGCCTTAATCGTATTCCCTGACCCTGAAAACATAGGTATAGACACTGCATTTGACATATTTGGTTCCCCAGTTCCGGAGATAATGGATAAAAATGTTTTTTTAGTAATGGCGGCCGCTAATTTGCATATTTGCGAGTATTGTTTAACACTTATTACTTCAAAAAAGGCTTTATCTTATTCCCTGACCCTGAATACATAGATATAAACATTTCATTTGACATATTTGCTTATCTAGTTTCAGAGATAGTGCAGAAAATGGTTCAAAAAGTTCCCCAAATTTGCAATTTGGCGGCCATTTTGTTTATGCAAATTAGACCCTTAAAACCCAAAATTACGCTTGGGAACCGGGTTAATCGGGTTCAGCATACCCAAATTATGCTAAAAAGTATGGTTCCCAACTTTTACCCCAAAATGCCCCTAACATGCACATTTTCCAGAATTCCCACTAGACTATTTTGCATTATATGTATATAGTCATAACTTTAAAAAAAATCTTCTCCCAAAATACTTGGCTGATTTTTAACTTGAAATTCTGGTTAAAGTTTTGTGTGCAACTAAGTTAAAAGTCCATATCTTAGTATTTCCTTCATGCATTGCATTGAAACTTTCTAAAAACCTACCTAACCATCACATCTATGTAAACAATCAAGTATGATAACTCTATCAGCATATCATGCAAATTATGGCCCTTTTTTGGGTCTAGAAATTTGGTTTAAGTTTTGCATGCAACTAAATTAAGATTTGATATCCTAGTATTTACTTGATGCATTTGCTTTGATACATTATACAACCCTTCCCAACGTTCACACCTATGTAGATTTCCAAGTTAAGTAACTATATCCTGCATTTTATGCAAGTTATGGCCCTTTTTGGACATAAAGTTTTGCATGCACCTATATTAATAGACCATATCTTTGATGCATTGCATTGACACTTTATACAGCACTTTCAACCATCACACGTATGTAAACAATCAAGTATGGTAACTCTATCCAGCATTTTATGCAAGTTATGGCCCTTTTTAGACTTAGAAAATCTGGTTTAAGTTTTGCGTGCAACTACATGTACATTTAAAGTCCATATCTTAGTAACTACTGGAAGCATTGTATTGATTAAAGTCCATATCTCAGTAACTACTTGAAGCTTTGTATTGAAACTTTATACACCAATTAAGATAAGTCTATCCTGCATATGATGCAAATTGTTGCCCTTTTTTACTTAGAAATTAAGGTTTAAAGGTTTGCGTGCAACAACATTAAGAGTCCATATCTTAGTAACTACTTGATGCATTCCATTGAAACGTTATACAACCCTTGCCAACCATCACATCTATGCAAATAATCAAGTTAAATAACTCTATCCTGCATATAATGCAAATTATCACCCTTTAAGAAATTCTTGTTAAAGTTTTGCATGCAAAAATCTTCTCCTCCCAAAGTGTCTGGACGATTTTAAAGTTTTATTATTTTACCTTTTGACTTTTACACTTTCATTGACAGCCAGACATTTAATTACGCATATTTCTTGTTACCCAATATTATGATTATAGTTGAGTTGAATTCAAATAGTTAAAAAATTGCAAACTGTCAGTACGATTTTTTCTCTTCAAGTTTTATTTACCTCTAGATTGCCCTGTTTGTCGTAAGCGAAGCTTAATCATGAGATATACAAAATATGGAAAACATATACGTAAACAATGTTAAAATTTGAAAAATGAGCATCAAAATATACAAATATGGAACACCTTATTATTTTTTGTCAGATCTCCACTTGTCTCTGGGTCAAAATGTCGAAATTTTAATCTCAAAATCAGTTTATATCATGTTGGCAATCAACGCCTGATTGGCTGCTATTTCATAACTGCTAATCAAAGTAAACAATGACACACGCTAGCCGATTATGGAACAGTCCTATTACATTGTATACAGTACACAGCTTTTAACACATATTGTTAGGACAAACAGACATACTAGAAAACTATGACATGCAACAAGATTTATGCAATTAGTATAATCCGGACCAATTGAGAGAAAAAAAACCATATACATGTTTGGACTCCCGGACTAATGAAGCGGATTTTATGTGTAAATGTTTCCGATATTTTTTGTCCGGTTCCAGAACGCGAATTTCCGTATTAACGGAGAATATTAAGCATGATAGTTTTGCATGCAACTACATTAAGATTTGATATCCTAGTATTTACTTGATGCATTTGCTTTGAAACTTTATACAACCCTTCCCAACTTTCACACCTATGTAGATTTTCAAGTTAAGTAACTATATCCTGCATTTTATGCAAGTTATGGCCCTTTTTGGACTTAAAGTTTTGCATGCACCTATATTAATAGACCATATCTTTGATGCATTGCATTGAAACTTTATACAGCACTTACCAACCACCTATGTAAACAATTAAGTATGGTAACTCTATCCAGCATTTTATGCAAGTTATGGCCCTTTTTAGACTTAGAAATTCTGGTTTAAGTTTTGCGTGCAATTACATTTAAAGTCCATATCTCAGTAACTACTGGAAGCATTGTATTGATTAAAATCCATATCTCAGTAACTACTTGAAGCATTGTATTGAAACTTTATACACCAATTAAGATAAGTCTATCCTGCATATGATGCAAATTGTTGCCCTTTTTTACTTAGAAATTAAGGTTAAAGGTTTGCGTGCAACTTCATTAAGAGTCCATATCTTAGTAACTACTTGATGCATTCCATTGAAACGTTATACAACCCTTCCCAACCATCACATCTATGCAAATAATCAAGTTAAATAACTTGATCCTGCATATAATGCAAATTATCACCCTTTAAGAAATTCTTGTTAAAGTTTTGCATGCAAAAATCTTCTCTTCCCAAAGTGTCTGGCAGATTTTAAAGTTTTATTATTTTACTTTATGACTTTTACACTTTCATTGACAGCCAGACATTTAATTACGCATATTTCTTGTTATTAAAATGGGATGGATTTTAGTGTCCTTTGGTTGCAGACAACAGGATCTTGCTTATTGCAGGTTAAATTATGAATGAAAAACATTGGGGGAATTTAATGTGGTCGCTTACACCAGGGAGTCGGTTATATCAGATGGTAGGTAGTAAAGGTTTGACTGTATGTTATAGTTCAATATCCGACATATTTAAACATATACATAGTTTTTTATACGACCATTTCTTAAAAACGGTACGTATTATGGTATGGTCATGTCCCTCCCTCCCTCCGTCCGTCCCTCCGTCTGATCGGGTTTTCCGCACTTTTTTCTTACATACTTTGAGCTATTGAGCTGAAATTTAGTATAAGGCTTTGTAGTGATGTGTCACATATCAAGTTCATATTTCCTGGGATTTCGTCAATTTTTGAATGAGTTATGCCCCTTTTTGGACTTAGAATATTTGTTTTCCGCACTTTTTTTCTACATGCTTTGATGTATTGAGCTGAAATTATGTATATGGCTTTGTAATCAAGTGTCACAGATCAAGTTCACATTTCCTCGGATTTCGTATTTGTCAATTTCTGCATGAGTTATGCATTTTTCATAGTTTCCCATTATTCTTTAACAACTTATTCCTGAACAACTTTATTAACTTTTTACAAACAAACAATATATCAAAACAACGAGGAAACTTACAAAGAAGTTCCTGACGGGCGTATTATGTACCGTTTGCGGTACTCTTGTTATCATACTGCAAAAGTATTATGAAAATAAAGTGCATGCATATGAAACAATCTAACATTCATTCATTCGCACACACACACACACTCACTCACTCACATAATAAACATGACTCAACTCAACACTAAGTACATAATAAGCATAAATGTGTCAAGTGCATGCAATTTATTTTCATAATACTTATGTTGTAAGACCACAAACAATGTAAAGTTTAAGTCAATAAAATATATTTATCTATCATTTCTAAGTACATGTTAATATAATTTATCTGTTTTTCTTTTAGGAAATGTTACAGATTCTGGAAGAAGAAGGAAGAAATCCAGGCCATGCAGATGCTGATTGTTTTGTCTGTGTGCTCTGTAGTCACGGAACCAGGGAAGGTATATTCGGTGTTGATGGGGGTGTGATTCGTCTTGACGGTGTAACGCGATGTTTCGATGGTGATAACTGTCCAGCATTAGTCACTAAACCAAAACTGTTTTTTATTCAGGCTTGTCAAGGAGGTTTGTACCTAGTTTGTTACCCTTTTTACCTGATATCAAAATAGGCCAGTGGCCTCTCAGATAAATATAATGGAATTAATAATACCCAGCAAAGAATGTTTATTGTGATATACTGGAATCATCGCATTGGTTGGTTGATCTGACATACTAGTTTTATGGAGCAAACTATTCCTTCAACTTTTATCTCCAAGGGCTGAAAATGACTTCTTTTCTGCAACCACTTGGCAAATTTGGATGATGCCTCAATGTCCTCTCCTAAATTCCCTAAAGTTTATTAGATACATGCAAATGAAACGAAGAATTGAATTTTTTTCCTCCAATATGGCTGCCCAGGGAGCATGCTGTTTTGCTTTATTTTGCTTGAGTCAAACCTTTTTAGATATTTTAATGTTCCTTGGATTACCCTCTGTGAGATTCCTTCCAGTCAAGTTGAGGGGAGGGGCTGTTTTGTCTTAAATTGCTGTAGTTAAAACTTGAAAATCTTCTCCGACGGAAGTATTACTTTTGTCGAGCCCTTTTGTGGTGAGCTCGACATAGCTGTCACAATGGCAGTTCGGTGTGTGTTCGTGCATATGTGTGTATGTCTGTCCGAACCTTGTCCAGCCTGCATTTTAACCATGCATCATAGGATTTCCAAGAAACTTTGCACAAACATTCACCGTGATGAGGCGGCGTGTCACGCCCAAAACCGAGGCCTGTACCTCAAATGTCAAGATCACACTTAGAAGTCAAAGATCAAAACGAGCACTGTTTAATAGATCTGTACCTTGTCCAGCCCACATCTCAACTATGCATCATCTAATTCCCAAGTTACTGAGCACGCGTGTTCACCATGATACGGTGAAGTGTTGCCGACAAGAGCCTGGCCTGTACCTTAAAGGTCAAGGTCACACTAAGAGGTCAAATGTCAAAATGAGAAACCATACATCATAGGATTCCAAAGTTATTGTGCACACATTTTCACTATGATGAGGTGATGATGGCAGAACTGAAAACAAATTTTGAAAAAAATAGTGTTATTTTTTCCAGAGACGTCTGATGTTGGAGTAAATGTTGATAATTTAGACAGCGGTCCGGATATAAGTGAGTTAGTTGGCAACATGACACTGGAAAACAGAGCTGATGCTGAAAGGGATCCAGCTGTACCTGTGGCCCAGCCAAGGACTGTTCCCGCAAAAATTGATATGCTGGTCGCCAGTGCAACCCAACCAGGTATGTTGATGTATTTAGAAATCAAATTATTTCTAATTTTGAAATTTCATTAGAGAAACAGTTAACCCTTTCCCAAATGCAAAGGATTTTTGACTCATTTTTTGTTGACAATGGACACATTTTTAAAATGGTTCCCAGAACTATTGATATGCTAGTCGCCAGTCCAACTCATCCAGGTTTGTTGATGTATTTGGAGATGTATCAAATTCTTTACAAATTTAACAAACTGAAGAAATAACCATTTTCCTAAAACAGAGGATTTTGGACACATGACAAATTTTGAAAATGTTGCTGGAAAATTAGAAATTGCACATAATGAGCAGTTTCTCCTTTTCCAAATATGCTCTCCAATCTGTATCAATATTAAACTTTTAAATTTTATCATTGTTATGCCCATATTTTCAAAGCAGACAACTGAAACCATTTTCCAGGTACAACAAATCTGATGCTGTCAACTTTGAAAACATGTACTCAAAATGGTAGAAATCTTTATAACCATTGACTATAGAGCTCAAAACATTCTGGCAATAGAATCAATTGTTCATTATGAGAAATTTCTGTCGTCATTTTTCAAAAAGTCATCAAATGTCAAAGCCGGACATAATAAGTTTAAAGCTAGTTCTGACTGATCAGGGTCTATATTGCTTTTACCTTTTGCCTGATTAAGACGACCTTTTCAATTTATTTTGCTAAAAAGAGGAATTTCTCCTTTTTGAACATTGTTAACTTTGATTCAGTAGTAACAAAAGTTACAGTTTTTCAAAGGAAATAGTCAAAGCAGACAGCTCATAAATCTTTCTGTCAATCCATGTAGCTCAGTCAATAAAGGAGTAGAACCCCTGACTCGCCAATTAATACTTTCCAATGACTGACAATCTTCCACCAGACTTTAAAAATGGTAATGGCTTTCCCTCCTTATCACTCGGGGTTAGTTGGACGACTAACTTGCTTGTGTCATGATAAATGGACCAATAATTATGGTAACTTACACAGGAAACGTTGTTATATAATGGAAAAATTGTTGAAACCAGAGTAAATCGCAAAATACAAACATTCCAACGTTTTAAAAGTCTTATGTGGGAAGAATGATATGGTGAGAACAGGTGCGAGAAATCCAGGAAATACATATAATAAATCAAATCAGCAGGAGATGTCTTTGGAAACATTGATGCAGTATATATTAAATCTCAATAAATGAAAGTATAATTGTTGAATAGTGTTCAAAACATTGTGGTAAAAAGAGAAATTGCTCAATGTTTTCAAAATGGTTTTCTGAAGATGCCTCAAAATTAGTCTTTCCAGATAATAATAGAACCAGTGGCCTAAATAAGGAGGAGTAAATTGAGCCTGGAACTATAAAAATAATAATACTAATAAAGACTTTATTTATAAAGGCTGCACATTAGGGTTTACCCAGTCTCATAAAATGTTCTCATTGCTCAGAAATAAACTCCATGATCCAAATATGACATCTTGTTGGTCACTTTTAAGAAGAAATTTACTTCTGACCATTGAAATATTTTAATTACACATTCTGAGCACAGAGTTAACTTTCATAGTTGAGGAGCCTTTTTTTTTGCCCCACAATATCTCTTATTACTCGTCTAAACCGAATGTTGCAATATAACAATATAGGGGATAGAAGTCAAATAATGCTTTAACATTTTGCTACACATATCAAATCTGCAGCAGACAACTTAGACAATCTTGGGAAATGTCTATAAATGAAGATATAATTACTGAAAAAGATACTGTGGCAGAAGGTTAAATATAGCTCTTTATTAGCAATTTGCTCTTTTGACACAATGTTTTCAAAAATTGTCATTTGCAGAGGCTTCAGAAAGCATCTGTATGTGGGAAAGGGTTAAAACAGGTGAATGTTTTCCATTTAAGGTTATGTTTCTTTGCGGAATGTACATTATGGATCATGGTTCATCCAGGCAGTGGTTTATGTGTTTCAAAGATTTGCTTCTGAGAAACATATACTGGATCTTCTAATCCTGGTATGTATTAATCTGTCAATGTCAGCCTCAATGTAACATCTCTTGTTATACTTTCATTTTTAGCTCCACTGGTTGAAAGCCAGTCAAGCTTATGTCATGGCGAATTGTCCGTTGTGCGTGTGTTCGTAAACTTTTTGCTTCAAACGACTTCTCCTCCCTAACCACTTGGCCAATTGGGATGAAACTTCATAGGAAGTATCCTCTTAATGTCCTCTCCTAAATTCCTTCAAATTGTTTGTATCCATGCAAAATTCTTCTTTTAAAAAATCTTCTCCTACGAAAGTGTTTGGCCAATTTTCAAATTATTTTGTAGAAATGTTTTTTTGGAAACTTTCTATCAGATTCCAAGTTGATTGGTCGAAAAACATGGCCACCAAGGGGCGGGGCTATTTTGCCTTATTTGGCTAAAGTGTAAAATTAAAAAATCTTCTTCTCCGAAAGTGTCAGGCTGATTTTCAAATAATTCTGTAGAAATGTTCCTAGGGTGACTCTCTATCAGATTCCTTCAAGCCATGTTGATTGGTAAAAAAACATGGCCACCAGGGGGCTGGGCAATTTGGAGATTTAATTTTTGCCTAATGGTTGTTGAGAGATACTGGCCCTCTTGGGCCTCTTGTTATTCTCCTTACCATATTTGAACCTATATGTTTTCAAAGTTGTCTGCTGCAGATTTATTGTATGTGGGAAAGGGTTTACCTTATCTTATTTCTTGTTATCAACTGTTGAAAAGTAAATTATGTTTAATTATGGAAAAAATAGAATACCAATGCCATCATAAGGAGGAGTCAACTGGTTGTTCACATATTCAACATTTCTTTCTTATAACTTAACCAATCACTATATGGTGGTACTCAAAAGAATCGTCTCATTAAGTGTTCAAGGATTAAGTAAGGCTGAAAACTTTTTTAAAAAGATGCATATTAAGAGCATACAATCTATTCAATTATTATACTTTTAGTTATACAGGATAACAAATCCGGTTGTAGGACGTTTTGGCAAACGGATGTTTTGGCCCAGATGTTTCGTCCTAGGACCCTTTGGTGTAGGACTTTTTGACCAGCCATTCTTATCAAATAGGACTTTTTGGCCAGACAGGTTTAAAAGCCAGTTATAACAAGACAAATTTTTATTTTATTTAATATTTTATTATTAATGTATCTCTATATCTAAAATACGAAGTTAAACAAATACTATCATAACGGCAACACTGAGTTATTCAAATTAATAAAATGGTCTTTGATCTTCATTACCTTGTAGTTAATGACTAACAGAGTAAATAGTACTAAATAATAACTTTATCAATTATCACATTAAAAAAAATGTAAACAAATGTTTTGAACTTCAAATTAGATATCAATAATTTAGTTTGGATTAAAAATGTGTGAAAAAAGGTAATATGTTTGCAATAAACTGTTAATTAAATAACAACCTTGTAGTTTGGATTAAAGATCAAAGATGTGTGAAAGCACATTTATATTATAAATAGTATTAATATAATTTTCTTATACTTAATAGTTTTCTTAAACTTAATAAGAGTCTTATATTAATAGAGTTATAGCACGGAAAATAGTGATTTGGCCAAAAGATCCTATCTAAAAAATATGGCTGGCCAAAAGGTCCAGGCCAAAAAGTCCTAGAGCAAAACGTCCGGGCCAAAACATCCGTTGGCCAAAACGTTCGTCCACCAACAAATCCACAGCATAGCCGGCGATCATAGGTAATGTGTATGAACTTTGGTGAACCATGTATCAAAAATTGTTTCCAGAGAGGTTTTTATATGCCTATTTTGAAAAGACGGATCGTTTTATAGTTTTACCTGCGGCGTACGGGAGGGCGGGCAGGCGGTGTCTAGTATGTTGTCAGCTAAATAACTTAAGAACCCTTTGTCCCATCATCATCAAATTTAGTCAGAATGAGTATTTGCATAATATCTTGGACAAGTTCGATAACTAGCCATATTGCTTCAGGCACTCAAGAGTTATCGCCCTTTATTTATACAAATTACCTAAAATTGGTCTTGTCAGCTAAATAACTTTAGAAGCCTTTGTCTAACCATCACCAAATTTTGTCAGAATGTGTATGGGCATAATATCCTGAACAAGTTCAATAACTAGCCATATCGCTTAAGTCAATTAATAGTTATCGCCCTTTAATTATAGAAATTACCTAAAATTGGTCTTGTCAGCTTAATAACTTTGGAAGCCTTTGTTCTATCATCATCAAATTTTAACAGAATGTAATTGGCAAGAGTTCTCGCCCTTTAAGTATAGAAGTTACCTAAAATTGGTCATGTCAGACCGATAACTTAAGAAGCCTTTGTCTAATCATCATTAAATTTTGTCAAAATGTGAATTGGCATCATATCTCAGACAAGTTCGATAACTAGCCATATCACTTTAGTCCCTCTAGAGTTATTGCCCTTTAATTATAGAAACTACCTAAAATTGATCTTGTTTGCTCAATCACTTTAGAAGCCTTTGTCTAATTACACCAAATTTAGTTAAAATGTGTATTGGCATATTATCTCGGACAAGTTTTATAACCAGCCATATCGCTGTGATCAATCAAGAGTTATTGCCTTTTAATTATAGAAATTACCTGAAATAGGTATTGTCTGATCAATTACTTTAAAAGCCTTTGTCACCAACAAATTTGATCGGAATGTGTATTGGACATATGTTGGACAAGTTCAATTACCAGCCATATTGCTTCATTCACTGGTGAGTTATTGGCCTTCAATTATAGAAATTACCTCTAATTGGTCTTGTCCCATCAATAACTTTTGAAGCTTTTATCCAATCATCACCAAATTTAGTCAGAATGTGTATGGGCATAATATCTCGGACAAGTGCTATAATTAGCCATATAGCTTGAGTCATTGTATTTGATCATCACCAATTTAGGCAATATCATATGTTGATGGGCAGAATTTCTTGGTCAGGTTCGATAACTAACTACGTTATCTTAATCACTCCACTATTATATCCCTCGAAATGGCCAAAACTATATCAACAGTGTCCGCTCTCTTAATTTGCCTGACGTACAACCAAACATTTGGCGCTCTTGCTTTTGTTGCAATCACGATATTCCTATGTTTTGATTTGATGATAGTAAATATCGGATTTTTTTTTTATATAGAAGAATTAATAAGATATGATAATAAGTACTCGATAAAGGAATGAAAATACATAATCTGATATGAGATTATTCGGGTGTAATTACACTTGCTGTCTATTTTTAAAATGAGTTCAAATAAAACTAATACGGTTTAATGACTAACCAGATGATACAAATCCAAATTTCTATAATAGCTACGTCATTGTATTATCGTAACTCAAATGATGAAAAATACCCAAAAGAAAAATGACAGAAATGATAGGGAAGGGTGGTCAGACTCTTCACAAATGTAGTTCAGTAAATTATGGAATGATTTCATTAAAAGTACTTTTATGAAGGGCAAGTCGATTATTTGTTGTATCTGGCATCAATATTTCATGGATTTAAAACCTTGGCCATATTTCAAAGTTGAATATATGCTTAACACTATCCCACATACAGTAAATCTGCAGCAGACGATTTTGAAACAATTACATGTACTCAAGATACGGAAAATCTCTAGAAATGAGGGTATAATCAATGAAACAAAAGTTGAAAAGATTGTGGCGAAAGGAGAAATAGCTTGTTTTGAGCAATTTATTCAAAAGTCGTCTGCTGCAGATGCATCAAAATGCCTATAGGTGGGAAAGGGTTAACAAGATGATAGTTTATTTACTCAGGACGGTAGGACTCGTAAGTTTTATACTGCAGAGTTGCGCTTCCAGGAAGGAGACATTGAGATTGATTTAACAAAATTATTATGTCTTTGTAGGTTAACAGACTGGTGGCTAAGGGAAAAACACCACAAGAGGGCAGTGGTGAAGCTCAACAGGGGCAAATCATGCAGGCGGCCATTTTTCTTTCGTCTCTTGAAAAAGACTTTTTTTTCTTTCCCGGACTCGTTGAGCCGTGACATCACATGAACATTTGTGTATCTAACAGTGAGATAGAAAGACGTTTAATTTTTTAACACTGAATTATTCAACCCTTCATGTAAATTTATTTCCTACTATTATCTGATTATCCCACATTGACTTTTTAGCTTGTCTGTTTTTCGAAGAAAAAAAGTCGGCCTATTGTGATATTGGCGTCGTCATAAATTAAACTTTAATAAATTAACTCATTAACCTTTACTCAAAAAACGTTTAACATTTTCAAATGAAACTTGGTACACATGTATCTAGGAACAATACGCATGTCTATACCAAGTCACATAACCTTGGCGTTTATAATTATCCAGTAATGCACATTTTTGACTCAGATAAAAGCTGGCCAGCTTTAGGCTCCATGGCGCTCTTGTTTTGTATATGGTGATTAACACCACCTCCACTCATTTTCAATTATATCATTACTTTTACTGGGTAAGATCCTGACACCAGCGAGTCAGTCATAATGCAAACCTCACAATCAGGAGCCCCTGGGAGGAAAAGCATTTACAACCATTTTTAAAGTCATTGGTATTATCCGACCAGGGATCAAACTCTCGACCTTCCTCACCTAAGGCAGACACTTTACCACTACACCACCTAGGTGGTTTAGGGCTGATACAGATAGCTTGATGCCACTGTAGTAAACAAGTTTTAAAAGCATTATGAGAAAATATGAAATTGTTTAAACTCTTTGACAAAAAATATACATGACATATTTAAGATATCATACTTTTTACATTGGTTGTTTTCAAAGCAGACGACTCTGAAAATATCAATGGAAAATCTCTTTAAATGAAAAGATACATATTGAAAAGAGTTGGAAACATTGTGGTCAAAAGAGAAATTTCTCCTTTTGCCACAATATTTTCAATGATTGTCTGCTGCGGATGCTTCAAAATGTCTCTTAAACAGTTAACCTTTTGCACATACAAACACTTTTGAAGACATTGTGGCAAAAAGAGTTCCAACAATGATATCACAGGGTCAATAACCTATATTATTGCATACTTTCATATTGTGCCGTTCACTTTGCATTGCAGAAAGTGGTCATGACCGGTGTCAAGGAGTGATCATGACCGTAGATAAGGGCATGCGAAAATTCCGCATAATGAATATGCTAGGGACTACCTTTTTAGCTCACCTATGCACGAAGTGCAAGGTGAGCTATTGTGATCACATTTTGTCCGGCGTCTAGCTTGCGTCGTGCGTCGTCAACATTTGAGCTTGTTAACACACTACAGGCTACATTTTGCATCCTATCTTCATGAAAGTTTATCAGAACATTCATCTCCATCAAATCTTGGACAAGTTCGAAACTGGGCTATATGAGGTCAAAAACTATATCAGAATGTTTGTCTTGATGATATGTAGGTCAAGTTCAAACATGGGTCATGTCGGGTCAAAAAGTAGATCACTATGTCAAATTGAAGGAAAATCTTGTTAACACTCCAGAGGCCGCAATTTTTGCTTCAGCAGTTTGAAATTTTTGTCTTGAAAATATCTAGGTCAAGTTTGAATATGGGTCATATTGGGTCAGAAACTAGGTCACTAGGCCAAATTGAAGGGAAATCTTGTTAACACTGTAGAAGCCGTATTTTTTTTTGCATCAGCAGCTTGAAATTTGGTCAGAATGTTGAGCTGAATGATATCTAGGTCAAGTTCCAATATGGGTCATGCCAGGTCAAAAACAAGGTCAATAAAGGAAAATAAAGGAAAATATTTTTCAAACTCCGGAGGCTGCATTTTTACTTAGGGCAAGTTGAAAATTTGTCAGAATGTTGTCTTGATGATATCTAGTCCATGTTGGAATATGGGTCATATCAGGAAAAGAAATATAGATCACTAGGCCAAATGAAGGAAAATCTTGTTAACACTGGAGGTTGCATTCAGAATAATTGTCTTGATGTGTTTTGCATTGCAGTACATTGTATAATTAAGGTGAGCGATCCAGGGCCATCATGGCCCTCTTGTTTAGCTCACCTGTGCACGAAGTGCTCAAGGTGAGTTATTGTGATCGCTCTATGTCCGGCATGCATCATCCGTCGTCCGTCAACATTTTCTCCTCTGTAACCAGTGGGTCAACTGGGATGAAACTTCACAGAAAGCATCCTCTCAATGTCCTTAACAGAATTCCTCAAAAAATTTGGGATCCATGCAAAATTCTGGTTTCCATGGCAACGAAATGAAAAAAACCTCAAAATTATTCTTCTCCCAAACTGGTTGGCAGATTTTCAAATAATTTTGTAGAAATTTTCCTTGGATGACCCTCTATGAGATTCCTTTAAGCCATGTTGATTGGTCGATAAACATGGCCACCAGGGGGGGCGGGGCTATTTTGCCTTATATGGCTATAGTGAAAACTTAAAAAATCTTCTTCTCCGAAAGTGTCAGGCCTATTTTCAAAAAAGTTTGTAGAAATGTTCCTTGGATGACCCTCTATCAGATTCCTTCAAGCCATGTTGATTGGACGAAAAACATGGTTGCCAGGAGGGCGGGGCTATTTTGCCTTATATAGCTATAGTGAAAACTTAAAAAATCTTTTCTCCCAAAGTGTCAGGCCGATTTTCAAATAATTTTGTAGAAATGTTCCTTGGATAACCCTCTATCAGATTCCTTCAAGCCAAGTTGAGTGGTCGAAAAACATGGCCGCCAGGGGGACTATTTTGCCTCATATGGCTATAGTGAAAACTTAAAAAATCTTCTTCTCCTGTGTCAGGCCGATTTTCAAATTATTTTGTAGAAATGTTCCTAGGGTGTTCGTCTATCAGATTCCTTCAAGCTAAGTTGATTGGTCGGAAACCATGGCTTCCCGGGGCGGGGCTTATATAGCTAAAGTGAAAAAAATATATTCCAGGGCCACAATAAGGAATCCGCTGTGATCGAGTGGTTAGCGTCGGGGATTTCGAATCCGGGTGTCCCGGGTTCGATCCCCAGTCGCGGCACTACGGTCATGGTGGAGTCCCCTTGGACAAGGCATATTTTCTAGCCTAGTACTGGTTGTTTACCCAGGGATCATGAATATTTAAATTTAATTGCGCGCTAAATGACCTTAGCTGTCGATGCGCCATAAAAGAATATACATTCATTCATTCCAGGGCCATCATGGCCCTCTTGTTTATGTAAACAAAAATAGGTGACCTAAATATCATTTTTATACCTCACTTGACTTTGTATTGTTAAATTCTCATATACTCATCCTGGGCTATTTCTTACTGTCTCATGGCAACAGTACGTTTTTGACCGGTTAACAGTATACTATTACATGGCACTTGCGTCTAAATTGTTGGTCATGCACGTGCATGACGTCATTTAAAACAATAACTTCACTGTTATGATTCAACTTTCCAAACGGCAAAATTTATAGGATCTTTTTTATAACCCAGTGTTAATATGCAATCTGATTTTCTAGATTTCTATTGAACAGGAAATTAGTTCTTAACTTATATAATAGCGCAATGCTTCGTTCTTTGAGGAGGAATCCACCATGGTCGAGTGGTAAGCGTTGGTGATTTGAAACCAGGCGTCCCAGGTTCGATTCCCAGTCGCGGCAGGACGGTCATGGTGGAGTGCGCTTGGGCAAGGCACATTTTCTAGCCTAGTACTGGTTTGTTTACCCATGGATCATGAATAAGTGCAGTTGCTGTGATTTAACTGAAATGATGTTGAAAGTGGCGTAAAACCCCAGTTAAACAAACATTATTTTAGGCTCAACCCTTTCCCACATACAACAAATCTGCAGCTGTCAACTTGGAAAATATCTAGCCAAAATTATGAATAATATCTATGAACCAAAACTTAATTATAGGTTGAACAAATTGTGGCAAAGGGAGAGGTTGCATGTTGGAGGGTGAACGGGTACATGTTGTACTCTTGATTGAACTTGCTGGTTTTCTATTTGTTTCCTCTTCAGAAGACTTCAACCATTTCCCACATCAGGGACGTAGATAAGAGGGATAGGAAACTCCACCTGTACACCTGTTATCTGGTTAAAATATCATACATAGAAATAAAATTGTCCAAATTTTCACATTTTGTAGCAAAAAAAACCTTGAAGTCACAATTGGCACATAAACAAAACATACATATTCTGAAAGCTTAACATTTCAACTTAGGTAAGAGATACAATGAATACCTGGAATTTCTTTGTATTTTGAACAATGACTGGTTTAAAAGACACAGATATTGGGATTTCTGAATTATATTAATTTTTTTCCAAAAATTAATAGACTGACATTTTTCATACGGATAACATATTATCAAAACCTGTAATATATTAAAATATTTTTATCTACTGCAATAGAAGAATGTTTAAACTTCCAGAAAATATTTTTTTTATTTTCATATCTTGAATAGTTTTTGAGTTTTACTTGCTACAAATGTCGGCACGGGTGATATTTTAGTATATCATTTAGTTACTTATCCCTCTTATCTACGTCCCTGCCCACATGTAACAAATCTGCAGCAGACAAAATTCAGAAAATCTCTTTAAATTAAAGTTTAATTATTGAAAAGAAATGAAAACATTGTTGAAAAATATGTGTAAAAATTATATTTGTTTTATTATCATTCTAGTGCTCCAAGTATTCTTATATTTTACACTCTGTACTCAAATTTAACTTGCTGGTTTTCTATTTGTAACCTCTTCAGAAGACTTCAACCATTTCCCACATGTAAAAAATCTGCAGCAGATGGAAAATCTCTTTAAATTAAAGTTTAATTATTGAAAAGAAATGAAAACATTATTGAAAAATATGTGTAAAAATTATATTTGTTTTATTATCATTCTAGTGCTCTCAAGTATTCTTATATTTTACACTCTGTACTCTGATTGAACTTGCTGGTTTTCTATTTGTAATCTCTTCAGAAGACTTCAACCATTTCCCACATGTAACAAATCTGCAGCAGGGGAAATATAGAATATCTCTTTAAATGAAAGTTTAATTATTGAAAAGAAATGAAAAAATGATTGAAAAAGTTGTGTAAAAATTATATTTGTTTTATTATCATTCTAGTGCTCTCAAGTGTTCTTATATTTTACACTCTGTACTCTGATTGAACTTGCTGGTTTTCTATTTGTAATCTCTTCAGAAGACTTCAACCATTTCCCACATGTAACAAATCTGCAGCAGAGGAAATATAGAAAATCTCTTTAAATTAAAGTTTAATTATGGAAAAGAAATGAAAAAATTATTGAAAAAGTTGTGTAAAAATTATATTTGTTTTATTATCATTCTAGTGCTCCAAGTATTCTTATATTTTACACACACAAAATGTATAGAGTCTGAGACTAATGTGATGAGGTCATATCAGTGCTTGATTTCTGAGCTGTTTTATACTTTGTATATATATGTTTATCATGTTAGTTTTCAGATTCCGATAAATGGACCTTTGCCTTCAAACCCTTTCACACATACACAATAAATCTGTAGCAGACGACTTTGAAAACTTCTAGGCAAAAATATGGAAAAATCTCTAAAGATAAAGTTTTATTTATTGAATAAAGTTGAACACATTGCGGAAAAAGGAGATTTCTTTGGCTACAAGGGTTTCAAAGAGACGCCTGCTGCAGATGAATCAAAATGAATCTACAAGTGGGAAAGGGTATATTAATTAAATAAAAATTGCAACTAGAACTTGATCAAGAATTTATTAAATTCTTGTGTCTAGTAAAGATGCTGAACAACTTTACTATATTATTTTTTTAGTAGTCCCAATATTAAAACGGTCTGTTCACCCTTAGTCATCAGCAAAGTTCAAAATATTGTTGTGTTATTGTCTTTTAACGCATTGTAAATTCAATTTCTGCATTAATGCTTTGTAAATTCTTTTTCTGCATTAAAACTCTTGTTTGTTCTTGGTTTAAAGTTAATTTCGATATAATTAATTAGAATCTTTGTTTATGTTGTGTCATAATATCAGAATCCTTGGCCTTTTTAGATCACCTAGAGCCAAAGGCTCAGGGTGAGCTATTCTGATCACTTTATGTCCGGCGTCCGTCGTTAACGTTTAGCTTTTAACATCATCTCCTCCTGAACCACAAGACCAATTTCATCCAAACTTCACAGGAATGTTCCTTTGGTGGCCTTCTTTCGAAAGATTGTTCAAGGCATACTGTTTGGTTGAAAACATGACAGTCAGGAGGCATCAGAAAAGGGGCAAAATGACAACTCCTACCATTCCACTCGACCAATTTCAACGTTACTTCACAGGAATGTTCCTTTGATGGTCCTCTTTCAAAATTGTTCAAAGACTGAAATTGAGAAAATAGGCAAACTTTAAAAACCTCCATCTCCATAATCCATTTGTCAGATTCCAATATAATTTGGCAGAAATGTTCTTTAAGTGACTCTTTACAAAAACTGTTTAAGCCATGTTGATTTCGTTGACAAACAGGGCAGCAAAGCGGCATTAGGAAAGGTGCAAAATGACAACACTTTATAATTCCATTCTTATTAAATTTCTTGTTAGATTTCAAGATACAAATAGCTTTTACTGATAAACTATTTCTTTAACTGAGTGTCGACTCCTTGCAGTTTCATTTGAACTCTTAATCAAATTTTCACAGATATTTGCAGTTAAATATTTGCTTCTAATTTACTATCATTCAGGTGATCGATTTAGGGCCATCTTGGCCCTCTTGTTAGCTAACCTGTCACGTAGTGTCAAGGTTGGCTTTTGTGATCGCCCTTCGTCCGTCGTCTGTCCACAATTTCTTGTGAACACGATTAAGTCTTCATTTATTATCCGATGTTTACCAAACATATTCAGTAGCTAGATATACATGAGAGGTCGGTTCCTTTTAAAACCAGATCCAGCAATGCATGACGGGATTATGGCCCTTTAAAATTGGCAAAATTGCTATAATTGACCTTCTGAACAAGTTAGTCATCATTTATTATCCGATGTTTACCAAACTTATACAGTAGCTAGATATACATGAGAGCTCGGCTCCTTTCTAAATATCCGTTTATGCATGACTGGATTATGGCCCTTTAAAATTGGCAAAATTGCTATAATTAAACTTGTGAACAAGATAATGTCATCATTTATTATCCGATGTTTACCAATCTTATACTTTAGCTAGATATACATGAGAGCTCGTTTCCTTTTGAAAACCATTGTTGGATGATGCAGATATTGAAAACAGAAATTCTACCTTTACATTCGATCCTGGAGAAGGTCAACGACCTCTCAGTATTTTTCAAGATTAAGATTCAGAATGTTCCTTAAGTGACCCACTATCAGATTCCTTCAAGCCATGTTGATTGGTCGAAAAACATGGCCGCCAGGGGGCGATGCTATTTTGCCTTATATTGCTTGAGTGAAAACTTAAAAAATCTTCTCCCCCGAAAGTGTTTGGCCGTTTTTCAAATTATTTTGTAGAAATATTCATAGGGTGACCCTCTATCAGATTCTTTCAAGCCATGTTGATTGGTCGAAAACTATGGCCGCCTGGTGAGCGATCAAGGACCATCATGGCCCTCTTGTTGCCCTGCCCCGCTTCCAGTGCTCGAACCGAGGAGTGCGGTTGTTGAACCATAATTTCACCTGTGCCCTAGCAAACGCTGCTTCCTTGGATTCGAAAGAAGAGAGCGATCCGTGGGCCTCGAAATATCCCTTTGGAATCTCTGGCAAAGAAGAACATATTCGAAGTTGTGAGTGTTCTTTTCGGCATGGCTGCATATACATCATGGTGCGATCCCTTTACATGGCGACTAAGATCTTGGGGGTATCTGAATTCTCGTTGATCAGAGTTCACGCACCAAGGGAAAATTACTCCTGCATCTGTATGTTGGGCCTTTATCATAAGATTGGTTAAGTCGTGTTTCGTAAGGAAGGTAGCGGTGCACTTCTCACAGGCATATTCCACCTCATTTATTGGCTTCCTGGACCGGGCGGAGGGTAGTTGGAATTTCCTTGAACCTGCAAATAGATTCCAGATAATGAGAACTAACATAAAAGGGTATGTTCATATGTAGACTTATTTTACATTTTAAAGCAACTGGTATCGCACTACATCTGTGGCTGATGATATTTATATAAGCGTCATTCACTCTTAACTCGACTTCTCCTATTCAGTAATCTCCATATTATATCACTGGTGCATCACACAAAGTAAGTAAATCGCGGGTGGGTAATCAATCCTCCCTCATTACTTACAAAAGGCCACCCCCCACAAAAAAAAGTACGTGCACGCTTACCAACATCAAAAGTCGAGTTGTAAAACACCTATCTCTAAAAAATATCCTATATCCAACCATAAATGTAGGCAACAAATACCATACTTAATCATTCTATTCTTCAGTATCTAGATTATCTACCTAACTGCTATTGTTGAGGATGTGGGGTTCTATGTGACTGCATGCAATGTAATTTGATGTGCATGAAGTGACCTTTTAAAGTGACTAATTTCCAACCATGGAGGCTCTGGCTGAGGACAACCATGTAGGAACATTCGAACATTTGTACAAGGTAAGTCTGTCGATGTGGATTGCTTTTGCAGGGTTGCTAGATGACCGTTTAATCAAGTAGACAAGATCGTTTATTTGCTTAGTGACAAGGAAAGGGCCTTTCTACTGGGGAGATCATTTATTGAAAACCCCTGGTCTCCTTGCTGTATCATGTAGCCAAACTAGGTCTCATGACTTAACTGCCCGTTTCCTAGCATGTAAATCATATTGTCGTTTCCTATATTGGGTTTTCTTTTTGAGAACTTTGCGAGCTGATTCGTGTATAATTGGTGACATTCTCACATGTGGTAATCCCAACTTTATTTTCAATTACAGGGTCTGGGGTCTGGCCAGTACTGACATGTTGGGTGGACCTATACGCCATCATAACCTGAGGGCATCCAAAGTTCATTGGATCGAGCCGCAATACATACTCAACATTACACCGAGAGTGCGGTTAAACCGTTCTACTGTTCCGGTTGACTGTGGATGCATAGCCGTAGACCTTGTGTGATTCATATGAAAAAGCTTGCACATGTCTTCAAAAAGTTTCGAGACAAAGTCTGATCTACGACCACTGTGTATTTGCATGGGTACACCAAATCGCGATACATATTCATTGGCAAATGCCTTTACTATCGTTTCAGATAACTGGTTTGGAAGTATTATGGCTTCTGTGTATCTAGTGAAACAATCACAGATGATAAGGACAATTGCATTCCCGCTACGTGATCTAGGCAAAGGACCAACAATGTCTACGGCACAAATGCTGCCAAAGTGGGTATTGAACCCATGGGAGATTTATGGGGTTTAGCAGGTTTGCGCCCTGCGCCCTGTGCATTGATGACAACTAGAACATTAGCTTTCAACATCACGTTTCATTGCAGGCCAGTAAAAGGATTGCTGACTTTTAGCTAACATTGTAGACGGAATATCATGCACGTGGTTCATAACAAGCCTACGATGCTCATCAGGCACGATAAGTTGAAGATGCTCATTTTGGTTATTATTATGCCAAATGCGAAAAAGACATTGATCTATCATAACGAGCCGGTCCCACATTCGCCAGAGAGTTTTGGTTGTATTAGAGCGCCTAACAATATGTTGCAAAGTGAGTCTTTTACTGGACTTCTCAAGTTGGGTTATGTTCGGATCTAACGACTGATCGGACCTCTGCTGCCGTCGTATTACTTGAAGAGACAATTCTTTTTATTCCAAACAACGATTGCTTGAAAACTTGGATCAGGCGTTGGAAAAACTAGATCTTCCGAATTTTCTGCATCAACATTTTCACTTGTATTCTGCTGTTTAGAGCATTTCGTACATGGCACTCGTGAAAGTGCGTCTGTATTCCTGGCTTGTAAACGAGGCCTATGTTTAACTGTCAAATTATATGCGCCGAGGATTTAAAACCACCTGGCCACTTGCCCTGTCGGTTGTTTAAGGGTTTCATCCAAGGCACTACAGCATTATCAGTTCTGAATAATACTGGTTGACCATACGAGTAGTGGTGAAACTATTTAAATGCATGAATTACAGCAAGAAGTTCTTTGCGTGTTACACAATAGTTTTGTTCATGTTGATTAAATCTTTTACTGCTGTACGCAACCGCGGTTTCTCTATCATTTTGAATTTGCGAGAGCAATTCCCCGGTTGCGAAATTACTGTCATCAGCACTGGGTACCCTAATATTGGTGCGGAAATCAATGCCTGTTTTAGAGTTGTAAAGGCATTTAAACATTCTTTACTCCCTTTAAATTTCGCACTTTTCTCAGCTTGTTTGTTGAGGGGGCGGCGATCTTGGAGTCCTGTACAAAGCGTCGGTAGTACGAACAGAGACCTTAAAACGAGTTCACATCTTTCGCTTTGCGTGGCGCGGTCCAATTCTTAACGGAAGCTATCTTGTCTGGGTCGGTCGCAACGTTGTCTTCAGACACTTAATGTCCTTAAAATTTAACTTGTTTTTGAAATAGAACACACTTTGAAGGTTTACATTTTTCAATTTGCTTGCTTAAGTCAGTAATATGTAACATTCGTGAAACATTCGTCTACAGATTTACTTTGGGTGAAAATATCATCCATGTAAAGAAACATTCCACCCATTGTAAGCCGCATAAGACGTTTTCCATTAGACGCTCAAATGTCGATGGGGACATTTGCGAGACCGAAACTCATTACCTTAAACTGGTAAAGCCCCATAGTGGTAACACAAGTCGTTTTTTTCCTGTCTTCTGGCGACATCCCTACTTGCCAGAACCCGCTATTAAGATATATGGATCCAACGTACTTCGATCCAGGCAACGCGTCTATACAGTCGCCAACCTGCGGGGTTGGATATGCATCCTTTCTGTAGTCAATTCAAAACCTTGGAATTCCGTCTTTCTTAGTAATTAAGACTTCGGGATAGGACCATGCGCTACTTGAAGGCTCTACAAGACGTCTTTTTAATATTTTGTCAATTTCTTCCTTTTCCATTTGACGCTTTCCCAAAGGTAGGCGTCGTGGGGGTTGACGAATTGGTTGGATAGTTACTGTGTTAATCGAATGCTGGACCATGTCAGTTCTATCGATATCTTTCGGATTCTTAGAGAAGACAGATTGATATTTAAACAGGAGGTTATGAAGACACTGTCGTTTTCATTATGCGATTCACACGTACCAAGATTCGTAAGTGTATGTACTGTTATTTCGTTCGGTCCGTAGTTTAACAAATTCATAGTAAACGTGCGTGATCGGTTGTCGACGTTTCCTCCCTTAACACAAACTTCGCTTTTCGCCATAAGTTCAATGGATGATTCAATGTAGCCATATTGGGCCAAATGCTTTCTCAATGGAATCCTAACTGACACGGGCTTTCGGGCGTGTGATGGGTTTCGAAACGTTTGCTGTAATTCGACTCTGTATATCCAGTTAGATTGTCCACCAGTCCAGAGAAGAATGCTTGTGTTACCCATCATAAGACACGATCGTCTGTAGTTTATATTATCCACAATCTGTCTGAGGAAATCCTGACATAAAATTGTCGCAGATGACGAACGGGATATCGAACCGCTCACCGGTCATTTCCACTACAAAGTCGACGCTTCCCATCACAGACATTGGTTCCACATTCACAGTTTTAAGAACATTAGATATAGGACGAAGTTGAACAGCACGTTCCCAGCCAATTTATCTCATTTTAAAATATGAAATCAAGGATTCTGTTGCATCACAGTCTATTAACAAAATTATGGTGAGTGCTCCCACCGTACATGTAACATAAACACCAGTATCGTAGTGGTTAAATTGTGATCCTGAGCGCGCTGAGTGAACTTCATCCACTCTCTTACTACAAGTATAAGGGCCTATTTGTTGATAATCTCGATGGCCCTTGGCCAATACTGCCTGCGCAGATTAGTTTTCCCGACATCGGACTAGATCGAGAAATGTCGGTATTATTCGCATGACCCGGTGCTGTACTCATGTTGTTTGTGTGATCATTTATTCGCGTTTTGTCTATAATTTTGTTTGTCGAGGTCTGTGGTTCTGGTAACGCGGACATGATCCTCAAAAGTGTATATTGTTGAAACTTGAATTCTTGGGCGCGCTTGCAGATTCTATTTTGTCGAGATGGATTTCTCGTGCGTTTGATTACTGTTATCGGTATCTGGTTTCTCATCTCGACCCACAGCCGAATCAAACGCACAAACATTTGAAATTGAAGATACGAGAATCGACTCGTACCTTTCTATTGCAGAAACGACTTCATTAATTGTCCTGCAATTGTTATCCATGCTTCTGCACTTCATTTCAGAAGACACTTATTTGTAAAGATGGTTTACAGCTTGCCGTTCTTGTGAGATATGGTCGAAATCAGATAGGCGTTTTGAGCGAGCTGACGAAGGCCATCTGCTAGAGAAGTTATACGTTCGCCCTTATTGCGACGTCTATTATTCTGTCTTTAGTTACAGATTGATGAACCGCAGATTATGTTTTCAACACTTTAATTCGTATACACGTGGTGAAAAACTAGTAAAGAAAAAAGCAAAACCATTGCTATAAAAGAACAATATCCATTAAAGTCTCATTAATCATCCACTCAACCTTTCTAGTATTAACTTAACCTCAAAAATATAGGCAATTTTACTCCAAGAACTCAAATAAGACCAGACTATCATAAATCACAATCAATAATGTATGCACGTTTTGAACAATGTATTTCCTATTGTTACAAACAACATCCATATTCACTATGATCATTCGCTTAAAAATAAATCCTGAATTCGCCACATACAGTGAAGCGTATCAATATGTAATTCCTGTTAGGCACGTTATTCACATTGACCTACGGAATCCGCTTTTAAATAAAAACAAAAACATCATGTGACCAAACAATTCCGTTGGAATGACCCTGACCATTACACGCATGGTGCAACATTTACGAAACCCACATTCACGTGAAATTTTCATGCATAAAACAATAAGATCAAAATGACGGGTCAAACTACCGATTCTTCTCGATAAATTTACCAATATGTAATCATAAAAATAACATCAAAACAACCTTACATCGTCATTTCAGGCGGATGGCGACTAAAATCAATTGAAAGCCGATACACAGTCATGCGGTCTCATAACCGGAAATATACTAAAACACGAATACCGTAGAATACATCCGACTATAATAAAAGGAATCAAACAAAGTGTTGAAAGTATTCTGCACACTCCCGGCCTGATATGACAATATCACCCTTAATAAAATTACAATCAATCAACAAACTCAACTTATCTCAGAAACCTAACTTATAAAGTCTGAAAATAAGATAACATGACTAAGATTACGAATCATCAACCTTCAGTATAAGAAACATTAAAACTTAACAACAGTCTGTTTTCAGCACGCACATTCAGCTTATTCTGTCAAAAGAATCACAACCTCACATACTGGTCTAGTGTACATTTTCCTATCTGTCAACTTTGCGTACTCGCCCATCGTCACTTTTGAACACTTGAATAATTATTCCAATTGGCCAGTCATTTCTATGCACAGACTTGTCGCGTAAAAGTACAATGTTCCAAACCCTTGTAGCGATACTTTCTTGTTCCCACTTCCGTCGAACTTGCAAAGTAGGCAAATATTCATTCTTCCAACGCTTCCAGCACGAATTGGCGAGATGTTGCACACACCTACACTGTTCCTTACACACACCTCTAAGCAACTTATCACTACAATCTTCATCTTTAGTGTTCATGGATAAAATTGGCAAATGACAATCAGGATCACATGACACCGGACCAAGAGGTCTAGCATTGATAATTGAGGTAATTTCTGCAAGAAGTGTTGTCAGTATGTCATCAGTATGTCATGAGTCAAATGTTGAACATTCCAAAGATGATTGTTTAGAATCCGCGGAGGATTGAAAATCTAGTTGATGCCCGATTCCTGTATGTAATTCTTGACGGGCCGGTCTCCAACGCTAATGATGTTGCCTTTCAAATCCTTAACAGATTCAACAAAGTGTATACCACAATCACTGCGGATGACTTTAACTTCACCACTGATAGAACAAAACCGCCTCAAAGCGTTTATAAAACAAGATGACGTCTTCTCTTCCAATACTTCAATATGAACTGCTCGAACCACTAAGCATGTTATTAGCAATGCCCATCGCTTGGAATTAGCCTGATCACCCCCGAGTTCTACAGACAGACAGACAGACAGACAGACGGACAGACAAACAGACACGGACGGACGGACGGACAAACCGAAATTAATAACCCCCCTTTTTTTCTTCGAAAAAGCGGGGGATAATAAAAAAATCCACTCCAACCTTGTTAGTTATGCGTCCTCCTTTTCGCCCCTGCATGAAGGAGTTGAGAGCATTTTTTTGTTCACACAGGGCTATCCCGCCAGGACAATCTGTACAGTAAAGTACGGCTGCACTCAACTCACAGTCCTCACATACTCTCCCCTGAAAAAGATAATATAATATATCCTTTTCCCACATACAACAATAGTAAAGCAATGACTAGGAGAATATCTAGATAATTTGTTTTGAATTATCTGTATTTTAAAATATAATTAGTGAAATAAGTTAAAAACATTGTGGCAAAAGGAGAAATTGCTCATATTTTAAAAGTTGTCTGTTGCAGATGCATGAATATATGGCAAATGATTTTAAAAGACCTGTTAGAAAAGAAATATATGCAATATTTTAAATATCCGTGGTTTATTTAAATCTTGATAAAGACCAAGTGGTCGGAAATTTGATAATTAAAGAGTTGATATAAAGTGATTTACTAACTTTATGTTAAACTGACTTTGCTCCCTTTGGAAGACCTAATATACAAAGATTTTTATTATCCCTATATTTATAGAGATTTTAAATGGTTTTGCCTATTAACCCTTTCCCTCATATAGACGCTTTCTGAAGCCTTTGCAGCGTACAGCTTTTTGAAAACATAGTGACAAAAGAAGAAATTGCTCAAAACAAGCAATATCTTCTTTTGCCACAATGTTTTCCACTTTTAGTCATAGGTT